>JAQPZY010001633.1:4657500-5257500 GCA_029931535.1 Margaritifera margaritifera
GAGCAAAATGACATGACTGAATAATGTGTGGAATGCCCATAACCAACGGAGCAAAATGACTGAATAACGTGTGGGCATGTACTCTGATAATATAATGATAATGTTTCTGTTAGGCTGGTACCCTGGATAACTGTATTCATCATTAGTAGGATAGTATAGAGGACCAGGGTACCAGCCTGTGTGCTTGCATACTACTAGAATAGTTTCTACAATCATCCTTTAACGACAAACATAGAGAACATCCAAAATGGCACCAAAAAAGTTTTCTATAATAAAAAAATAATATTCCTTGAAGTTATTATGTATTTGCATTTTTAATTCAGTAACTGTATTACAGTCGTATTCTCCTAGTTCTTCTAAATTTGTCTAAATAATTACGACTGTATTTCAATGTGGTAACAATCTGATAGTTAAATTTATGTTTGTAAAACACATATGCCCCCAATACAACCCCAAAATAGTCCAGGTTCAACCAACCAATAACAAACAAATTATTTTTCATGGCACAACAATCTTACAAGATCAAGTACATACGTGCATATAAATAGGTCTATCAATTCTCATTTGTACAGGTCTGGCGGTTTCTAAATATCAGTTCTAACAATGGAAGAAGAAAACCAAAATCTAGTTAAAATTGCAAAATCTTTTAAGTTGCGTGAAAATCTATTCAGGCCCGGCAGTCACGAAACTGAGCAAAAAATCTGAAATCGTGGTCAACTTTTCAAAGATTTTGATCCTCTATAGCTTCTCTGCGAGAGAGATAAAAATCATAAAATTTCGGGATTATCTGATTGTTTCTTTCTCTACATGCCAAATTCTAATTAGAATGAGCGATTCTGAATATCTTTTTTTATTTTGGAGTTAGCTCAGTTAAATTTTGGTGCTTAGACAGTTGTGTGGCTCTAGGTCCTGGTAATCTGCCAATTCATATTCAATTTTGCTTCATTTACTAATTTTGTGCGAGTTGACAACAGTCCATCCAGTGGATATTCCTGTCTTTTATATCAACTAATAGCGTCTAGTGAAAATTTATTTTTTGGAAAAAAAGGCATCAAGAAAAGCAAACTTAATTTTATTCACTGTTAAACAGCAGACTTAGGTTCGATTTGTAGTTCATTTTAAACATGTTTATTTGCTCATGAACATACGACAAAAGGTATTTTGGATCAGAAACAGGTCACGGTAACATATGACAAAAGGTATTTTGGATCCGAAACAGGTCACGGTAACATATGACAAAAAGTATTTTGGATCTAAAACAGGTCACAATAACTTGAGAGTTCTCATTTATTTTTGCTATGCAAGTTTTCATGTGAGATCTTGTTAATGTGTGGAATTTTTTAATGTTAAGGGGAGAATAAAATAATTGCAATAACCAATGTAGCTACAAAATTTAATTACTTTAGTTAATCCGGATAATCTGCACTGATAAGCACTATACAGACTACTCGATATAACTTTATATTAGTTATCTTACGATAATCTTAGAGAACTTCCGAAATGCCTGATGACGGTTTTTGGACCATCTTTGTTTTTAAAACACAAATTGGTGATATATATCATGCCATTATGAAGCCGGTTTTGAATTTGTATTTTACCATTTGCAATCGGCAACTTAAAGCATCTATTTTCTCTGTATATCTTGGTTGCTAGTTCTATGACTCCTGATAAATATATCAGTTGTATTCTACAAAATCACTTTTACTTCAGAGTAACCCTATATGAGGTCATGAAAAATAATTAACTGCTCCTGGGCGCAAAAAGTTTAAAGAAAGCGTCTAAAAGAGATTGATAAATGTAATCTAGTCAGTGAACAGAACATGTATTAATTTCAAAATAAATACGCAAATAAAAGTAAGGCAATAAACGTAAACGAAGTCGTCAAGCGCATACATTTGTCTGCCCCAATAAACGCATTTTCTGTGGTTGTAATTTAAATTCTATCTCTGAATCACTTTTTGTAGCATGCAATTCTAAATAATTCACTGTGAAATTATACTAAGTCTTATTATTCTATTTAGTTTGCCTATCAGGACTTGTACCTCAATGTAATAACGAATAAAATATATTTTTAAAAAAAATGTAAATAAAAAATTGAAAACAATTGAAACAATGCGTATCTCATAGTCAAGTTATTAATGTATCCTTTTCCATCCACAAATAAATTATGATGTCAAAGCTCTGCAAAAGAATTACATTCTCAAAAGCAAACCAAACCTTAAATACTTTCAAACAGTAACGTTTGGTCTTATTTATCGTGGTAATGATTCGATATTTCATAGGAGATTACGTTCATTTTAGCATATAGTGTTGTAGTTTTAGCATATAGTGGATGTAGTGAAGAAGGCAGGGTACCAGACTACAAATTTATACAGTGGTCCCCCTCTTGAACGCCCCCCCCCCCCCCCCCCCCCGGCCAGCGGCCACCCGCTTTTTATGGCTAGAATCCCTTGGCACCGACGAGTTTATACACATGATTTGAATTCTATACAATATGGCGGATGGGCCATAATAGTCTCGTTCAGTCGGAGACAAGGAAATATGGACATTCTATTTCAAGTAAGAAGTCGATCTGTAAAGCTGGATTGCTCATTATAATACTAATATTCTGTAAATGAAACTCATTTCGAAGTAACTATGAACTTCGTGTAGGAAATAAAAGAAATAATTGAAATAATTTAACTCCAATATTCTTCAATTCTTAAAATTAAAGAGAAAAAAAAAAAAAAAAAAGTGCGAGTAATAGACTATTTAGGATAGACTATACATATCTCGTTCTAGCAGACGGAACATAACCAATCCAGCCCTTTTTTTTTTTGTTGTAAGGAATTCCTTATAAATTTATTTTACCAAGATTTACTCCCCTTGGGTACTCTTCTTATTAAAGAGAACCAACTTTCTTATTTGAAAACAGATAGTTTTCAAATTTTTTGCCTTCTTGCTGTGAGGATTTTATTCTCATTTTATTGAACTTTGAATAATGTGATTTTATTTATTTACTATAATTTAATGTGGACCACGTGTTGTCTGTTACTAGGCTTTTTCCCTGCCTAATTAAAGACTGGTGTATGATATATAGGTACAAAAATTATGACGTCACAAATAAAAACGTTTTTACATGCATCTAATCAAAGCAACGGCTACATACATACAGTTCGGACGTCCTGGGTCTGCACAGTTTTCCGGATTCAGAGTAGATTCATTAGCCTGGGTCACCCGGCCTGCGTGGACTTTCATTACTATGTAATTACTATGTAATGTAAGGCCAAACCAAAATCTGTGCGGAAAAAAGACGAAATAAAATGAAAACAAGGCGCATCAAATTTTTGGTCGCTAGACGGCGCTCTAACCATTGGTTAAGGTATTTCAAATTAATAGTAAAAACACAGTGAAAGCAATATTCTCAATGCAGATACATCCTGGGCAGGCTGAGATTGGTGATTGATCGAAATCTGAATATCCGTTCGGCTACATCATGTGCCTAGTACACTGACCCATTATACTAAATCGTCAATAGGCCACTTGCGATAGTACAGTTGGCCATGGTACCAGACCAAATATCCACTCCCAAAATATATGCATGTGATAAATGGAATAGAAATCACGAGAGAGAAGTCAGATACACGTATCCACTTCAACGTGGTCGAATTTATCGAATTATTACAGTTACATCATTACCTGCGGCCACGCAGGTTTACGAGAACCGATGGTTGTTGTTGTGGATTCTCGATTTCGATTTTTTTTTTAAAGTATGGCCCATGAAGAAGAAAAAAAATAACATTTCCACCTTTGAGCGTGAACCAAGACCGCCAACTTAGAGCTGATCATTCTCGCCCAATCTTCTAATTCACTTGGCTATCGATGCTTACAATCAAGAAGGGAAATCTATATATTGCTTGAGTGACAACGTGTTCAGCACAGAGTCTCTGCATTTTGAATTTATTCAAATATGATTCAATCAACTGAGAAAACAAAAACCATGAATAAATTCAGGTTTTAATTGATGGGTTTTTAAATTGATTAATATCAAATAAAAGAAGAATTTCCAAGGATAACTTCATTATAAGTAATCTATTCGTATCTTTTAAAACAAATGCATTGAAAATTAAGAAGATTTTAGAAACATCGGGAACGTGTTCTACTGTTAATATCTCACAAAGGACTGATATTTGTTTGTCTTCAACCACGAACTTGCTAGTCTGTTTTGTTATGTATGATGTTTATATAATATTATAAATATTTTAGGAAATTATAAATGTTTCTTCACTTTAATATTTGCTTAAATCTTAATGTTATCAGGAAAAACATGTTTAACTAGTGTCCTTGAATTAGGTTGTTTTGATCAATATGTTTTCTCAATTTGAAGGTCAAGGTTGATTTTGTTTACAGTTAGAATTCCATTAAGATGACTCATATTCTAGAACATTCTGTCATGTGACCAATCTTTATATATACCATGTTTGGTGGACATTTTTTCAGTTTTGACATTACCATCAGTCTTGTAAAGAGCTATTACAGTTGTGAAAATTCATTCCAAATTCTAAGAGAGGAATTATTTTAAATATTCATTGGATTATAACAGTGCTCATAAACTTTTGGATTTTGGATTTTTAATTAATGATTTTGGAATTTAACTGAACTTATTCAGAGATTTTGGAATACTTCATTTTGACATCAGCACATCAAGATTTCTAGTACATCAGGACTTTGGAGACCATTAGCACATCATAACATTCAAGGACACAACCGTGAATTCGGAACATTCTATATTTAGGACTTGTGATTAGAACAATCATTCTTATTGGATTATTAGGATTTCAAAACACATTACTGTAAGTGACTTTTTGATTTTTCATTTTAATTATCTAGTAATAAATTGCTTGTTGATTTTTAACTTGATTTGTTGGTTTCACTTTCTTTCTGTTACATTTTTCTTAGACCATAGAGTCGTAACAGTTTGTTGAATACGGTGTTTCTCCAAGGACACTTATTTGTATGAAGTGTTTTGTCCCAATTTGATGTCAAGGACAATTATTTGTATGAAGTGTTTGTCCCAATTTGATGTCAAGGACACTTATTTGTATGAATTGTTTGTCCCAATTTGATGTCAAGGACACTTATTTGTATGATGTGTTTGTCTCAATTTGATGTCAAGGACACTTATTTGTTTGAAGTCTTTGTCCCAGTTTGATATCAAGGACACGTATTTGTATGAAGTGTTTGTCCCAATTTGATGTTAAGGACACTTATTTGTATGAAGTGTTTGTCCCAATATGATGTCTTTTGTATCAATAGGTTCATCTTCTCTACAATACAAATATTGAAAATAGGCCAGATATGATGATCTACAATGAAAGCCAAAGCTCTGCGAATACTGTCACACACAAAAATCCCCGTTAATCTGACTTTTCGCGGCGCCTTAGGTGTTGATTCAGAGTGCCTTATATGAAATTCACAAGCTTGATTGAGTTTGTGTATTAGGTTTAAAACGATAACCTCTTTTCATCCTTCATATTCACTGCCCTAATAATGAATCGTATAACACAGTCTTCTTCAAAAGTACTCGAAGTGGAATAATCCTGTTTACACGATATTATCAGGTCTTTGCCGCTCACGCTGTGATTATTTGTACAGGAATGTTGACATATTCTCTTTGACTTATTCACACTTCTATCTGTGATAATTTCAAATAAAAAAATGTGGACACTTCATGTTTGGCACATTTTGTCGTCAATAAGCAAGCCCTTTATATGATATATAAAGAAAAATGTAAGAGCTAAAACGATATATACAAACTAGTCTATTTACAAGACCTATTTTTAAAAAATGTAAGAGCTAAAACGATATATACAAACTAGTTTATTTACAAGATCTATTTTTAAAAAATGTAAGAGCAAAAACGATATATACAAACTAGTTTATTTACAAGATCTATTTAAAAAAAAGTAAAGAAACCAAGATAAAGATTTGTAATATTTCTCATGTAGAGTCCTTAGTAAGATAAAACTGTAGAATAAAGAATCCCACAAAAGTGCTAATTTCATATGAAACTAATGCTTCAAATCACTATATAGTCAATAATTAATGCGTTTTAAAAATAAAACAAGTTCCTGTTAAGAGCCAACAAACGCGAATGAAAATTGACGCGACCTTTTACTGGGAGCAAGAAAATATATTAATTATATTAGCTGTCTTTACATATTCTTGAGTCCACAAAGGTACGAGTCTACAAAGGTGCGAGTCTACAAGTCTACAACGGTACGAGTCTACAAGTCTACAACGGTACGAGTCTACAAGTCTACAACGGTACGAGTCTACAACGACGATTTTAAAGATTTTCTCAAATGTAGCAGCATCCGCACAGTACATTCAGTATTTCCAGACAAATCGACTACCAAGGGTCAAATCTTGCACATTCGGAACATCCTCGTTTCCTTCTGAAGAGATATGAACATACTGACATATTGATTATTACATGTATTTTTATCCGAATAGCTCTTTTGAATGCAACAATAAAGCCCGAGAGAGCTCCAACTGAAATCCTGCCACTCAAGGTTGATGCCGCCTAGGAGTATATTATGCAAAGTGTATCCCAGATGCCACATTCCAGAACGGTTTCAGCTGGTTTGAAGAGTTCGACTTTGTAACGTCAGCTCATGTGTCTCTTGAGGACATATTTTTCTTTCTTTTTAAACAACTCTTTCATTAGATAAATGGTAAAATAATGTATATTTTTTTAACCTATCGTGTATGAACAAATCTATACATGGTTTACTAATTTCAAATGGTTGACGAGGCACTCGGGAAAAACTTTAAACCTTGGTCTCCGACAAACGGCTGCACTTAGCAGATACTTAGACTGGTAACGTAGCCCTTTTAACTAATTTGTCAATACTTCATTGCTCCACACCAATACACGTATTCCTTGGTATCTGTTTTTTATTTTTTATTTTGCTATTCAAGCAGTAAGTTCATTTCTAAAAGTTGCTAAAGTCTAATTATTTACAATGTTTATTTTGTCACCTACATCAGTGATAGACAGATCATATGTTGTTCTCATAGATCTGATCATAGATTCATTCCCATTTATTTTATTATTGTTGTCATCTGTCTTTTTGTTATTTCATTTAATCCATTCTTTTTTATGTAACTGTGACAAAGTGTTTCTGTTAGCTGTTATCTTGTCTTCTAATTTTATTGCACCTGCTTTAAAGTCATCAACTAAGTTTTTAATTTTTTGATCATTTTCTTTGATTTATTTATCCAAGTCTTTCTTTAATTGCTCAAGATGCGACTCTAGAAGTTCATAGTATTCTGGAGATGTCTTTATTGTTTCCATATCGCTTTCTAATGCATCAAGCTCTGAATTTATGCTCTGTTCAATAGGTTGCAAGTATTGTTCCATGTTAAATATTTCTTCTCGTCTTTCTCTTACTGTTTGAGTGATTTTATAGCATTACGTTATTCAATCTCTGCTTAAATAAATCCCGTGCATGTAAATTATTATTTGTTTGATCGTCAATCTATTTTTGCAACTCTTTATTTTTAGTCGCTCTTTTTGTGATACTCTGATCCACAACTGTTCATTTTTTTATCAACTTGTTCTCTCGATGTTTTTATATCTTTGAAATTATTATCCTCTAAAGTTTTAAGTATGTAGGTGTCTCACTCATTTATTTGGGGTGAAAATTAAGGCGAAATTTCAGAGTATTTTTTTAATAGGATTTTGTTGATATAGTAACTACTTAAACTGGTTGTTATTTAGCAGATTTATTGTAGATTAAAACAAAATCTAAAATTATAATCCCATCACCCTAATAATAATACGTTTAATTTAAACATGTCTTTCAGACAACATTGAGTACTCCTTCTCCTTAGTCTTTCAGGTACGACTTTTCACAATTTCATGTGAACGTTTTCCTTGTTGTTTGCCAAGTTAAGCTCTACGTGAATTTTTCTTCTTTTGTTAAGATGTTTGAGAATTATCTTCTTTTTTTTTCTTTCTCCCTTGTTTTCTCTTGCCTATTTTTCCATTTAATTTGCAACAGCATTACAAATACACACAAGTATGATTTTATTGGCACTTACAAAGAAATTAAATGCGAATTTTTTTCTTTTTACAACCATTTGTATTGATTTTAACATGATAACAGTATTAGAAACTAAGTAGAACAAAGACGTTGAAAATAGCGTAGTACAAAAAACGAAATTAATGGATTGTCCAAAATGTAATACAGAATACGTCATTAGTGAGTTTTACAACGGAACACGTGGTTACTGTAAGCCATGCTAAAATGTACACACAAAAAGTACAGTAAAAGAAATGGTATAAACAAATACAGAACACTGGAATAATTACAGCAAACAAAAGTATCACAATGACAAAAATTTCATACTAATTCACTGGACAAGAAGTGAATTTTATCAGCGTTGAAACAAAGTATAAAATCAAACACACCTTTAAAAATAATCGATGTATCATTAATAGATTTGTACAGGAGATGTCAAAAATGTGCATAGCCTGAAGGTGTTAGCAAAGATGAATTATACATAGATCATTTTCATTCCATGTTCACCTTTCCACATATCTATAGTGTATGTCAACGTGGTCATGTAGGCGCATTTACTCACCTTAAATGAAATATTAATTGTTATTCTAAAATTTAATATTAATATACTTTAAGCAAAGTCTATTCAATCCTGATTGTTGAATGCCATGCAGCTTAAATGTCATAAAAAAAACTCCCAGACGAAAATTATTGATCGCTATGGACTTTTTTCAATGGTGGCCAGGTGCTAAACTGTGTAAAAAAGGGGGACGTTGGGTCAAATCAATAACTAACAGGGTAGTAGGATTTTATTGTTGGAACATACGCAGCTTTCCTTGTGACATCACAGTGCGCGACATTCAATCCGGTTTATACTGGATCACACCTTTAGATTGACCTCGTTCAAAAATCTCCTCATACTTTAACATTGTTTTTTGCGGCATGTCTTTCTCAGGGAGTGTAAATAACGACCTTCCAAAAGAATATGGATGTATGAGGATCGAAATAAAGGGAATAGTCGCATTTAAAGGTATGTGTAATCAAATTTAAAAAATGACACTCATTACTGAAATAGTCGGTACTGACCACCTACATGACTTACTTGTTCGTATAACCCCGATCAACAGAGAAAATGTTTTCACTGGTCAAATATCATGTACATTTAATCCATGAAAATAGGTCCAAAAAGGATAAAATGCTTACAAACGAAGATATATGAGGGTTGAGCAAAAAGTTCTATAACAAACGCTGTAAAGAAAATGTTATTTAACTGTTTACAATAATTTTACTAAAGTGTATGCCAATGTGGTCATGAACGCGCATTTACTTATCTTAAATTAAATAATAATTGTTGTTCTAAAATTTAATACTAATATAGTTTGACCCAAGTCTGTTCAATCTGATTATTGAATGCTCTGCATCTTAACTGTCATCAAAAAACTTCTAGACGAAAATTATTGATCGCTATGGACTTTACAGTGGTGCTCAGATATTGAACTGGGTCAAGATAAGAGCACGTCGTTTCTAATCGTCACAATATAAAGTAGTACGATTTTTTTTCTCAACATGCCTAGCTTTTATTGTGACACCACAGCGCGCGACATTCAATCCGGTTTATGCTGGATCACACATATATGTTGACCTCGTCCAAAAATGTCCACGTACTTTTGCCGTATGTGTTTCTCGGGGCGTGTAAATAATGACCTTCCAAAGGAATATGGATGTATGAGGATCCAGATAAAGTGAATAATCGCCATTTAAAGGTATGTGTAATCAAATTCTATAAAACGACACACGTGGCTGAAATAGTCGGTACTGAACATATACATGACCTGTGACTTTTATAGTCCTTCTCAAAGTAACTTCCTTTCGACTTAACCTCTCCCATATTGTGACCCATGTCCTGAACACATGCAGTAGACCGTCACGTGACAGCATTCGTATCGACCTGGTGATTGCATCCCTACTTCTTCACTGTTGTCGTAATGGTTTCCCCGTAACGAATCTTTCAATATTGGAAAAAGCCAGAAATCGCAAGGAGCTAAATCTGGTCTATGCGGTGGGATGGTGGGTGATTTAGGGGTTCAACGCGAAATTTTGTAACGTCTGCATTACAAGCTTGCAGGATTGGGGGGGGGGGGGGGGGGCTTATCTTCATGCAGAGTGGAGCCACCCCTCAGTAGGTCTAGAGACTTTATGCGAATAGCCTCACGTAAACTATATATGATTATGGTGGCGTAGTATTATCCAGTCACTGTGGTGTTCTGTGGTACCATGTGGTTCCAAATTTTGTGTGTGTGTGTGTGTGTGTGTGTGTGTTGAAGGACATTGTGCGCATAACCTTTCCAGCAGATTTGAAAAGACATGCTTTTATGGTCGATGGCAAACTTATGGGCGATGGCAAACTTATGGGCGATGGCAAACTTATGGGCAATGGCAAACTTATGGGCAATGGCAAACTTATGGGCAATGGCAAACTTATGGGCGATGGCAAACTTATGGGCAATGGCAAACTTATGGGCGATGGCAAACTTATGGGCAATGGCAAACTTATGGGCAATGGCAAACTTATGGGCGATGGCAAACTTGAGTGCTTCCATATACTTCGTTGTCTCTTACTCTCGTATTCAACCTATCCAAGTGTCATTGCATGGAGTGGTCTTCTTTATTAAATTTGAACATTCTACTTTTTTTTACGTGTATAATAATCCCATGCAGATCTTATCCTTAAACCCATTTCTTCTTTATCAAGCAATATGGGAACCCAACGGACACAAACCCTGTGCATTCCGAATTCCTTGGTCAGATTTTCCTCTGCACTTCCGTATGAAATATCAAAATTCTCTGCTGCCTCTCGGATAGTAACACGTCTGTCTTCCTTCATATATACTTCCACAGAATTAACTATTTATTTTGAAAGAGATGTCCTTGATTTACCTTTTCTTATATCCTCTTTAACAGTCTCCCTACCATTACTAAAATTTATCATCCATCTACTCGTTCCAGATTTAGCAAGTGTTATAGGTCTATAAACAGCATCCGAGTCAGCTTTTATCTGTGTAACGAATTTTCCTAATTGTGCATACAATTTTACAATCACTCTCTGCTCGAAAACGAACTCATCTGCCATTTTGACACCGCTTCTACATATATGACGCAGATATTGACTGTCATTAAGCATGTGACGTCATCAACTTAAAAATGACGTCACTTCCTAAATGGGAACGTTTTCAATTATAGACGGGCGAATTTTGTGACGCTGGGTTGCTTTGTTTAGAAGATATTGCATTTGTTCTAGAACTTTTCGATCAACCTTCGTACAACGCAATAAAAAAGTAGATTCATTCAAGGTGGTCCGCATATAAATGAAGAGAGTCTAAATCTAATTGTACGTACACGTAATTGGTCTTTACATCAGCTTTAATAGTAGCAGTAATTGGTGTTGCGATTGGAATAAAGCATCGAGCAGAAAACATCCAATACACATTTATTTAGCAGGATTTGATTCTATTTTTTCTTCATCTTTCTTGAAATTTATATCCTCGAATGTTTTTGTGTTAGTAGATAATACAGATATATGTAACCCTGATATAAATGAGAAAAACCCAGTAAAGTATCAACAACTGCGATGATAACATCTAATAAAGACTTAGATATTTTAGCTCACCTTGCATTTACAAATAATTCATTTTTTGTTTGTTTGTTTGTTTGATCACTTTTTTTCGTCCATTTTTTTTCTAACTCCTTGTCAGTAAAAGTTTTTCTACTTATATCTCTGTCTACAGCGTCAGCAATTTTTATTTTCAGCTCTTGTTTATATTCATCAGTTTCACAGCTGCCAGGAATAGTCGCTGCGCTGGTTTGCATCCAGGAAATTTGATTATTTTTCCAGTTGTTTCCATCCAGGAATCCCGATTATTTTTATAGTTGTTTTCATCCAGGAATGTTTCTAGTTGTTTTTTTTAATCCATTTAAATAGTGTGAAAATGTCATGGTGGAGGAGAGTTTAAAATGAAATCTGAATACGACGAAGATGATAACATTGTAGAGGAATACGATGAAGATGATAACATTGTAGAGTAATACGATGAAAATGATAACATTGTAGAGTAATACGATGATGATGATAACATTGTAGAGTAATACGATGAAGATAATAACATTGTAGAGGAATATGATGAAAATGATAACATTGCAGAGTAATATGATGAAAATGATAACATTGTAGAGTAATACGATGAAGATGATAGCATTGTAGAGTAATACGATGAAGATGATAACATTGTAGAGGAATATGATGAAAATGATAACATTGCAGAGTAATATGATGAAAATGATAACATTGTAGAGTATTACGATGAAGATGATAGCATTGTAGAGTAATACGATGAAGATGATAACATTGTCGAGTAATACGATGAAGATGATAACATTGCAGAGTAATACGATGAAAATGATAACATTGCAGAGTAATACGATGAAAATGATAACATTGTAGAGTAATACGATGAAAATGAAAACATTGCAGATTAATACGATGAAGATGATAACATTGTAGAGGAATACGATGATGATGATAACATTGTAGAGTAATACGATGAAGATGATAACATTGTAGAGTAATAATATTGTATATAAAGATACAGTGGATAATTACAAAAACAAAAATGGTAAACAGTGTTTAAACATAGATAAAGATCAATTTAAATTATGTAAACCTCATTTATACATTAGATAAAAACACTTTGTATTGCCATGAAATAGACAACCACCAATAATAGTTTCCTATAAGAATAATCCAAATAAACTGTTAGCACCTAGCTTATGGATTTAGGTTGTACAAGAGGAACAGAAAATAAATGATTATCACCTGATGATCAACCTACAGATTTACAGCAACCTAAATATCCACTAGAACCTACTGTTACTTAAAGGCAACAGATAATAGTTCAATACAAATTAACCATTTAACCAGCAAGTAAAGAAGCAGAAACTTTAATAGCTGTTTACAGCAAAAGAATTAGCAATGGAGAAATTCCAATGGCAGAGAGTAAATAGTACGAGGAGTATTTAAAAAGTTCTGAATATTAGTGTGCTGTACAACAACATGGAGGCTTTCAAAAGTCGTCTGTTCCTCGGCGAATCTATGATAACAGGATTCAGCCAAAAAACTCACTTGGAGCTAAATCAGGGCTGTATGGAGAATGTGGCAAAGTTTGGATGTTGTGCTCCTTCAGGTAGTCTGACAAGACGACGGATTTATGCGCAGGCGCGTTGTCATGGAGTTGATGGATACCTCGGTTAACAGCGCGCGAACGCGTAGTTCGGTAGTGTTATGCAACTTTTGGCAACACCTTAAAGACAACAAATGTCCAGTGACACTAGCAGAGTCAGGCACACGTATCTGGATGATCGGGTCTTTTGCATCGAAAACTAATGCGTATAAAACTATCTTGGCGGTCCGACTACCTAGAGCAATATGTGGTCCTTGTTCGTTTTCTCTGATCCAGACTTTTTAAAAATTGTTTCCTCTCGAGTCGGGTTCCAAAAGTAAATCCATGTTTATCACCGGTGATATTCTTATTCAAATGTCTCTGGTCACTCTTTTTCATATCTGGCAAGTAGCTGTTTGACGATTTTAATCCGAGTCTGTTTTTGATTAGCCGTCAACAAATGCTGGACCCATATTGCACAAACCTTTCTGAGCTTCCAATGATTCCTCGATATACTAGTATTAAAAACAGCTGACGAATTAATGCCCTTGATAATAGAAATATCTTCCATACTGAATCGAACATCTTCATCACTTGCCCCCTTCACAGCGGCCACTTTCCGCTCACTAATCGCAGAAAGCGGTCTTCCAGAACGTGGGCCATCTTCCATGGATTCGCAATCATCTTTAAAACGATGAAATCAACTCGTTATGACAGAGAATTACATCCATAAACTTTATCCAATTCGGCCTAGATATCAGTCCGAAAGTATCCTTAGAGACCCCAGATTAACTCTTTGCTCAGTAGCAAAATTATTCTCCCGCTCCAACATTCTTAGGTCACTGTAATTAACCTATGTTACGTTACACGCATATATGTCCAGGAGTCCGGCGTGCTGCGCATGCAGCTGCAGATCCTTTTATAGGATGTTATTTTGGCTATCGATCAGCGTTAAATTATTGACATGTTCAATGAAACAAAAAGTTACAACAAAATAAACTTTTCAAATCACCCTCGTATACCCTGCGAGAATAGGGATAGAAATAAGAGGTTATGTGAATGCTATCGAGTAGTTAATTTAATAGAAGACATGAGAAAGATATCAGCAAAGAAACAGACGCAACAAAAAAACTAAACTATGAGAGCGGTTGGAAAGTGTTGAAAGTTAAAGAGCATAAAGAATAACTATAGAGACAAGATTAATTGCATAGATTTAAAAGTTAGAGAAAAGTTGCCATTCAGCGATATGTTTAAACAAGTTTCAAAGTAAAATGTATAATATTTTTTTACAATTATTACAGCTATTGGTATAATAACAACAACTCTTGCTTTAACCATTGCAAATTTTGTACAAAGTGTTATCTCTACTCCTCCTACTACTCCAAGCGCTTCATTCGTAGACAAGGTCAAACAAGAATTAACAAATATTTGATTGAGTTAAAGGTATTAGGATCATTATCAGGAATACTAGGAATTATAATAAGTCGGTGACTTAAGACGTCAGTTCATGTTGTTTCTTTTCTATCTGAATATGTTATTTCATTTGTTTTAGTATTAGTTGCTTTATTATCCATTTCCTTTTTCCAGTAGAAGTTATCATTCATCACTAGATGATTTATTTCCTATAGATATCTCCAATCATGATGAGGTGAAAATGTTAAAATTATTGCAGATTGTTTAAGATCCATGTTGTTATTGGTTCGATTAAACATCTTGATCATCAGGTATTGAACATTCAGATCACAATTTTAGCATCCGAAAGGAATATGCAACCTGTATATTGATTTCACTAACTCTGGTACGCTTTTATCCGATAAATCTCAATATGATATTCCACATCCAGTTGTGCAGTCCACACTGTCCTGTTTAATTGATCGTGCCAAAAATGCACATCACACTGTGCTCAGTATCTGTTGACAGAGTTATAATTGTCAAATCTTAAACTATAATTTTTTTGAAAAAGGTTTAAAGGCTTGTACGTAACATAGTTGTATTCTGTGTGGAATTTTTTTATTTCTTTAAATATCCGTGAAACATTAGGATATACTAGAGCAGGGGTGTCAAACACACGGTCCGCGGTCCGGATACGGCCCACCAGACTCATTATTTATTATTATTCATATCAAATCAGGCCCGCAATAGCAAATGATTTTGACACCCCTGTAGTAGAGTGTTAATCTGAGTTGCAGATCAAGGATAAAGTGTTGTACTTGTTATTTTGTTTTAAAATCTGAAATCAATAATGTTCTTTGTTTATTTAAATGTTAAAAATTTTAATAAACCAAGCAAGCAACCTAGATGTCAGATAGTAGTAACGGAAATGTGAGTTCCTAATTACAAAGCGGCATTATTTATGATCTTCTTTTTGCCATACATAACTGTTTCAACCGAAGGTTCAATATAATATATTTACCTCGATGAAAAATGTAATTATTCCTGTTTCATACTGCACTGTTTTCACCATCTTGATATCAGGGTTGTTGTTGCTAATCTCGATGTTATCATTGAAAGCAATCTGTACATCTACATTTTTCTAAAACATTAGAGTAAATATTTGTTGTGCTTGAAATCAACAAATTAATACATTTATCTGTTGAATGTTATTCTTTCATATATTTGGACCATTTCATCCCATCTACACTTGTAAACGAATAAGAATTATTTCCGGGTACCGACATTGTTGTTTTCATGTTAAACCTGCGAAATATTTATCTAACTTTTGCTGATTTCAATACAGTGTAGCTTTGTGATATTATTATAATTTGTATAAAATTTCAATTATTTTGTGCTCGCTCTGCTGCATTCATCAATTCGCTGCGACTAGTAATTTTAGAGTATTATACATTTTGATCACTGTTGTAATTCTTCTCGTGAGTCAATAATAAAACATATACTGAAGACAAACTGGGGTGAAGCCCCTATTACGGTTGTAATCAACAGTGTAAATTCAATAATGTACTAATTGGTCCAGAATTATCAAAATGCATACTACTTTTTCCGACCTTTTCCTCTGAATGACTCTCTCCGTTTCAAGTGTCTCCCTGTTTCCACTGAGGGAAATAACCAGAGAATCAAATGATTCGCGAATGGGACTCTATCTTTTACGTCAGTACCCATGATTAAAAAATGTCCTTTCAATTAATTTCCAATAATTGTAACGATAGATTTAGACGATTATATGATTAATGCGTACCTCTATCTACTAAAGATTATAAGATTAATGCGTACCTATATATACTAAAGATAGTAAACTTAATGCGTACCTATATCTACTAAAGATTAGTAAACAAAAGAACTGATCCTCATGAGAAAACCAAACACAACCTTTTCCTCAAATTTTTAATACCGTTCTCGATAAACTCCATCCCTTTAATTTCTAATCACAGTCTGAAAAGAAAACGAATCAAGCAAATAATGACGGACTTATCTTCGAGTATCAGCAAATAAACAAGATGATCTCTATGACCACAACAAAGCATTGACAAAAGCTAGAGAGAAAGTTGTTGCTTTAAAGTTTACGCGGCTGTCAGATCCCTGATGATTAACCCTTGTCCATGCAACCGTATACCAGGCATAAACGGCATTCGTCGCCTTATCTGAGATAGATTTAGCAGAGGTGTTCCTTAGTCCTTGTGGTGTAGCTGTTCTTTCTCTTCTTTTTCTTTGATGCCGATTCTGCTTCTCCTCCTTATTTATCTACTTCTTCAATTTAAATTTTACTTTTACCTCAAAGATCTCACGGGTTTAATTTTCAAAAGTCTCAGAGGCAAGAATGAAGAATGATGAAGTAAGTTCTAAAAGCGAGGGAACTAATATACTTGGAGTAATCAGGGAACTGAAAACCTCGGAATCTTTACTAGTCGACCACAAAACATTTTTATTTTTTTTTGGGGGGGGGGGGGGCTGAACGGTCGTATGGGAGAGTCTATGTTGTAGATTTGAGTTTGTTTATGGGTTTGCAAGTTTTCAAATTTCAAATTAAAATTGTTCTTACCTTTCAGATTTTACATTAATTTTGTTTCCATTCTTTCAGTTTTCATATTAAGAGTTACACCCCCTTTCTAGTTTCAGACTGAGAATTTTCTTATGAGACTTCCCTTACTTTTAAACTTCCCTCACATTTATGATGCAATAGGAATATTTTCCTTTCATTTCTGTTTTCAGATTAATATTTTTCGGACCTTTTCTAGTGCAGACGAAGATTTTCCTTACATTTCCTATTGCAGACTAAGATTTTTCTTACCTTTCGTATTGGAAACTAAAATTTTCCTTACCTTTCGTATTGGAAACTAAAATTTTCCTTACCTTTCGTATTGGAAACTAAAATTTTCCTTACCTTTCGTATTGGAAACTAAGATTTCCTTAACTTTCGTATTGCAAACTAAGATTTTCCTTAACTTTCGTATTGCAGACTAAGATTTTCCTTAACTTTCGTATTGCAAACTAAGATTTTCCTTAACTTTCGTATTGGAAACTAAAATTTTCCTTACTTTTCGTATTGGAAACTAAGATTTCCTTAACTTTCCTATTGCAAACTAAGATTTTCCTTAACTTTCGTATTGCAAACTAAGATTTTCCTTACCTTTCGTATTGGAAACTAAAATTTTCCTTACCTTTCGTATTGGAAACTAAGATTTCCTTAACTTTCCTATTGCAAACTAAGATTTTCCTTACCTTTCGTATTGCAGACTAAGAGTTTTCTTAACTTTCGTATTGCAAACTAAGATTTTTCTTACCTTTCGTGTTGCAAACTAAGATTTTCCTTACCTTTCGTATTGCAAACTAAGATTTCCTTACCTTTCCTATTGCAGACTAAGATTTTCCTTACCTTTCGTATTGGAAACTAAAATTTTTCTTACCTTTCGTATTGCAAACTAAGATTTTCCTTACCTTTCGTATTGCAGACTAAGATTTTCCTTACCTTTCGTATTGCAAACTAAGATTTTCCTTACCTTTCGTATTGCAGACTAAGATTTTCCTTACCTTTCGTATTGCAAACTAAGATTTTCCTTAACTTTCGTATTGCAAACTAAAATTTTTCTTACCTTTCGTATTGCAAACTAAGATTTTCCTTACCTTTCGTATTGCAGACTAAGATTTTCCTTACCTTTCGTATTGCAAACTAAAATTTTCCTTACCTTTCGTATTGGAAACTAAGATTTCCTTAACTTTCCTATTGCAAACTAAGATTTTCCTTAACTTTCGTATTGCAAACTAAGATTTTCCTTACCTTTCGTATTGGAAACTAAAATTTTCCTTACCTTTCGTATTGGAAACTAAGATTTCCTTAACTTTCCTATTGCAAACTAAGATTTTCCTGACCTTTCGTATTGCAGACTAAGATTTTTCTTAACTTTCGTATTGCAAACTAAGATTTTTCTTACCTTTCGTATTGCAAACTAATATTTTCCTTACCTTTCGTATTGCAAACTAAGATTTTTCTTACCTTTCGTATTGCAAACTAAGATTTTCCTTAACTTTCGTATTGCAGACTAAGATTTTCCTTAACTTTCGTATTGCAAACTAAGATTTTCCTTAACTTTCGTATTGGAAACTAAAATTTTCCTTACTTTTCGTATTGGAAACTAAGATTTCCTTAACTTTCCTATTGCAAACTAAGATTTTCCTTAACTTTCGTATTGCAAACTAAGATTTTCCTTACCTTTCGTATTGGAAACTAAAATTTTCCTTACCTTTCGTATTGGAAACTAAGATTTCCTTAACTTTCCTATTGCAAACTAAGATTTTCCTTACCTTTCGTATTGCAGACTAAGAGTTTTCTTAACTTTCGTATTGCAAAATAAGATTTTTCTTACCTTTCGTGTTGCAAACTAAGATTTTCCTTACCTTTCGTATTGCAAACTAAGATTTCCTTACCTTTCCTATTGCAGACTAAGATTTTCCTTACCTTTCGTATTGCAAACTAAAATTTTTCTTACCTTTCGTATTGAAAACTAAGATTTTCCTTACCTTTCGTATTGCAGACTAAGATTTTCCTTACCTTTCGTATTGCAAACTAAGATTTTCCTTACCTTTCGTATTGCAGACTAAGATTTTCCTTACCTTTCGTATTGCAAACTAAGATTTTCCTTAACTTTCGTATTGCAAACTAAAATTTTTCTTACCTTTCGTATTGCAAACTAAGATTTTCCTTACCTTTCGTATTGCAGACTAAGATTTTCCTTACCTTTCGTATTGCAAACTAAAATTTTCCTTACCTTTCGTATTGGAAACTAAGATTTCCTTAACTTTCCTATTGCAAACTAAGATTTTCCTTAACTTTCGTATTGCAAACTAAGATTTTCCTTACCTTTCGTATTGGAAACTAAAATTTTCCTTACCTTTCGTATTGGAAACTAAGATTTCCTTAACTTTCCTATTGCAAACTAAGATTTTCCTGACCTTTCGTATTGCAGACTAAGATTTTTCTTAACTTTCGTATTGCAAACTAAGATTTTCCTTACCTTTCGTATTGCAGACTAAGATTTTCCTTACCTTTCGTATTGCAAACTAAGATTTCCTTACCTTTCCTATTGCAGACTAAGATTTTCCTTACCTTTCGTATTGCAAACTAAAATTTTTCTTACCTTTCGTGTTGCAAACTAAGATTTTCCTTAACTTTCGTATTGCAGACTAAGATTTTCCTTAACTTTCGTATTGCAAACTAAGATTTTCCTTAACTTTCGTATTGGAAACTAAAATTTTCCTTACTTTTCGTATTGGAAACTAAGATTTCCTTAACTTTCCTATTGCAAACTAAGATTTTCCTTAACTTTCGTATTGCAAACTAAGATTTTCCTTACCTTTCGTATTGGAAACTAAAATTTTCCTTACCTTTCGTATTGGAAACTAAGATTTCCTTAACTTTCCTATTGCAAACTAAGATTTTCCTTACCTTTCGTATTGCAGACTAAGAGTTTTCTTAACTTTCGTATTGCAAACTAAGATTTTTCTTACCTTTCGTGTTGCAAACTAAGATTTTCCTTACCTTTCGTATTGCAAACTAAGATTTCCTTACCTTTCCTATTGCAGACTAAGATTTTCCTTACCTTTCGTATTGGAAACTAAAATTTTTCTTACCTTTCGTATTGCAAACTAAGATTTTCCTTACCTTTCGTATTGCAGACTAAGATTTTCCTTACCTTTCGTATTGCAAACTAAGATTTTCCTTACCTTTCGTATTGCAGACTAAGATTTTCCTTACCTTTCGTATTGCAAACTAAGATTTTCCTTAACTTTCGTATTGCAAACTAAAATTTTTCTTACCTTTCGTATTGCAAACTAAGATTTTCCTTACCTTTCGTATTGCAGACTAAGATTTTCCTTACCTTTCGTATTGCAAACTAAAATTTTCCTTACCTTTCGTATTGGAAACTAAGATTTCCTTAACTTTCCTATTGCAAACTAAGATTTTCCTTAACTTTCGTATTGCAAACTAAGATTTTCCTTACCTTTCGTATTGGAAACTAAAATTTTCCTTACCTTTCGTATTGGAAACTAAGATTTCCTTAACTTTCCTATTGCAAACTAAGATTTTCCTGACCTTTCGTATTGCAGACTAAGATTTTTCTTAACTTTCGTATTGCAAACTAAGATTTTTCTTACCTTTCGTATTGCAAACTAATATTTTCCTTACCTTTCGTATTGCAAACTAAGATTTTTCTTACCTTTCGTATTGCAAACTAAAATTTTTCTTACCTTTCGTATTGAAAACTAAGATTTTCCTTACCTTTCGTATTGCAGACTAAGATTTTCCTTACCTTTCGTATTGCAAACTAAGATTTTCCTTACCTTTCGTATTGCAGACTAAGATTTTCCTTACCTTTCGTATTGCAAACTAAGATTTTCCTTAACTTTCGTATTGCAAACTAAAATTTTTCTTACCTTTCGTATTGCAAACTAAGATTTTCCTTACCTTTCGTATTGCAGACTAAGATTTTCCTTACCTTTCGTATTGCAAACTAAAATTTTCCTTTCCTTTCGTATTGGAAACTAAGATTTCCTTAACTTTCCTATTGCAAACTAAGATTTTCCTTAACTTTCGTATTGCAAACTAAGATTTTCCTTACCTTTCGTATTGGAAACTAAAATTTTCCTTACCTTTCGTATTGGAAACTAAGATTTCCTTAACTTTCCTATTGCAAACTAAGATTTTCCTGACCTTTCGTATTGCAGACTAAGATTTTTCTTAACTTTCGTATTGCAAACTAAGATTTTCCTTACCTTTCGTATTGCAGACTAAGATTTTCCTTACCTTTCGTATTGCAAACTAAGATTTCCTTACCTTTCCTATTGCAGACTAAGATTTTCCTTACCTTTCGTATTGCAAACTAAAATTTTTCTTACCTTTCGTGTTGCAAACTAAGATTTTCCTTACCTTTCGTATTGCAGACTAAGATTTTCCTTACCTTTCGTATTGCAAACTAAGATTTTCCTTACCTTTCGTATTGCAGACTAAGATTTTCCTTACCTTTCGTATTGCAAACTAAGATTTTCCTTAACTTTCGTATTGCAAACTAAAATTTTTCTTACCTTTCGTATTTCAAACTAAGATTTTCCTTAACTTTCGTATTGCAGACTAAGATTTTCCTTACCTTTCGTATTGCAAACTAAGATTTTCCTTAACTTTCGTATTGCAGACTAAGATTTTCCTTACCTTTCGTATTGCAAACTAAGATTTTCCTTACCTTTCGTATTGCAAACTAAGATTTTCCTTACCTTTCGTATTGCAGACTAAGATTTTTCTTACCTTTCGTATTGCAGACTAAGATTTTCCTTAACTTTCGTATTGCAAACTAAGATTTTTCTTACCTTTCGTATTGCAAACTAAGATTTTCCTTACCTTTCGTATTGCAGACTAAGATTTTTCTTACCTTTCGTATTGCAAACTAAGATTTTCCTTAACTTTCGTATTGCAGACTAAGATTTTCCTTACCTTTCGTATTGCAAACTAAGATTTTTCTTACCTTTCGTATTGCAAACTAAGATTTTCCTTAACTTTCGTATTACAGACTAAGATTTTCCTTAACTTTGGTATTGCAAACTAAGATTTTCCTTAACTTTCGTATTGCAGACTAAGATTTTCCTTACCTTTCGTATTGCAAACTAAGATTTTCCTTACCATTCGTATTGCAAACTAAGATTTTTCTTAACTTTCGTATTGCAGACTAAGATTTCCTTAACTTTCGAATTGCAGACTAAGATTTTCCTTAACTTTCGTATTGGAAACTAATATTTTTCTTACCTTTCGTATTGCAAACTAAGATTTTCCTTACCTTTCCTATTGCAGACTAAGATTTTCCTTAATTTTTCTATTGCAGACTAAGATTTTCCTTACCTTTCCTATTGCAGACTAAGATTTTCCTTTACTTTGGTATTGCAGACTAAGATTTTCCTTAACTTTCGTATTGCAAACTAAGATTTTCCTTAACTTTCGTATTGCAAACTAAGATTTGTCTTAACTTTCGTATTGCAAACTAAGATTTTCCTTAACTTTCGTATTGCAAACTAAGATTTTCCTTAACTGTCGTATTGCAAACTAAGATTTTCCTTAACTTTCGTATTGCAAACTAAGATTTTTCTTAACTTTCGTATTGCAAACTAAGATTTTTCTTAACTTTCGTATTGCAAACTAAGATTTTCCTTAACTTTCGTATTGCAAACTAAGATTTTTCTTAACTTTCGTATTGCAAACTAAGATTTCCTTAACTTTCGTATTGCAAACTAAGATTTTCCTTAACTTTCGTATTGCAAACTAAGATTTTCCTTTACTTTCGTATTGCAGACTAAGATTTTTCTTACCTTTCGTATTTCAAACTAAGATTTTCCTTAACTTTCGTATTGCAAACTAAGATTTTTCTTAACTTTCGTATTGCAAACTAAGATTTTCCTTAACTTTCGTATTGCAAACTAAGATTTTTCTCAACTTTCGTATTGCAAACTAAGATTTTCCTTAACTTTCGTATTGCAAACTAAGATTTTTCTTAACTTTCGTATTGCAAACTAAGATTTTCCTTAACTTTCGTATTGCAAACTAAGATTTTCCTTAACTTTCGTATTGGAAACTAAAATTTTTCTTACCTTTCGTATTGCAAACTAAGATTTTCCTTAACTTTCGTATTGCAAACTAAGATTTCCTTAACTTTCGTATTGCAAACTAAGATTTTTCTTACCTTTCGTATTGCAAACTAAGATTTTCCTGAACTTTCGTATTGCAAACTAAGATTTTCCTTAACTTTCGTATTGCAAACTAAGATTTTTCTTACCTTTCGTATTGCAAACTAAGATTTCCTTAACTTTCGTATTGCAAACTAAGATTTTCCTTAACTTTCGTATTGCAAACTAAGATTTTCCTTTACTTTCGTATTGCAGACTAAGATTTTCCTTTACTTTCGTATTGCAAACTAAGATTTTTCTTACCTTTCGTATTGTAAACTAAGATTTTCCTTACCTGTCGTATTGCAAACTAAGATTTTTCTTACCTTTCGTATTGCAAACTAATATTTTCCTTACCTTTCGTATTGTAAACTAAGATTTTCCTTACCTTTCCTATTGCAGACTAAGATTTTCCTGAACTTTCCTATTGCAAACTAAGATTTTTCTTACCTTTCGTATTGCAAACTAATATTTTCCTTACCTTTCGTATTGTAAACTAAGATTTTCCTTACCTTTCCTATTGCAGACTAAGATTTTCCTTAACTTTCGTATTGCAAACTAAGATTTTTCTTACCTTTCGTATTGCAAACTAATATTTTCCTTACCTTTCGTATTGCAAACTAAGATTTTTCTTACCTTTCGTATTGCAAACTAAGATTTTCCTGAACTTTCGTATTGCAAACTAAGATTTTTCTTACCTTTCGTATTGCAAACTAAGATTTTTCTTACCTTTCGTATTGCAAACTAAGATTTTCCTGAACTTTCGTATTGCAAACTAAGATTTCCTGAATTTTCGTATTGCAAACTAAGATTTTCCTTAACTTTCCTATTGCAGACTAAGATTTTCCTTACCTATCAGCTTTCAGATGAAGATTCTTCCTGCCTTTCAATTTCAGATTCAAGATTAAAATTTTCCTTCCCTATTAAGATTTTCCTTACTTTTGAGACTTCATATTAAGATTTTCCTTACTTTTCAGACTTCATATTTAGATTTTCCTTAATTTTCAGACTTCATATTAAGTTGTTCCTTACTTTTCAGACTTCATATTAAGATTTTCCTTAATTTTCAGACTTCATATTAAGATTTTCCTTACCTTGTATATTTCTGATTAAGATTTTCTTTGTTTGTTCATATGCTCAAAGTTGTGATAGTAACCAGTTTTGTAATTTTTGTATATGATAACCAGTTTTGTAGTTTTGTATATGCTAACCAGTTTTGTAATTTTTGTATATGCTAACCAGTTTTGTAGTTTTGTATATGCTAACCAGTTTTGTAATTTTGTATATGATAACCAGTTTTGTAATTTTGTATATGCTAACCAGTTTTGTAATGTTTGTATATGCTAACCAGTTTTGTAATTTTTGTATATGCTAACCAGTTTTGTAATTTTGTATATGCTAACCAGTTTTGTAATTTTGTATATGCTAACCAGTTTTGTAATTTTGTATATGTAATTTTGTATATGATAACCAGTTTTGTAATTTTGTATATGCTTACCAGTTTTGTAGTTTTGTATATGCTAACCAGTTTTGTAATTTTGTATATGTAATTTTGTATATGCTAACCAGTTTTGTAATTTTTGTATATGCAAATCAGTTTTGTAATTTTGTATATGTAATTTTGTATATGATAACCAGTTTTGTAATTTTGTATATGATAACCAGTTTTGTAATTTTGTATATGATAACCAGTTTTGTAGTTTTGTATATGCTAACCAGTTTTGTAATTTTGTATATGCTAACCAGTTTTGTAATTTTGTATATGCTAACCAGTTTTGTAGTTTTGTATATGCTAACCAGTTTTGTAATTTTGTATATGCTAACCAGTTTTGTAATTTTGTATAAGCTAACTAGTTTTGTAGTTTTGTATATGCTAACCAGTTTTGTAATTTTGTATATGCTAACCAGTTTTGTAATTTTGTATATGCTAATCAGTTTTGTAATTTTGTATATGATCAATGTTTCGCCTGCGTTAACCCCACAACAAACCAACATGTATACATCAGAGTGCGCGTGGTTGCCTCATCCACTACACCCTAACCTCGCCATTGTATTATAGTTAAATAATATTACAGACTAGTTGTCATTACATACTTATTATAACTGACGCTGCGTGTAATCGAATCTGGAAATGAACTCATCACAAAGTTAGCCACCACAGATGAATATGGTAAAACCGCTAAATGAGGTTGTTAAAAAAAGGCGAGATCCTTTATTATGCTAAAATTGACCCTTTCAGTCTTATGTCATATCTTTTTCAGGGTAGATATCATTTTCCTTGTCAGGTCATTCTGTCTTTCTACTGGACTGACTAGGTTAATTCCAGCAGGCAGGTTCTTAATAGTAATGCCGTTCAAGTGGCTGAAAAAGAACACAGAACATGACAGAACAGAATAGCATAATAAAAACACAAAAGGTACATATGACCAGTTTTATTTGAAAAAACGTTATATAAAAGTGTATCATGACAAGTAATGACAAAGAAAAACAAGTGAAGTGAACATATTTATGTATCACACATTGGAGTTGGCGTTTAAAAGCTTAACTCTGATTGAATTTGAAAATCAGGGAAATATTGTAAGAAGGTAAATTAGTAGAAGAGAAGATAGGAGAGGAGTTAAAGAGAGAGAGAGAGAGAGAGAGAGAGAGAGAGAGAGAGAGAGAGAGAGAGAGGGTGTGTGTGTGTGTGTAAAAGCTTTGTAATATAAACATACATCCGATCAATCTTATAACATTTCTTTTCCTATGTCGAGATTTTTCTATGGGACCTATAAGGTTTAATTCCGTTGCCGAATGACTTAATAACATTGACAGTCAGTTATTAAAGTACCTGTATAGAGCTTATTGCTCTGAGTGGTTTGCTAAACTTTACACCTGTATAAATTTGTCTCTTCCTTTCTGAGTGTCACGTGTCCTTCAGATTGGAAAGCCTATTTCTTGCCATTAATTGCCAAATACAACTCGTGCGTAAAACAAAAAGAGAATTCCAGTTCAGTTTGTGTGAATCTGCATAAACAAATGAGATTTCCCACAAATGATGTATTTTTAGCATTTCCATCCATCGGCTTATCTTTCCGTCCTGTCATCCATCCATCCAACCATCCGTCCTGGAACAACATATCACAAACAGACAGAAAAATGAAATTGTTTTAGTACGAAAAGTGTAAACCTTGCTGTATTAACTTCATATTAATGCTACAGTGAAATGACAGTTCATTAGTAATATATTTTCCCCATTACTAATAGTTTTGCAATTACTTCCGTTAAATATAATCCCCCCTCCCCCGAGAGAAAGAACATGAAAACTCCTGTTTCATGAAAGAATGTGTATACAGTGTCTTAATATACCCCAAACTAACAAAATAAAAATAAATAAAAATAACAAAATTTCCTTTGAAAATAAGGCATAAGACATATTGTATGATTCTAAAATAAGCAATAATTAGAAAATATATGACACCATGAACATTTTTGGTTTTGAGCATGCTGGTGGATTGAGTTATTAACGAGCAAAACGTGCAAATGTTGGATTTTGAATGATTATTAATGATTTAGTGACATCTGCAGTGAAAAACATACCCCAAATATATATATATATATATATATATATATATATCTATATATATATATATATATATATATATATATATATATATATATATATATATATACCGAACGTCCCCAGACTCGTATTTCATTTAATATCATACAAGGCCCAGCAGAGCAAAAGCTGTAAACAACACACACACACACACACACACATACACACGCACGCACGCACTGCTTGTAAGTGTGTGTGTTTATGCTGGAGGGGCTGAAACCAACCTCAACTGTACAAAGAGAAATGCGTGAAAAAATAAACTTACGTATATCCCTGAACCTCCCAATCCTGCGCAATAAGTTCTATAAATCCGAGTAGAGTGTTATGTCTTACACGTCACAGAATGACTATAAGATATACATTTTGTATGATTATGGCACAAAATACAGATTTTACTTGTTTTATGGTGTTTTTTTAAATACATAACTTGGAACATGAATAAGAAAATTATAAAAATCATTGGATAAAAGTATTAAAGGAAATAGTTCTTGTTTAAAAATATGAACATCAGAGTTCAGCCTTCCCTTTTATTACAGGAAACTATAAACTCGGGGCAAAATGATTTCAAAATTGACTGTATACTGGAATATTCCCCATGGTTATGTCTGACCTTTTCACTTAATTATCCCCACGCTTTAGGGTCAAGTGCAATACGCTCCATCTGACCCTTACCACATTTTCTAAACCGCCAGGTTAAAATTCATAAGATTTTGCACTCATTCTGCTCATATGAAAACCATATACATGAGGTTGATCATTCTTGGCTCGCACCCATGTGAGACCAATCACAAAGTTCCTCAAGCATGGATTTTAAAATATTAATTTAGAACTTGAAGAACATTTAAAACAAGGTCAAATCTATTTAATGTAAAGTCTACGAATGCGGCAGACGACTGGGAGTAGAAGTGCATCACAAAGATATTGAGAGGTCATAGATTATCACGCTCCGCTTTTTCCTTTATGTGGCAATTATTTTATATTTCTAGTGCTGCAGTCATGACAATACGTGCT
This sequence comes from Margaritifera margaritifera, assembly GCA_029931535.1. Taxonomy (NCBI): domain Eukaryota; kingdom Metazoa; phylum Mollusca; class Bivalvia; order Unionida; family Margaritiferidae; genus Margaritifera; species Margaritifera margaritifera. The sequence continues at coordinate 4,685,529 of JAQPZY010001633.1, forward strand.
CTTTAAGTAAAAGTAAAAACAGACCATTATATCGATGGCTAAATACACGTTCTAAGCCGACAGCTGGTGCTTGACGGTGAGATATTGTTGGAAAACATATTACTTCTTAATTACACTGATGCATTACTCAAAACCTCCGGGACAAAGTTAACATGAGACATTGATACCCGTGATTTTCTCAATAATCTGCCGTTGTTTCAGGCGGAAACACGCTAGAGACGACTAGTTCTGGGTGACCATTGACGTGAACCTTCTTCACAAATCGGCATGTTACTTATGAAAACAATCCGATGTGATTCTCTAAATCCGTTGTATAAGCAGTGCGGTGGTAAATTTTCCTGTTTGTTAATGATCGTTAAATCCTTCTTCCTCGAAGGACGTCTTTTCAGATTTCAAATTAAAATTTGTCTTACCTTTCAGATATCAGATTAAAAATTTCCTTACCTTTCAGATATCTGATTACTAATTTCCTTACCTTTCAGATATCAGATTACAAATTTCCTTACCTTTCAGATATCAGATTACAAATTTCCTTACCTTTAAGATTTCAGATTACAAATTTCCTTACCTTTAAGATTTCAGATTACAAACTTTCCTTATCTTTCAGATTTTAGATTACAAACTTTCCTTATCTTTCAAATTTTAGATTACAAACTTTCCTTATCTTTCAGATTTTAGATTAAGAGGTTTCCTTCCTTTCAGATTAAGACTAAGATTTTCCGTTACTTTTAAGATTTCAGATTAAGATTTTCCTTTTCTTTCTGTTTGCAGATTCATATTTTCCTTACCTTTCATGTTTTGGGTTAATATTTCCCTTACCTTTAAGATTTCAGTTTAAGAATTTCATTTTTCTCACCTTTAAAATATCAAATTCAGATTTTCCTTACCTTTAAGATTCCATATTAAGATTTTCCTTACCTTTAAGATTTCATATTAAAATTTTCCTTACCTTTCATATTTCAAATTAAGATTTTCTTCACCTTGAAGATTCCATATTAACATTTTCCTTACCTTTAATATTCCATTTTCAGATCTTCCTTACCTTTAAGATTCCATATTAAGATTTTCGTTACCGTTCATATTTCAAGTTAAGATTTTCTATACCTGTTTACGTACTCCAAGTTGTACTATTATGCTAGCCACTTTGGTAATTTTTCTTTTGCTCCAAGGTCGATTCTTGTCATGTTTTTTTTTTATACTCCAGAACAAAGAACCTGTATACACCAGAATGTACATGGTGGCCTCATGTACAACACCTGTATACACCAGAATGTACATGGTGGCCTCATGCACTACACCTGAATGTACATGGTGGTCTCATGCACTACACCTGTATACACCAGAATGTACATGGTGACCTCATGTACTACACCTTAACCTGTATACACCAGAATGTACATGGTGAGTAGTAGAGGGGGGGGAGGGGGGGGTAAATAGTCCAGAGGGGGGGGGGGGGGGCACTATAGACCCAAATGGGATTTTAACATAGCGGGGGCACTATAGACCCAAACGGGAGTTTAACATAGCGGGGGCACTATAGACCCAAACGGGATTTTAACATAGCGGGGGTCACTATAGACCCTATGGGATTTTAACATAGCGGGGGCACTATAGACCCAAACGGGAGTTTAACATAGCGGGGGTCACTACAGACCCAAACGGGAAAAGGAACGGGAAAAAGGAGGGAGGGATAGAAGTAAGGCAATCATTGGAAAATTAATCTTTTCTTGAAAAATGGGTGGCCCTGAAAAGGGCCGTTGGAGATTTTTTACTTCCTCCAACATTTGGTTAGGAAGCCTGGGAGGTGGAACTTGTTGTTTTTCTTCTTCTGGGGTATCCAATCGGGATGTCCCAATCGCCTGAACTTGTCCTGAATTTTCATCCAGTTCAAGTTCAGGCGATTGAATTCCTTTTCTTTTTTTTCCTTAGCCCACATAACCTTGATTTTTTGGACTTCCTGCTCCATAATTTTTTTAAGAATGGTCTGAACTCGGAGCAGGGCCGCTTCTTGTCGAGTGAGGATTGGACACTTTAAATCGTCTTCTATCTTTTTTAAACAACCCAGGGCTTCTTTAAGAAGCTCCACTCGACAAGGTGAGGAGGAGTTCTTGATCTTCTTTACTTCCTCCTCCTTCACTTCTTGAATCAGGCCCATGGCCATGTTTATGTGGGCTAAGTATTGTATTTCCCAGTGTAGGTTCACTGGATACCACCACATCATTCGTTCTCTGTAATATTTGACTTCCACCATCCAGTCCCAGGCTTCCTGTAGATTTTCTACTATATTCATTCTTCAGTTGAAGTGTGAATGGCGCGACTGCGGAAGGCGCTGCTTTATATGCAAAAAGCGCGGACGTGAAGGAAAACATCCCCTCTTTCCAAAACATAAATTTTTTTATTAAACATACAAACAAAACACACACCAGACCATCCTTTTTTTTATTTTTATCAAACACACTCTATACAAACACATACCAGGGAATGTGACTAATTTTGTTTTGGAGTGGGGAAAAAACAAACACACTCTATACAAACACACCAACATACACAAACACACACATATATATATATATATATATATATATATATATATATATATATATATATATATATATATATATATATATATATATAGCAATTCTATGAAAATTAATCTTTTCTTGATTAATGGGTGGCCCTGAAAAGGACCGTTTGGTTTTAAAGTTCATCTAGAGGTGCGGGCACCTCCCTGGCTTTGCCCGACACGCGGGACAGCTTCCCCTCCATCTTGCTGCATTCATGCAGCGCTTGTTGTTGTTTTGAAGGATAAACGGAGGATGGTCCGCTTCAGGATCCCAATTCTCCTTCTCCTCCTCCTCCATCATCAGGTGGGGTCTGATGGGCTCCTTCTTTTCCTCCTGTTCCTCCTTCTCCTACTTCTCCAGGTCTTGGAGGAGGTGCCACGCCACCTCGAGATGTACTCTAATTTGACGAATGGTTTCGACTGTATTCATCTTGATGAATAAACGGGGTAGCTCAAGTGTGAAGGTGTTGTTTTAATATACTAGAAGCGCGGACGTGAAGGAAAACATCCCTTTCCACAAAAAAAACATCACCCCACTACCCCGCGTCTGACGTCATCCCTATGACGTCATTCTAGGCTTCGCGAATTTTGCACTCCATCACCCCTTACCCCAAAAACACAAACCCAGTGCGCGGAACTAAAAGAAACTACTTTTGATAAAAAAAACACATACAAACACACCACCCTTTTTTTGATAAAGTTTTTTTAAATTTGTAATCAAACACACACCACAAACATACAATCCTTTTTTTTAAATTTTTTTTTTTTAATCAAACACAAACACACACTCTCTATACAAACATTATTTTTTTTGGGGGGAAAGGGATTTTTTGTTTTGGAGTGGGTAAAAACACAAACACACAAACACACACACACACATATATATATATATATATATATATATATATATATATATATATATATATATATATATATATATATATATATATATATATGGCAATGATATGAAAATTAATCTTTTCTTGATTAATGGGTAGCCCTGAAAAGGACCGTTGGGGTTAAGAAGTTATGTTTAACTTCTAGTAGCGGTAGCAGCTGCAGCAGTGCGGCCACGCTTAGCCACGGGTCTCACGGCTTTAAGACAAGCTCTCTTTCTGGTAAAAGAGAAGGCAAACTCATCGCAGTCTATCTTACAGCTGACTTCTCCGTCGGGTAGTTTCATGGACTGCAAGAGTTGTTGTTGTCTTTGCTGTTGCTGCTGCTGCTGCAGTCTTTGTCTCTCCTCCCATTCCGTTCTGTCCCTAATGATTTCTTCCCTCATGACTACTTCCACCAGATCATGAGCCATTTGTAGGAAGATCATTGTCTTTCTCTCAGGGTTGGTCTCCATCAAATGATGCTTCACCCTCTGCATGCTCACCATAGCTTCGTTCAGTTTACTAATCTTGCCTGCCATCATCTTGAAGTGTTGTTGAGCTCTTGACGAGTAAACGAGAGTGACTACACTAGCCAACGCACCGCTTTATATGCTCGAAGCGCGGACGCGATGGAAAACATGGGGTTCAGATCGAGAGTGAGAAAATGGATAGAGGTGGTGACTTCAGATCGATAGAAAGAGATAGATAGAACATAATAATTTTTTTCAAATTCAATAAAAAACCACACAACACCATTTTTTTAAAAAAATCAACATTTTTTAATGAACAAGAAGAAGCTACTCAAACATAAAAAGGTAAAAACAACTAACAAGATATTAAACAGGAACGTATTTACAGGGTTGACAACGTTGGGAAGGCAAACTAAACTTCCACTTTTCTACATCTACATCATTCTGATGCACACTACGTTTCTGAGCTAAAGTCAAGAGATAACCATAACGTTCACAAAACCATCGTTCTACTTTAGCATCGTTTCGAGCATAGTCTCTATCAAAACAAGTCACTAAATGTTCTAAGGAATATCCGAGACTGCGTTGATGAAGAAAATGTACACAATATTGTCCACACACCATTGAATCCGATCCTTGTAATCAAGCCTTATTGAATCGAGTAGAGACGGCATTTCTTCTCATAAAGTCGATGATGTCGTCTTCCAAAGGAGGTAATCCATAAGAATCAAAAAATTCCACACCACCATTGTGATCGTTGGGAAAGTACACAGCTACCCAATGGGTTCCTGGTCGATGACTGTCGTCGGAATTGATGACATAGGCATGAACGTCTTTAGGTTTGCGATGAGGTAGTTCATCTTTAGCACACACCACAGGATTCCAAGAAGTGTAGGAACTGCGAGTCAACAGGTAATGAAGTTCCCTGGTATCCATTTTTTCACAGGAAATGATAAGTCATCAATTCACACTTGACTTTAAATTTGAATGGTTTTGTCAAGTAATTCCACGAATTCTCACGGCGGATAGTTTCTGTACTCTGTTGAATGAGAGCTTCGATGCGATGGATCTCCAGAGGAGTGAGTGGAGGTGAAAAAGAATTCTGCAAGTCTTTATACCATTGTCTCAACACCTTTTCTTCCGAGATCTGAGACCAGGCCTCTTCCAAATATTCGTCCAATTTTTCTTCGCCTGTCATCATCAAACATTGGTCGTATTGTTTCTGACTGGGATGATCAATTTGACATCCATGACAATGTTCTCGGGTCAAACTGTTAATTCTTTCAGTCAATTTCTTAGCATAACAGGAGACTAAATTTTTTTCTTGTTCAGGCCATCGAGAAATAAATCCAACAAACTTTGGAACACTATTGTTCTCTTCTTCTTCTTTTTTAGGTTCTGAATGAATGACTTCGTCATCATCATCTGTGGTAGTTTGTGACTGTTGTGCTTCACAAAATCCCTCATTATTATCTATCTCCATAGGTTCTTCTTCTACGTGTTGCATCTTTTTTTTCTTCTAATAGTCTAGAATCACTTCTCTCAAACTGTTGATTTCTAGAGTGTTATCAAATTCTGCATACAAGACGACGTTCACCGTGTCGGGTAGAGGATCTTTAAACTGAAGTTCCACACGAAGTGGGCCTGATTTTATAGGGTGGAAATGTCCTTCATCGCTGCCTTGGTCAGGAGTGAAATCAAATCCCCACAAGGCATACCCTCCTGCATAATCGTCGTACAAAATGCCGTGGCTGGTGTTGGTACCTAACTGTCATGTGGCTTCAAACAGGCTCAGGTAAGATCGCAAGTAATTTTTCTGGGCGTCGCCAAAGTTAGGTTCAAAAGGTCTGGTACACAAGGTCTTGTCATCTCGACTGACTTCTATCTTGGAGACGTTGTAGTGTTTAAACTCGAACGGATTCTGATTGTGGACTCCGTTGAGGGCTGCATTACTGACGATGCCAATCAGCAAACGTTTGGGGAGCTGTCCTTGGAAGACGTGATCTTCGACTTTGGATCGGAGTCCAGCGGCAATGGTAAAGGTTTTCACTTCCACTCGTCGCACAGGATACTTGACAGTGGTTCTGCTCAACGTTTGACTGATGTCGTTGGCTACTTTTGGTAAGACTTCCACACGTCGCACGTAAAGTCTGGCTTCTTGGATGATGGTTTTCCACTCGTTAGCATTAGCCATCAAATGGAAAGCGGCACTACTGCGATTCAGTCTCAGGCGTACATCTACTCCGTTCAACAAATACTTGTCTTGCAACCACATGTCCAAATGCAAACGATCCATCAATTCTAAACTGCGTCTGATTTTCTTTTGACGGTCGTTAAATCCCACATTGTGCGGATCTGCAGGAATTATAGTTTTATCAACGGCTTGAGTCGCCGGCACTGACACCGCTGTGTCGCTGAACTTTTCCGAGGTGTCAGGTTTCCAGACCACCGAAGCATCCAGATGAGTGTTCTTGGGTTCTTTTCCGTACGTCAAGAGATTTTCCAAGTAAGCACGGTAAGGGTAAGTATCCAAACTGCTGCTGACCAGTTTGTTATTCAAGTACAAATCTACTTCGCTGAACAAGGAATGCATGAAATTATTGACGGGTGCCACTCGGTCACCGTCCCCAGGAAGGGTGCTGTCCGCCGTTTTGATCACTTTGAGTTTCAGGTACAAGTAACTGTTATTCAGATCGATGTAATCTTCGGTTTGTCCTTTGATTTCAAATTCGATAGGATCTGAATCCGTCAAAGACGATACAGGATGAAATTCCACCCATTGGGATTCTTGCGTCGCGTCATCATGGTGGGAGGCATGGTAAACATATCCAGTTCTGACTTGGTACATTCGCAAGAATCTCGGTGCATCATTCTCTGACGGTTATTCTTTTCTTATTCTTTTTTGGAACACCACCGTGTGTTTTATGAACTCTGAAGGGATTTCGACGTCGTCTCTTTCTACCTTGTCCTTGCTGTGAAGTGGAGGAAGAAGTAATGCCAGGGCCAGAAGCGTGAAGTGAATTTATAGGACTCTCTCGAAGACCCAAAAGATCTTTGCCAGTGTTCATCAACACATTTTTGCCTGCTCTCATAAAGGCTTCTTTGGGATTTTGTTTGTCGATGAGGACATTTTGCAAAACTTCTTTTCCTTGTGTCAAAGCGGCATCTTTTAAGGCATGGAATCCTCGAGTCACCATCGGTTTCAAAATAGGGGCTACCGTCCGAAAAGCCGATCTTAACATATCTCCTAAACCATGTCCTCGTTGTCGAGCCACTCCTCGGTACACTGGATACATTTTTTGGATGTTACAATGCGTTGGAGAACCTTTTTCGAAAATGTAGTTTCACCGTGACTTTTCCTTTGTCAATGAATGGCACACTTTGTCCCAAATCTCCTTTTATACTAATGTTGACACTGTCAAAATACGATTTATTGACTGGAAGATAATGAGGGTGTACAAATTCACGGTGAACGTGAAACGTGTTTCCACTTTCTTCGTACCCACCAGCAGCAGAATCTGCTTTGAAAGGAAGGACTCTCAGTAAGGGCGCAGCTGTGTTTCCCACCACGTTGTATTCTACCACATCGGAGTACACAAATATTAAATTCAGTCCAACGTTCATTTCGATAGGGGTTTTAAAAGCCTTTCCGAAATCTAAGTTGCTTTGGACTTTTTTATTTTTAAAAAATTTATTTCCACCCAAAATAGCATACAACCCAGGAGAAAAAGTGATGGCCAATGTGTCGTCGTCCGAAAATTGTAAGACGAGACGACGTGCCACTGGATGGTAACTGATCTGGACACTTTTCTTGGTTTTGACTAAGGCATTGGCAAATTGAGCCTCGAAGATGGCCTCAATGGTGTCCACCAAATGTTGAGCATTAAAATAATACCCCACAGGAATTCTCATGGTATGGCTCGCAAAGGGAGGAGTGACCGTCATGAATACCTTTCTGGAATGCTCAAAGCCAGGTTTAATTTTCTCCAACTCATCATGCACTTCCTTGTTCAAGATATCCACGATGAAAGTGTTTTGACATTCGTCGATGTTTTGAGCTTGCGTAGGATGAATGATTTCTACCAAACCTACTTCCCAATGAGCGTCGTGATCCAAATGGATGGCGTGAGGTAATTTGGTCGTGAAACAACATAAGGTGTTGTTGGGAAACACATCCATGGAGCTGTCACTGGGTAAAGTTAAATAAAATTGGTCATTCATAGTAGGTCCAAAGTGGTTTTGGCGTCCGAGGAGTCACTCGAGTTCAAAGGATGTTCAAACGGTTCCAAAAGAGGACTACTGTGGTGGCTGGAAGAAGGTGGACTGGCGTTGGTTGTACCGTTGTTGTGGTGACTGTTGTCCGTCGTCGTAAATTTCAAAGAGGGACTGGGTAAAAGATAACCGATGCAACTGCTGAGTAAAATGGTCAGCAATTGTTTGTCCCCTTGTTGCAAACTCAAATTGGCAATGGCTGCTCCGATGACACAATACACTACAAAAATTTGGCAGAAAAAGACGATTTGATTTTTAGGCACACGTTCTCCGCACCACACCCAGAGTGGTTGTTTTTGTAATTCTTGAATAACTCTGCGAAGGAGTCGAGGTCGTGGTTGTGTTGAATGGCATGTTAGGTTACTTCTTTTTCTTTTTATAGTCGACGACTTGCGAAGCAGCAATCCAAGAATCAAAACTAGGAGGATATCCTTTCCAACGTACTTTGACTTCTTCTACTCGACGTTTGCCTACTTTGCGTGTTCTTTATTCGAGAATGCTTTCGATGTCGTACAAGGCGTCTTCTTTTTTGGTCACTCGTTGTAACTCGGGCAAGTAAAATGTTCCTTTGAGCACTTCACCGTGCATGTCTTCCAATTTATAGACGGGAGGATGGCGTCCACGCACGGGTGTAGTGACACGAAACAATTCGGTGGTCCAGTTGGGTAAATAACCTTTGTCAAAAGTGCGTTTGGTTTTTTCGATGCGAACCCAATCTCCCGTCTTCAACTCCAGCAAGGTTTTCTTCTGAGGTGGTCTCCTCCTCTGGAGTGTACCAAACAATCGATCAAACACGGTCACTTCGTTTTCAGGGCTGACCTCTTCGGGGGCACATCCGATGCTACGATGGTACGATTGATTCTACGCTTTGTTGATGTATAAAATATTTCCACATGCGTTCTTTCAAAGTTCTTTGAAATCGTTCCACGATACTGGCTTTGGTTTCAGGATTTTCGCTGGTAAAAAAAATGAATCTGTCTTTGTTTCAATTCTTTTTGAAAAGCTTGGTTTATAAATTCGGTGCCTTTGTCAGTTTGCAATCGTAAAGGGTGACGACCACTTTGTTTCAAGACCAATTTTAAGGCACGTACCAATTCGGTACTGCTTTTAGATGTCAAAGGCACGACCCAAGCAAATTTGGAAAACACGTCAATGACACAAACCAAATATTTGTGACCCCGATTGTAGGTTGCCAAATGAGAGACGTCGGCTAAATCGGCTTGCCATTGATGATCGATGCCTTCCACTTGGGTTGGACTTCTAGAAAATTTGCGTCGAATGGGTTTGTGTAACGTGTACGTCGATTGTTCTTGTAACCATCGTCGTACTTCTGGCAAACGTAAACTTTTCAATTTACTTTTGGCAGCTCGATATAATTTTTGAACTCCTCCGTAACCAGTAGCATGACCAGGATTGTAGTAAATGGTAGCTAAAAGTTTTTCCATGATTCCTCAAGAATAAGTCAACCAAGTACCAATGTTCTTTTCTTCGTGGGGTATCTTTTTGGATTGCAATGTTTTACGTGTCCGACGAGCCACTGGTGTAAAGGAGGATGTTTGAACAGGGGTCATCGGTTCTGTTTTGACTTCTGTCTTCACTTCTTCTTTTTTCTCTTTTGATGGCAAAGGGGTATACATCATCTTTTTTATCCAACCCGGTGTGGCTAACTTTCGTATTTTTTTAAGAGATGGAGTTTGTAACTCTTCTTCTTCTTCTTCTTTTACGGTCATCCCCGTGGCGGTTTCTGTTTTAGTGGTGGTGGTGACTTTAGGTTCTCTTTTCATCAGGGTTTTGAAATCTCTCAGAGTGGGTGGAGCTGTTTCGTCTACAGCTTTTTGGTGAAAGAGTTGCTGACGTTGTAAGAGTTGACCGTACCGTTGGGATTTTTCTGTTTCTGACAAATCGCTTCGTTCCATCAGCGCTTGTAATTCTTGTTGTAACTGTGACATCTCGTTGAGATTAGGATTGGGTGGTAAATGAAGTATCCGTTGTTCGTTCCAACGATGGAATTCCATCCATCGTTTGTAAGGTACTAAAGTCAGTTTTCGTCCTTCCATTTCATCCAAAGGAACAAAAATGTGTGGTCTTTCCAGAGAAGGGTGTCCTTTTTATCTTCTTTTTTTTATTGCATGACACCTCCTAAAAGTGGTCCAGCAATCGTTCCTAACAAAGGACCCGCTATTTTTAACAACGGTCCTAACAGCATAGGTAGAAATCCTCCTCGTTGCACCAACATTTTTTTCTTTTGTTGGAGAGGTATTTTCTTTTTCACCATTTGGCGAGGAACGTTCCGATGTTTACCTAATTTTTGTTTCTGTATCTTGGACAAAGGTACCGTTCCTTTCAAAACGTTCAAACAACATTCACACACGGTATCGATGATTTCTTTGGGGGCTGTTTGAATGAGTTGTTTTCGCATGATAGGATTGGATTTGGACAGGACAGACAAGACGTCCCAATGTTTTGCCAGACGAGGTGGAAGTCGTCCTTTTTTGCTTTTCTTCTTTTTTTGGTGGTGGTGTGCATGTTTGTGGGTCATCTTAGAGGTTAGGAGTAAGTCTGAAGCCTCTGGCAGGTCACCCTTCTATTTTATACTGGAACACGTCTCCACTGATTGTCTGCACGTCGTACCATCTTCATGACAGGCATCACTCGACGTTGAGGTGTTTTCAAGGGACTAAATCGTCTCAGTTCTTCTTTGGATAAATCCACTAAACTTTGTAACACGCCGGTTCTTTCTTGGACTTTGGGTTTAGGGGACGGTACTTTGTTCTCGGCTGCTGCCATGGCCAGATCAGCCGATGTCGAGGGTCCCGAAGTGGTGACTTTCGAAATAGGTTTCCATTTTTGCATCAAATTAGGAAACACTTGTCTCAAGTCCGGTTTGGCAGGCATCATCATGAAGGGTGGTGAAGAAGACGAAGAAGTGGACGCAAAAGGAGACCTCGTCACTGGGGTCTGTGGTGGTGGTGTCTTGCGGATGAACGTTTGCGTCCTGGCAGCAGTACCTCTCTTGCGGGTGCCAGTGGTGGCAGTGGGTGTTTTCTTCTTCTTGGCAGAACTTTTCTTTTTCTTGGGGACTTTCTTCTTTTTAGGGCTTTTCTTTTTTGTGGCTTTCTTTTTAGGGCTCTTCTTCTTTTTTTTTTGGTGTTTTGGGTTTTTTGGCTTGGGCATTAGGATCCCATTTCAAAAGGGAACGAATCATGACCCCTCCTAAAGAACCGCTCCCTCCAGGGGTTAAAATGATTTGTTTTTTAGTCCGTGGATCGATTCTAGGATCGGCTAGTTGTGACAACGCTCCTTTATGTTTTTGAAAAAAACGTTGAGTTTGATGAGGGATGTGAATGATGCCTTGCAGCAATTGACGTGCCGTCAAAGTAAACCATCGTTACACTTTTTTAAGACTAGCTTCTAACAAATGAGCACGGACTTGTGCATTTTTTTCGCGACTGATGCCATACAAGGCACGAATCAATTTAACCGGAGGATGAGATTGAAAGGAAGTCATCTCGAAGACTATGAGACAGAAATGACGTAGTGGATGTTTTTATAGTTTTTTTTTTCAGAGTGTGGCTGAAGGGGACGTGTAAATGACAGGACCTCCTTCTTGGCACCAATGGTGAAACAATTGGGCACGAAATCTCAAATCGTCGGTAGTGGTCGGTTTTAAGTCGATGAGTAAATACGCATGAGGTGTTTGAGTGGCATCGTCGTACGCATAATTCAACCAAGGAGTGCCTAACTGTTTGGCTAACACTTGCACTTGAGATTTGTCTCTGGGGCTTTTAAATAACACCACGTAATGAGCATTGAGACTGATGGTAAGATGGGCTTTACTTTGTTGAAATAAATTTTGTGTAATGTAAATGATGCTGGCATTTCGATGGTGTCCTTTTCGTGTAAACCAAAGTTTAATTTCTTCTTCGTCTTCTCCTAACATGTCGTCGAAGATGACCAGATGTGTTTGACTCACGTCAGACACGATCCCATCGTCTTCGCGAGGAATGCCTTCCACAAACGAAATGGCTTCTCCTTGACTTTCTTTCAATAACGTGTAAGACGGTTGCCACTCTTTGTAACACCACACGATGCGTTGAGGTGGACGATCAAACAAATGAGATTTGTGTTCGATCAAACGTTTGACAAATTCGGTTTTGCCTGAACCACTCGGTCCAGCAATCAACATGTTAAAAGGATGGCGCAGATAAAAAGCGTCCCAACTGGGACAATCTAACTTTTCGTCAATCACTTTGACCACAGAGGAAGTAGAAGAGGTAGAGGAAGAAGATGTAGCCATGACTGAGGTAAGAAGATTTTTGAGAAGACAAAAGACCCAAGACATTTTATACGTTTCATACACGTTTATTTTTGTAAAACAAAACAACCAACACAACAAAAACATATTTTTTTTACAAGTCATGAAGGACAAAAATGCATACCGCAAAAATGGTCAGGTACAAGATTAAGGCTACCACTAAAAGAATTAAAGTTCTGTACAAACAAGTCAATGTACAACATTCTGGTGTCCTAGGAATGGAAGGCACAGGCACTGGCGGTAGTATTCTTCTGCTGCTCGTCTTTGTTTTGGAAAAATGAAATGTCTCTGACGGTAAGGAGGGGGTCTGTTCCTCAGGAGGTTGTATTTAGACGACGACGACGGTGTGGTCTTTCTCTGCTGTGTCAGGTTGTTCTTCCAGGATTGTTTCTAAGGTCCTTTTATTTTTTTTGACTTAGGTTCCCATTTCACTTTTGGACACTTAGTGACGTGGCAGATCTTTGGCAAATTGGTCCACTTCTTGTAGCCAAACATTGAAACCAATTTTTCTCCAGTCACGTACATCTTTCCAATTGTAAAGTTCTTGGTGTAACTCACTAGCAATACACACTTCTTGAAAGGTATGAAGGGTAGATAAAGTTTGACTAATGTCTTCTTCACACGGAGGTACCCCACTTCATCGCCACTTTCAACACTTTGAGTACAATTTGTCTTTCGTGTACCGATAAAGCATGAATGGTCATGTTTTGTTTTTTGATGGTTCATCAAAATAGTTCAAAACAACCAAGGGTCCTCCAAAATAATCCAAGACAAACACTGGTCCTCAAAAATGCTCCACAACGAATGTCCTGGAAAACGAAATCCAAGAAAGGCAGTCACTAAGACACACACCACATAGCGTCCAAAATTTAATGGAAACAGTTTTTGTATCAAGTCTTTATAATCCTCTAAGGTCTGAACACGATCGTTGACTTCCTTCCACGGAATACGTTTCACAAGTGAAGACCACAGTCCTGACATGGTGGGTTTTTATATCCAGGTTCTTTTGTGATAGACTATTCCCGGGATTCTACAATGAAAGGTTTTCTCCAGAATCTTTCTTCTGACAGTTTGGAAGTAAGCATACCTTAAAAATCGAGAAATGACTTTGAGTTTGCGTTTCACTTGGATCTTGACAAACTCTTGGTAAATGCGTTCTCGCACCTCCAAAGGCAAACCACGAATGTACTCTGGTAAAGTATTCGACTTGGAAAGAAGTAACTCTCTTTTGTTTTCTTCACAATAGCTCTGATACGGTGGAAGTAGCAATAGTTTAAAAATCGAGGAATGACATTGAGTTTGCGTTTCACTTGGATCTGGACAAACTCTTTGTAAATGCGTACTCGCAGCTTCGAAGGCAACTCACGAATGCGATCTTCTAAACTAATCTTCTTGGTGACAAAATACTCACACTTTAGCCAAATGGAATCGGTGTGTAAAGGATATATAAGAAGATCAGTGATAAGAACCGTACTACATGTCAGTCGACGTAAAGACGTTTCGTCTTGAGGTGACACATCTAGTAAAAGTTTTTGGTATTCTTGTCTGTTGGTCACATTTTTTTCCTTCACTTCGTTCCATCGAATTCTATGGATCACTGACACATTGTAGGTGGTGCCCTCCAAACTCTTAAAGTTGTCTTCTAGTCCTTCATGAATGTCTGACCATTTGAATATCTTGACACTAATCAGTATTTTTATAACATTCAGATACCAATGGTTAAAACATGTATGTCGTAAAGGATGTAACTGTTCTTTACGTTTCACTTGTATCTGAATCCATTCTCTGTAAATGTGTTCTCGCAGCTCCAAAAGTAAACCACGAATGTACCATTGTAAAGTATCATCCGACATGTTACTTCTTTTCATCTGGCTCATCGTACGCAGTGAACTCTTCACCCACTAAAGGCAAGTACTGACAGTGCGGAGACCATCTATAATGTTCCGAGTAAGCTGAGTCGCTAGGCTCCCATTGGTGAAGTTTCACACCGCAACTGAAACACTGAACTTTATCTCCTTCTCCCAAGTAGATAAATCCAGCTCTGGCTAAATCTTTGGGAGTAGGTCCTTTTAAATATTTAGGCCACCTCTCTTTGAACGTCTGGAGTCGCCTTTCAAACTTGGAATAACCAGACCAAACCAAAGGTAGCGTCAATTCTTGACCGCTGTAAGGCCGGCATACCCAGGTAGGGATACGTTTAGCATTCCCACTAAAGTAGAAAGGGCGTTCTTCTGCATCGTTAGAGGGACGGTGAGGTCGTGCTGCATCGCTGATGTCAACGCGTACGGCATCCGTCTCATCGTGTGAATCGCTGATGCCAAAACGTACGGAATCCGTCTCCTCGCATGGCACTGCATCGCACTCCAAGTCGTGATGGCACTTGGAGTTCACACTAGATTTCCCCCTTGGTGGGTGGGTGGCATGAGTATTCTTATTCATCTTTCTAGGTTGACGTCTGTATTTGCAATGAATGGTTTGGCTTGGAAGGGGTCCCTTTTTTATACCTGTCGACTGTACCATCCGCAAAGTACTGTAATGTAATCGGTGGAAACGCCAAAGAAAGGTAAGCACAGTTTGGAACCCATCTGACATGTTCCAGGATAGCTGAATTTTTAGGGTCCATGCGAATGGTTTTACACCACAACTGAAACATTGCACTTTGCTTCCCTGTCCAAAGTAGACAAATCCTGCTCTGGCTAAAGAGTTGGAAGTAGGTAATCCATTCCATTTAGGCCATTTTTTGAACGTGTTCAAGCGACTGGCACAATCACAATAGTCAGGCAAGACCACGGGAAATTTGTATTCTTTCAACTTGAGGTCTGTAGTGGGTTCATCACACGGTGTTGAAGTCATCGTCAATCTTGGTGTTGTCTTTCTGTTCAAGGGGTCCTTTTTTATACCGAAGATCGGCGTGTCCGTAAGGCAAAGTGGTGTGGTCTGGAAGTCTCACTCGTTTCTGGTACACGATTTGGTACACTTTTTGTAAAGGGCGAGTGACGATTTGGTGATTAGGTAACCGTACGATCTTGTGAGGTTCTAACGTGTGCACTCGAAAGTCTTCCACTTGTCCAGACAGCAAAGCATTTTTCAAAACCTCAAAATTGACCACTTGGCTGGTTCGATAGTTGAGTGTCAATCCTTTGACTTTACATTTGGTGTGAAATTGTCCTTGTGGGTCTCGATATCGGTAGCCGTAATTTTTAGGGCTACTGCTGGCAAAACTCAGGATGGTGTCTTGAGGGTGCTCGTCCGTCCAGGCTCCTAAAGGATCTCCTTGGATGGTAGGGTGTGGGCAACCGAGTCGATGGATGTACATACAACTGTCGGTGTCAAAGTACAGGACACGATCTCCCAAGACTTCTAAAGCTTCGTCGTACAACTTCAAGCGAGCATGAGCGGTCACGTAGGCGGCAATGACTACGTTGCTAAACTTGTCAGGTTTTATAAACTTGGGTTCTTCTTCGAAATTGACTAAGATCAAATCATCACGGACGATTTCGACGTGTTTGACTAGTACACTTTTGTTGTCCAGCAGTTGAAAGTACTTATAAGGATCGGTCAAGTATTCCGTCTTGGTTAAGATGGGTCGTTGTGCCATTTTTCCCCACAAACAATTGAGCATGACTTTGGCAAACGATCTTTTTCCTTCGTTCTTTTCCACGTCTTCCAAAGTGATCCCTTCGATGTCACGGTACTCTTCTTTGAATCGAACTTGGTCTTCGGGAGTCTCACAGCACGAGAGATAGCCGCTGGCTTCTTGTTTCAGAAAATGCCTGGATGATTCGTGGCGTCGTCCTTTTGGTATTGTGCGGTGGTTGGAAAGTGCCAGATTTCGTACACTTTCAACAAACGGTATCCACGATCCAGAGCTCGAAACAATTCGGCACTGACCCACGTTCCTGTCAAAGAGCGTTCTTCCTCCGTGTGGTGACAGAGGTGATCTTGGTTGCATGTTTCGGCACACGTGCGGCATAAAGGAAACATCAGTTTTCCTTGGCAATGGTGAGGCAAGATGGGATGGTACAAGTTTGTCGGGGGTAAGACTTTACATTTGATCAATCCTTTGTATTGACGAATGTGTTGCACGTCGATGTGTTCTGTCAAGATTTCAGGGTGTCCGGTTCGAAAACGAGCATATTTACACACCCAAGGATACAAAGAACACACGTCGATGTACTTGATTTCTTCTCCTTTTGATTCGTCTACGTCGTACAGCAAGCGAGTGGAATTGGTTCGTCCTCCAAATAAACTGTGGCGTGGATCCAAAGGTTCGATGTCGGTCACGTTGTAACTTTCGGTGATGCTCTTAAATTCAGGATCGGTTTTCAATCGTCGATCGTACTCGTGCTCCCACATTTCAACCACTTGGTATCCTTGACTTTCTAAGTGAAGTCGTCGTTGGTAAGTCTGTTCGTACAACTGTTCCATGGTGGAGTCTGAATATGGACTTTTCAGGTCTCGGTCAGGAAAACAGGTAGGGCTTCCGTGAAACAAGCAACCCTGAAATTCGTACATCGTGTGCAGGTTTTCTAAATCAAATCCATCCACGGAATAAGATCCAATCTTCTTTTCTCCTCCTCCGTTTCTGGCATGTTGTATCCATTTGTCTTCTTTTTGACACAAGTAATGGAGCCAACGCAAAGCTTTGGCCGAATATTGACGACTGGCAAAGAGAGACGTGTTGGAGTCGATGATGGCTACTTCGTTCTCGGGCATGAAATTTTGGGTGTACACTAAGGAACAGGCTTTGGGTAGGGTGCACGCATCTTTCAAAGGATCAACATCTCCGTGATCTAGAAATAACTGTCGAAACTTTCCACAGCAACGCCGTAAAATGTCCACATCGGATCAACAGTACTTGAGCATTTCCTCTTGAAAGTCAAATGGATCGGACTGGTGAGCGCGGTACCAAGCGTGAAAGGCTTCTCGCTGTTCGGAGCGCATTCCGTCGGGGTCGTAATAATGGAGGTCAGGCAAATGAGGTCGGACGGCATGTTGATTAGCTTCCGTGTTGAAGAAGTGAGGAAAATAGCCTTTGGCCATTTCTGTCATGCCAAATGTTTTTGGCATTCGACTCAAAGGCATGGCCAAATAACTCATGGAATCTTTAAATTTGACTTGACCCACTTTCATGTAGATGAGCTTATTTCCGTTCATGGTGACTTCAGGGCGTTCGGTACCTTGTTGCGAATAATATCTTAACAAAAACTGTCCATCGTATCCCGAGAAATTGTGAGCTATGACGGTCGCATAGCGATGACAGTCTCCGTAACGTTGAATGTCCTCTTCGCTCTAACTGTCGTCGGTAGGGTCTAAAATCCATTCAGCAAACTCGGACAAAGTGTTCGCCCCGCGAATGATTTTTTCGCGTCCTCCTGGAATCCTACTACAATGAGGACAGTTAAAGTGGATCGTTTCTTGAATGCACTTCTCACAAGCCCGATGAGCCACGCAGAAATTGGGAATGTGAATGCCCGTTTCTTGCATGCATTCAAAATCAAAAAAGATGAAATCCACTTTGTTCTTGTTCTTCTTTAATTCTTTCTTCTCTGTCTTGTCGTACTTTTGAATAAAACATTGATGATCAAAGTTCACCATCTGGTGACAAATGTTACATCTTTTTTTCCCAGTACAAACGTGTCTCTTGGGGTCGTTGGTGCGAATCAGTTTTCCACACGTGGAGCACAATTTCAATAAGTCGCAAGCACATTTTTGTTGGTGTCCTTGTGTCTTGCGATGCTGTTGGTAACAAGAGGGACTGACAAAAGTGCGTCGACACGTCTCACAATGGACGTGGTGTTGTTCAGGAAGGCATGGTTTGTCCGCTAAAAGGCCCCAACATCTCTGACCGCAATGAAGGTGTCGCTCTCGACTGTTAAATCCTTGGTCACATTTCTCGCAGTAGTAAGAGTATCCCAAAAATCCGGTGATAGTGGTGATGGCATCGAAATGTTCTTGGTGGTAATACACGTGAATGTATTTTCCTTCGGGGAAATCGGGGCCTCGAAACAGCATATCTCCGCGCACTTCTTGAGGGTGAACTTTCAAAGTGTAGTGAGGAGCCAAGACGTCTTGAAGTTGTTGCATTTGAGAAATACCACTTACGGTCTCTTTAGGGATGCCTGCTTGTCGTAACAGGAGTTCTGCTTCTTTTCGTTGTTGGACTCTGTCCAATCGTCGAATGCTCTTCCAGGCTCTTTTCCATTCTTTGCTCTCGTTCTTGTTGGCATACGTGCGCCCCACTACAGTAGCCCGAGTCAAGCACATCTGGTCTTGGGTATTGTCAATTTGGACGACACTGTGTTTGGTACTGCGAAGATCGTCCACCAGTAACGCTTTCCTGCTTCGTCCGCTCCCTCGAGGAGGAGCAACGTGAGTCATGTAAAGTGTAGCCTTTCCATCCGTGATGGTAAACTTGTCGTTGGATTGTTGAACGTGTTCGATTTTGGACATGACTTTGTCTGGTGTTAATTCTGCCGTGGTGCTGAACTCGATCCAAACAGGGGACTTCAAATTGTCGTGATGAATAGACAGTCTCAATCGATCGTCTTCTTTGGCTCCGCATTGTCGTTTCAAATTATGTAACACAGAACCCCACAAATCGCTAATGAACCCCGCCGCTTTCTCGGGAGGTACTTCGGACTTGAAGTCTTTGAAGTGAACCGTGTGAGTGTAGGCTGTGGTTTTACATTTTCGAGAGGTTATTTTTTGCGTCTCTCGAATGCGATAGTAATTTTCAGGAGACGCGGTAGTAGGTCTTTTTTGGTCAGGGGTTCTGGTGGTGGTGGTAGTGGATTCTTTGGGTTGGGTTTTTTGGGTTTCAGGCTCACTCATCTCTTCTTCGAAATCGCTAGCATGGACTTGAGCTAGCAGTTCAGCGAGCGTTGTTTCAGGCGGTGCTGAATGTCTTCGTCGCCGTGGCCTCTTTGTTTCTTCTTCTGTTTTCTCATAGATTTGGCGTGATCTTTTCATCTTGAAGTTTGATTTTAAACTGATTCAGTTTCACACAGGAGACTATATATAGAGAGACCTTCTTACCCTCAGAATCAGTCTTTGTGATTGAACTTTCAAACTGTAAAGATGGAAGAGTCGAGGAGACATATTGGTTTTTTGGTGAGAGATTTGCAGACAGTCCTTCGAAAGTATACTACAGTAAGAGTAAGGACTACTCCTCCTCTACCTCTCGAGATAAAAGTCAAGATACTTGTTATATCTGCCAAGAGAAAGGACATTGGGCTCCAGAATGTCCACAACGTCAAAACCAAAACAGAAATAAAGGGAAAGATACTTGTTCTTATTGTAAAGGAAAAGGACATTGGTCTTCGGAGTGCCCTCAGAAAGAACAAGAAAAAGAAAATCTACCAGAGAGGGAGGAAGCCGAAGGATCTTCAAACCTAGAAGAAGAAGAAGAACATATCGTCAAGAAAAGCAAGAAAGTTAGATGGATGGAAGACAATGAGAATGAAGAAGAAGAACCCTTGATTCCTGTGAAGAAATTCAAGAAGAACAAGAACAAGAGAGACAGACAGTGAACAATGAACTTTTTTTGGAGTGTTATGTGATGTTCATGGTGAATTATTTTGTAAAAAAAATAACACACCAGAATGGAAAAAAAAGTAAGTGTTTTTTGTGTTATTTTGTTATTTAGAATAGGGATACACGCACGCACGCACTCACTCTTACACACAAAGCCAAGGAATGGGATTTTTTAAGTTTTACTTGATTTTTTTTTTGGCAATTTGATTTCTTTTCTAGAAATCTGGGTGCCCTAGAAAGGACCGTTGGGGTGTTTGTTTTGTTTGTTAAACAAACTTATGGACTGGACATGATCAACTTCAATTGTCGCAATCCTTTTCCACGACCCAGTCCAATTCCTCCTGCTGCTGCTTTGGTGGTGGTAGTAGTAGTAGTGACTGGTGGTGGTGGTGGTGGTGGTAGCATCTCACTAGTAGTGGTGATGGGTTTGGAATGTTTGGCCCGTGATGGTCTTTTTCTCTTCGGCTGAGTTAAAGAATACTTATACAAGTTTGTCAAACATTTTAACTCGGATAAAATCTCTTGGAGAAGACTCACCGTTTTATCTTCCTGACTCTCTTCTTGCGGTGCTTCACTCTTCTCCTCTTCTAACTGTCTTATTTCTTCTTCTCGTTTTCTTCTCTCCTCTTCTTGTTGAAGAAACACTTCTTCCGCTTCTCTCTGACGTTGTAAAAAATTTTCCAGTTGTTCTTGTTGCCTCTTTTTGAAATCATCCATGACAGGCAGCAAAGAGGACGATATAGCAGCAACAGTCGTAGTCATTTCAGGCTCAAATTCTTGAGACAGAAAATCTAAATTAAACTCTTCCGGCTGGAAGTTCAACAAAGCAGCATTAGTCGTTGCAGGCTCACCCCAATACATACTGGTCTTGGTAGTCTCCATTTAGGCTGTCCAAAAAGTAAAATCCCTACGAACGCTGTGATGCCTTTATACCCAAAATGACGTCACACGCCTACTCTCTTCCCATTGGAAAAAAACCGACCCGCTTGTAACGCGTGTTTGGATTGCTAGTTGATTTCGATGCATTTCAATCCGATCGTAGGGTATATATACGACCGCTTGTCTCATAAAGCTTCACCGTTTTTTTTTCTCCAAGACCACTCCCGAAGAAGAAGAAGAAAAAACAAAATGTGGACAAGTGTGGAATCATCGACTATCATCTCGGGGATGTTGTTTGATCCAGCATTCCCTAAGTATGTCAAAGCCTCGTGGGCCATTACGAAAATCACAGAGACCGCCATATGGAAACGTCGCATCTATATAGAAAGACAAGGCTGCCTGAAGAGGGTCTTGATGTACGGTCCGGAAGTCCGTAGAAGTTTAAGGAAAAGAAGACCCTCCAGGAGATGTCAATGTTAAACAAAAAAAACCAACGGCCCTTTTCAGGGCCACCCATTTTTCAAGAAAAGATTAATTTTCCAATGATTGCCTTACTTCTATCCCTCCCTCCCTTTTCCCGTTCCTTTTCCCGTTTGGGTCTGTAGTGCCCCCCCGCTATGTTAAACTCCCGTTTGGGTCTATAGTGCCCCCGCTATGTTAAAATCCCATAGGGTCTATAGTGACCCCCGCTATGTTAAAATCCCGTTTGGGTCTATAGTGGCCCCGCTATGTTAAAATCCCGTTTGAGTCTATAGTGCCCCCCCCCCCCCGGGCTATTTACCCCCCCCCTCTACTACTATGGTGGCCTCATGTACTACACCTGTATACACCAGAATGTACATGGTGGCCTCATGCACTACACCTGTATACACCAGAATGCACATGGTGGCCTCATGTACTACACCTTAACCTGTATACACCAGAATGCACATGGTGGCCTCATGCACTACACCTGTATACACCAGAATGCACATGGTGGCCTCATGCACTACACCTGTATACACCAGAATGCACATGGTGGCCTCATGCACTACATCTGTATACACCAGAATGCACATGGTGGCCTCACGCACTAGACCTTAACCTGTATACACCAGAATGTACATGGTGGCCTAACGCACTACACCTTAACCTGCATACACCAGAATGTACATGGTGGCCTCATGCAATACACCTAAACCTGTATACACCAGAATGCACATGGTGGCCTCATGCACTACACCTGTATACACCAGAATGCACATGGTGGCCTCATGCACTACACCTGTATACACCAGAATGCACATGGTGGCCTCATGCACTACATCTTAACCTGTATACACCAGAATGCACCTGGCGGCCTCACGCACTACACCTTAACCTGTATACACCAGAATGTACATGGTGGTCTCATGCACTTCACCTGTATACACCAGAATGTACATGGTGGCCTCATGTACTACACCTTAACCTGTATACACCAGAATGTACATGGTGGCCTCATGCACTACACCTTAACCTCGCCATCGTAGTGTGGTTAAATATTGTCAGCGACCATTGACCTTTACATACTTACGATACTTGATGCTACGTGGAATCGAACCTGGAAATGCTCGTATTACAAAGCTAACCATCCTAGAGGACTGCGATAGGACTGCTAGATGTGTATGCTTAATTGAAAAAAAGAAAAAAGACTGGGGTTGGGGATGGGGGTGATAGATCCTTTATTATACTGACATTGACCCTTTCACTCTTATGGCGTTTCTTTTTCAGGGTCGACGTCACTTCCCGTTTCAGTTCAATCTGTCTTTTCATTAGACTGAGTTAGATCCTTCTGACATCCTCTTAATAACATTGACGGTCAAGTTACTCAAACAGAAATAACATAATAGAGTCTATATTTCATTGGTAAGCACAACAAGTACATGCAAGTAGATTTATCTGAAGACAAATAAACAAACAAACAATTATCAGTATTTTCTTTACGAAGCGAAATTGCACGAATCCTCCTAAATGTAATGAATATACCCCCTCCCACGTAAAAGATCAAGCCTGAGAAAATCACGAAAGTCGAGTTGCCGTGAGCTTAATGAAATCATTCATTAATATTAGCAAAGCTAAATCTGATAATGTAAGCGTTTGACTTCTATATCAACGGCCATAATCAAGCACTTACTAAGTTACTTTTTTTAAAATTAAACAACGAGACGCTTTCACTGATTATCTAGTTACTAAACGCGTTTTACCAACTGCCCTTGGCGAGGTTGTGCAATGGCGGACGTGCGGTATTCGGTGGGAATGTCTCTGCTGTTACATGCAGTTTTAATACATACGACGAAGTACCATTGTAATAAAACATGAAGGCTGCAGCTGTGCCAATAACGAGATAAACAACAGGAAATTATTTATCACACAGGCACTGAAATATATTATAAGTGATGTACTCATAGACACTGTTCTCATATAAAAATGCACCCATTGAAAACTTTTCCCCTCTCTTAGGAAAATGCCATGTGTGAAAATGCTGGAGAAATGGTAATGAGACCAAAAAAAAAAAAAAAAGACAAGTGAAGAAAACATATTATACATCGGCAATGGCGTTTATAAGCTTAACTCTGACTCATTGTGACAGTGTGAAAACAAGTGAAAAATGTAAGAAGGTACATTAATAGAAGAGAAGATAGGAGAGGAGTTAAATTGTTTGTGTTAAGGCGTTGTAATACCAACATGCACCCGTTCAATCTTATGACACTTCTTTTTCAACGTCGACATTACTTCTTTGCCTTGTCTTTCTATGGAGCTGACAAGGTTAAGTCCTGCTGACGACCGCTTAATAGCATTAATGGTGGAGTTATTAAAGTATCAATGTAGTACTTACGGCTCTGAGTGGTTTGCTAAACTTTACACCTGTATAAATTATATACCGGATGCCTCTTGCTTTAGGAGCAGCACGTGTCCTTCAGTTTGGAAAGCCGATTTCTTGCCATTCATCGTCAAATGAAATTTGTGCATAAAATAAAAATCAAATAACTAAAGCAGAATTATAGTTCACTTTGTGTGAGATCTTCCCACAAATTATGTCTTTTCGCGTATCAACCATATTCGCCTATCTGTCCATCACGCCGTCTGTCCATCCAACTATCCGTCCTGGAACAATATATGACGGACAGGCAGACAGACATACATTATGCATGTATTAAACGGCAGTACAATACTGGCTATACAGTGTTAATTAAAAGTTATTTTCTAACAATGTAAAAATAAAAAACTGCAAACCAATTAAGGAAGATAAACCCTTCCAATTAAACGTAAACATGCAGTACTACAATATCAAATACAAAATATAAAGACAGGCAGAACAATTTAATTGTTTAGGTACAGAAAGTAAAAACTATATTTATTTAACTTCATATTAATACTAGACTTATTGATAATTCATTAGTAATATTTCGTGCAATTATGTCCCTGACACATGACCGCCCCCACCCCACCCCCTTTCCAAAACATACTTGCAAACTCCTGTTTCGTGAAAGAATTTATATACAGCATCTTAAAACATCCCAAGCTAACAAAATTTTCCGTAGCACTATCAATATTCTATCTTGAATAGACCGATTATCATACCGATGTCTTGACAAACTTCCATAAGCAATCGTTTTATTTCAGCAACTTGGTACATCAGAAGCATTCTAAAATAAATTGGCAAAAATAAAGAAACAAGTAATAAATAAATATCCTTGTAAATAAGCAATAAAACATATTGCATTGTTCGAAAAAAAAGCAATGTTCACAAATATGACACAATGAATGATCATGGTTTATATCATGCACGCGACGATATGCATGTGTGTTTAGTGTGTGGGAGGAAGAGTTAATAACGGTTGATAAAGTGATTCACGAGAAAAACACGCGAGTGTATGAAAATGAATGATTGTTATTCATTTAGCTACGACTGTAGTGAAGAACGTTGAAAAAACCTGTACCAAACTTCCTCAAACTCATATTTCATTATATACCATGCAAGGCCCAGCAGACGAAAAGCTGTAAATAAGTAAATAATCTCTCTCTCTCTCTCTCTCTCTCTCTCTCTCTCTCTCTCTCTCTCTCTCTCTCTCTCTCTCTCTCTCTCCGTGTAAATCTATAGGAAGTTAATTTATGTTCTCAGACAGCAATTAAAACATACATTCGTAACTTTAATAAGCCGACAAATGAGTCTAAATATCCAGTATTTACGAACAATAAACTTGCCCAGGCAGCATTGCTTAGTCACATGATCGATAAATGTCGCGGCCATTCACCAACTTCGGCGTCAATCCTATAGATCATACATCGAATGTCAGTCGCAACTTCGCGGTCAATCCTACGATCATACTTCGAATGTATGCAGATAGCTACCATTAGGTGCCGTTCGGACAACCTCGGTTTCTTTCTTGCGAAGAAATGTATGTATGATTTTTCTGTACATTACTACACCGACATACATCCGAGGCATATTTTTGTCCCGCATAAATAGCCGAGGTGGTCTAAATGCTCGAATGTATGCCGAAAACTGCCATTCGGATCAACTCTGATATTTGCAAAACAATGATTGACCAAGAAGTTGCGAATGTTTGAAACTATTTTTTCGTTCGCAACTTCTTGTTCAATCCTACGGTCAATCCAATCGTAGAAATAGCCTAGGTGATCCGAGTAGATTGCAGTTACTTTTTTGTGAAATTTCCAGCGAACAACATTTATGAAATTTACTATAAATGAATGCGCCGACATATATGAGGCATAGTTTTGTCTCGCAGAAATGGCCGAGGTGATCCGAATGATGTCGCATCAGAATTCGATCGCAATCGGCCTTTTCCGTACATAGGTTATCTGCATCACGTGATCCATTGACCTCTGAAGTAAAGAAAAGGTATGCCGCGATATTTTGATCACGTGATCATGCATTATGTGGCAAATGGTACAAGTACGGTGTCCAGTTTGTAAACACTTTAAATTTGGCTCGTGTATCGGCTTATTAAAGAGACTAAATAAGTTTGAATTGTTATGAACGAGAGGACTGATATTCGGCAGGTACAATGTTGCTAAATTGTTCAACCCTTGTTTAAAGCGACTACCCATGCTGCTACCGCGTAGTTTCGGCGAATTCCATGTTTTCGATAGTTAATACGCTCGGACCTCACACCCCAACATAACTGTCCAAATATCTATCACACCCCAACATAACTGTCCAAATATCTACCACACCCCAACATAACTGTCCAAATATCTATCACACCCCAACATAACTGTCCAAATATCTATCACGCCCCAACATAACTGTCCAAATATCTATCACACCCCAACATAACTGTCCAAATATCTATCACACCCCAACATAACTGTCCAAATATCTATCACACCCCAACATAACTGTTCAAATATCTAAAATGGGCTGTGAAAGATCAGAGGAAACTCCAACACGCGTATTATTCGGCGGAACAAAATCAATAGTAAGATTTCTGTAATATTATTAACAGGAGACATTGACACCGGTGGGTTTTTTAATGAGAAATGCACCGTTGATTATGGCGGAAACACTCTAGAGCCGACAAGTTCTGAGTGACCAGTCGTGAACCTTTTTCTGCAATCGACATGTAAGATATCAAAACAGTCCGTGTCTATATAATAATAAAGTAGCCTTGCTAGGTTTATTTATTATTTCATTGTATCGTCTGTATAAGTATCTACAGCAAACATCATGTAGATTCTGTGTAGTAATTACGTTTTTGTGTTTTGTGTTTTCTTTTTGTTTCGTTTGTGTTATCGTCTTTTGTGTAATCGTCTTTTGTGGCTTTGTGCCTTTGCCCTTGGAAAATTACTCGATAGATTACGAAAGCGCATAAGTTTTGCATTGTTGTTTGTCAGTTTTTCTTTCATATATATATATATATATATATATATATATATATATATATATATATATATATATATATATATATATATAATATTGTACCTAATATTACACGTCGAGAGAGGTCGTGTTCCGCTTCAGTGAACTGTAAATGTGTACAAGTATATTCTCTAAAATGCTAATTTTATGTTAATCTAATTTTAACTTGTAGGCTTGCTTGGTTGCTTGCGTTTAGGTCACACATTTCAGTAAACTGTTTTAGTTCACTTACTTATTATGAACTCAAATAAAAGTAGAAGTGTTCATTAACACAATACAATACAATACAATACAATACAATACAATACAATACAATACAATACAATACAATACAATACAATACAATACAATACAATACAATACAATACAATACAATACAACACAACACTATACAATACAATACAATACAATACAATACAATACAATACAATACAATACAATACAATACAATACAATACAATACAATACAATACAATACAACACAATACAATACAATACAACACAATACAATACAATACAACACAATACAACACAATACAACACTATACAATACAATACAACACAACACAATACAATACAATACAACACAATACAATACAACACAATACAATACAATACAATACAATACAATACAATACAATACAATACAATACAATACAATACAACACTATACAATACAATACAATACAATACAATACAATACAATACAATACAATACAATACAATACAATACAACACAACACAACACAACACAACACAACACAACACAACACAATACAACACAATACAATACAATACAATACAATACGATACAATACAATACAATACAATACAACACTATGCAATACAACACAACACAACACAACACAACACAATACAACACACACAATACAATACAACACAACTCAACACAACACAATACAATACAATACAACACAACACAATGCAACACAACACAATACAATACAACACAATACAACAATACAAGACAAGACAAGACAAGACAAGACAAGACAAGACAAGACAATACAACACAATACAACACAATGCAATACAATACAACACAATACAATGCTTATTCCGCTCAGATCGAATTTCTAAAACCGCAATACACATCTTCATACCACACCTATCAATTTCTTAATTTTTCGTTTTTTAATTCATCCAAGCATTCAAAGTTATGTAAATTCAAGGAAAAACCAGACCGGAATAGAATTTTGAAAACTTCGAGCCTTAAATATAATCAGAATTATCAGTCCTTTCGAAATTACAATTTACCTGACACTGTTTTGACCGCATGGCCTTACTCTATTTGCAGGAGAGATACTTTCATTTTTAATTATCAATAATTGTTAGAATTTGCGTTTTAAAAATGGCCCTTGCTATATCACATTCTATAAAATGTACCTTAGAGTCACCACAACAAAATGTCTCTTTCTGTCTGTATTTTTTTCAGAAGCAGCGAATATGCATATAAAAGCCAGTATATGGAGGGGTGGTTGGGTAGGTGTGATTCTTTTCCTTGAATAAAGTTTAATGTACATTCCTGGTGATCCTGGAGAGAGAGAGAGAGAGAGAGAGAGAGAGAGAGAGAGAGAGAGAGAGAGAGAGAGAGAGAGAGAGAGAGAGAGCCACTGCAATATATATATATATATATATATATATATATATATATATATATATATATATATATGTGTGTGTGTGTGTGTGTGTTATTTCAAACTTTACACTCTGCTTTTAAAAAAAAAGAAAATATAAATATATTAAATCTGCGATCTCACCCGAAATGATGTAAAAAAATATAATTGAGGATCCTTGTAGAAAAATCGCGATGATTCAGTCTTAATTAATTTTGACAAAGTTCTCGTATGTAGAACTCCAAATATAATTTTTATAGTAGATTTTCGATAAATCAAATATGGACAAAAAGTACAATTGATAAAGACTGGGAAAAAATACATCTTGGGAAACTGTGTATAATATAGAACTTTATGAAACAGTCATTTTATAGTTATTGTAATGCTGAAATAGTGTAAAGAAAAAGATTCCAGACTTTAAATAGACACAATGTGTTCTTTCAGTGAATTACTACTGTGTAATAGGAATGGAATAACTTCCTCTCGCCTCTTTAATATTAGATCATAAACCTGACGTGAAAACCGTCATTGATTCACCCACTCGCTGGAACATGAGAGTCAATAGCTGACAGAGGAAATAGATGAGGTCACGTGACAATCAGAAATCGAAAGGGAGAAGAATCTAATGTGTACTTATGCCACCTATAAAACTTTGTTACCGTGCTAGTAGCAGAAATTAAACATCATGGAAGTTATTTCAGCAATATATTTTAGCTTGGTCTTTTGTGTATTGCCGTAGACTTTTGCTGACTCATTTGAGTTTGCAATCTTCGAGGAACCATTACAATTTCATTGGCGAAAGTGAATGCCCAATTTACCCTTTCGATATATCCAGTGTTGTGTATTTACTATGCAAGAAAACACGTTGGTCCAAGTTACGGAACAACACTGGACCCACTTCATAGTAGCTTCTATGGACGTTACGAATGGACCTATCGACAGTGTATGAATGAATTTCGAAAAAATGTGGAACTTTTTTAACTTTTGTTGAGTGCCATTTCAAGAAAGAAAATGGCAACAAAAATTATTTATTTTACCGTGAATGGAAGGGAGGAGCAAGCGGAATTTCGAAGCGACGAAAACACTGAAGATTTGAGAGGTAACGGGGGCTGTGCTACGTTATAGTTATAAACTATGTAAAACCGCTAAGTAGGGGTTTGCTTTATTGGGTAGGTAAAATCCGGGTACTTTATCTCATTTTTCAAGATTTTTTTTCAAGACGACTTGGGAGGGTTCATTTTTTTAGGAATCCTATATTCTAGCCGCATTGACTTAGTTGAGGATCCCGAAAAACAGCTAAGAAACTTTTGAGAGGCTCCCATGGGGAAATTGGTAGCAGATTGACAGATTTTATTATTGTCAGTAGTGAAAGGGGGGGGGGTACATTATTGGATTAGAATGCTTATAAACTCATTTTAGAGATGTTTTTACTATGGTTTATAATTCAAGAATTTTATATAGATAGGAAGATGGTTAGATAGAATTCACAAGGAACAAATATTGAAAAATTATTTAACATATACCATATAAACATTTAAATATATGCACTAATAATATGCATTGATTGCATTCATGCCTAACTACTGAATGCAGATAGACACATATTTGCAGGTATTAGTACAACTATTTACTTTGTTAAAATGTAGAACTAGGTTCTTCTTCCTACAGGTACCAGTGTACTTCTTACAAGCTGTTCTAGCTTTCCTAATGCTAGCAAATCTTTGAATTAGGGGTGTGTTGTATAGTCTTTATATCCATTAATATATAATAGATGAGGCAATAAGCAGACCATGTGTTGTTGTACATTGATCATCCATCCATCATTTGTAACATAGACATGTACACTGTAGTGATACACATGGATGCACACATACATACATACATACATACATACATACATACATACATACATACATACATACATACATACATACATACATACATACATACATACATTCATGCATACATACATACATACATACATACATACATACATACATACATACATACATACATACATACATACATACATACATACATACATACATACATACATACATACAAACATACATATAGTTTTACATGTATATGAATGCATATCTGATACAAACATTAGTAATAATGGTCATACACAATGTAGTATTGGTTATACTGTCATTGCTGGCAGGGATCAAATTTACACTGACCAATGGTCATCTAGTGCTTATGACAGCTAGGTTGTTCATAGATTTGATAATGGAGACAATTATGCAATAGATTGGCATCTGAAATACTCAATCATTTCAGCTGCAGGGTAATCACACAGTACTGGTCATAATGAGATATAACAGGTTGGCAAGTCAGTACATATATTTATAAGTCATGCAGTACAAAATTGGAGAACCCATTCTGAACTGTTCCCATAATGCAAGTTTTAAATTATTTGTCATAGGTTGATTGTGCAACAAGTTCAAACAAATTACAGTAGTCCCTCACTATATTACTGTTAAAGGGAGTCCTAAAAGGGTACAATAGTCCCTTACTATATTACTGTTAAAGGGAGTCCTAAAAGGGTACAATAGTCCCTTACTATATTACTGTTTAAGGGAGTCCTAAAAGGGTACAATAGTCCCTTACTATATTACTGTTAAAGGGAGTCCTAAAAGGGTACAATAGTCCCTTACTATATTACTGTTAAAGGGAGTCCTTAAAGAGTACAGCATTCTAAGGTTGCCTTATACTAAGGTGGGTTAATATCAAGACTACATGCATCTTAAAAAGTGGAATCCATGACCATATGTTATATGAGAGACCACACTATACTGAGGTACCATATAGAGAGGGACCAGTGTATATAGAAAATATATTACTGTCTTCACACCCCTTTTGCATGCCAACAAAAATGGTCTTTCAACACAGGTGGGCTTTCAATATAGGTCATCACAGTATCAGGTTCTATTCTAGTAACATACAATTGCAGGACTAACACTAATTTCTAAAAACTTGTGCCAAAAAATGAACACAATGTGCAAAAATCACACAACATACTTTTAAGCTCAACCTTTTTTCTTCATTAAAATCCTTCCAGAAAATGAATTTTGTCATATTTTTGGATTCCCTTTCCACGTTGAAAGCCTTGCAAAAACCTGAAACTTGAGAACCTGTTACTATCCCATATCTTAAAGAAACATGATTTGTTCATGCAACCTGGAAAAACTATTCTGTACTGTTGGCTGCCTAATCACACTGGTATTAAGGGTAATAAAACGGCAGATAAAGTAGCGAAAGCTGACCTGCAGGCACCCATTTCTGAATGGAACATTTCATATTCTTAAATAAAATATTATATAAATCAGCATGTTCTTCATACTTGGCAAAATCTGTGCAATGAACTCCACACATAAGCTTCATAACATCAAATCAATCATTGGAGAGTGGCATCCCTCATACAAAACAAATCGCATGGATGATGTGGTATTGTGCCGATAATGTATAGGACATGCATGCTTAACTCATGGATATCTCCTGTACTATGTTGCCTTTCAACCAGTGAGACAGAAGTTTTTTAATGTGAATTCAATGAAGAACCTTCATGATTATGTACCACCAGAGAAAATCTTGGTTTTTTGAGGGAATGTGGTTTATATAACAAATTTCCACCATATGTTTTAACAATTTTACCTTTGTTACCTTTACCTTTTATTTGTATATAAAATATAGACAATTTTAACATCTTTTCCTTTGAACTTTTATTCTTTCGAACCTCATGCTTACATTTATTTGGAAGGCTTTGTCTTCCTAGATTTTGTGGGAATTTTTTAAATTTATATTTTTAGAATTTTTCTTTTAATTGGTACCATATAGCCAGTATTGTGCTTATGTGTCATTAAGGCCTCCATCTCCTCCTCCTCCTACTACTACTACTACTGCTGGTATAATGAGAAAATTCTCCACTTTTTATCAAATGGAGGGGGGAAATTTCTTCTGAAATGTCAGTTCTATAATTGATCCTGTGTTATATAACCACATTTTCTGTGCATTAAGAATTTGGTGAAAAATAACAGCTAGTCTCTCTGAACAGTAATCTTTCAGGTCACATTTTTTAGTGTTATTTATGAATGTGGTGGATGGTTACTTAGGTTACATATAGCTCTTATTTAAGGTTATCAGGAGTGCCCAGAGGAAACCAACTTTGCAGCTTGGAGTTCTGGGGATCAAACCCAGTACTGAAGAGGTGGAAAGCAAGTATGGTATCACTGTGCTATCAGCTCCCCTCTCCCCTATTTGCATAGCACAAGCAAATCCATGGATACTAATATTACAATCAAAATGTGGGTATGGCCATGGATACTAATATTACCATGGAAATGGGGGTATGGCCATGGATACTAATATTACCATGGAAATGGGTATGGACATGGATACTAATATTAGCATGGAAATGGGGGTATGGCCATGGATACTAATATTACAATGGAAATGGGCGTATAGCCATGGATACTAATATTAAAATGGAAATGTGGGTATCCATGGATACTAATATTACAATGGAAATTGGGGTATAGTCATGGATACTAATATTATAATGGAAATGTGGGTATACATGGATACTAATATTACAATGGAAATGGGGGTATCCATGGATACTAATATTACAATGGAAATGGGGGTATGGCCATAGATACTAATATTACAATGGAAATGGGGGTATAGTCATGGATACTAATATTACAATGGAAATGGGGGTATCCATGTATACTAATATTACAATGGAAATGTGGGTATACATGGATACTAATATTACAATGGAAATGGGGGTATGGCCATAGATACTAATATTACAATGGAAATGGAGGTATAGTCATGGATACTAATATTACAATGGAAATGGGGGTATCAGTGGATACTAATATTACAATGGAAATGTGGGTATACATGGATACTAATATTACAATGGAAATGTGGGTATACATGGATACTAATATTACAATGGAAATGGGGGTATACATGGATACTAATATTACAATGGAAATGTGGATATACATGGATACTAATATTACAATGGAAATGGGGGTATACATGGATACTAATATTACAATGGAAATGGGGGTATGGCCATAGATACTAATATTACAATATGGCCATGGATCCATTAAATTGGTTTCATTTAACTTTTATCATTCCTACTTATTTTATTTCACTGGACTTTATTTCTTGGCCAGTTAGAACCAAATCAGAGTTTTTCTAAAGATTTTAGCACTGAGAGTCCCATCAAGAGTTCCAGTGCTGTTTATATAGCACTGAGAGTCCATCAAGAGTCCCAGTATTTTATTGCATATTTAAAGAAAATGGATAGTCCCAACTTGATTTTCACACATTTCTGCAAGCCAGGGTCTCGCCTTATGAATCAAAGAGAAACCCTGCAAGTATAATGTAATTTCATCTCATGAAATACAGTATTTTTCGTGGAGGGTGGATGGGGGTAGAGGGTTTTCAAAACATGCCACATTATGACAGATACGCTCATAACATAATTTTCATTATAAGGCAATCTCACTTATAATGCTTTAAGTTTTATGAGGCTTATGTCGGACGGCAGTATTATAATGAAAGAGCAATATTATATACATATATAAGCCTTAATATCTAAACTTTACTATATAAATATGTGTATATATATATATATATATATATATATATATATATATATATATATATATATATATACACATACATACATGCATGCATGCATACATGCATACATATATATATATATATATATATATATCTATCTATATATCTATATATATATATATATATATATATATATATATATATATATATTTATTTATATTTATAAAGGTGACATATATTTTGCACTTAAGCAATGAAGAAAATAAAAAATTCTTTAACTTGGCCCAACATATCTAGGGAAAGGAAACTTTTTTCTTAAATGGTTAGAAATAGTAAGAAATGGAACTTTGTTTATACCATATATGTTTTCTTAAATTCAGGTCCAACTGTGAGCAGCATAGATCCACAATTGCCATCACATAATGTACTGGCAGATCTGGGTCTATGCAGTTTTTTAGGAGTGAGCAGTTGAGCAAACAACATAGACCCTGATTTGCGGGTGCATTATGTGACAGCAGATCAGGGTCTATTTTTGTTTGCTGTTGGACTGACTTATAAGCAAGCATATATGGTATTTCCCTAAGCAATCATTAAAATAAATGTTGCCATAGCCATTTCAAAATGCAACATGTAGAGTTTGTGTTTATTAGGTCTTAATTAGTATTCCATGCTGCAAGTTATATACATGTATGCAGAAGTGCAAATGTAGGATAATTATCGCCCACTAATTAAGACTTAGTTTGAAACAGTTTAGTTTGCTCAGCTATCCCTTCTTCCGGTCGATTTACATGTACTTTGTGTAGTGAAGGCTTAAGCTGTTTCATTCTAGTCATTGTTAATGCAATGCAAATCATTGCCATACTTTTTTAAAATTAACTTGTCCCAGTTGTTGTAAAGAACTCTGTATTATTTCCTCACACACACACACACACACACACACACACACACACACACACACACACACACACACACACACACACACACACACACACACACACACACACACACACACACACACACACACACACACACACACCCCCTGAAGCAAAAGAATGTCCTTTTGGACAGTAATCAAAATTTTGAGATATTTTTATTTTTAGGAAAGGGCAATTTGTTCAGAATATATTTCATGCAAATTTCAAGATTATTAAGAGAGATACAGTGGTTTAAAATAATCACATTACAAATTTCTTTGAATTATGTCAGTTTTCCATGATGATGTAATTTTGCTCCAAGGGAAGTTTTATTTGTCATAGCTCACACTCACCCCCCCCACATTATATATATATATATATATATATATATATATATATATATATATATATATATATATATATATATATATATATATATATATATATATATATATATATTTAAATGATGCCAAAAGTTAAAAAGGGGACTCATACATGCTGTCCTTTAAGAGCAGGTATATTTGTATGAAGGTGTTTGCCAAGACTAGTTTCTCTATCTTATTTAAAATTAATTGATTTTCAACAAAGAGTTTTTCAATGCACGAACATTCAGCACTTATCAAGTATTAAAATCCAGTCATAATATCTTGACTTTATCTCAACAGACTTCTTTT
Organism: Margaritifera margaritifera; assembly: GCA_029931535.1. Taxonomy (NCBI): domain Eukaryota; kingdom Metazoa; phylum Mollusca; class Bivalvia; order Unionida; family Margaritiferidae; genus Margaritifera; species Margaritifera margaritifera. The sequence continues at coordinate 4,721,185 of JAQPZY010001633.1, forward strand.
ATCTATGGGGACAATTTGAGGATTTCATCCAATCTAATTAAAATCAGATCTCCCAACTTGGCTCCCATTTGTCACACTGTGGCAAGATCTCTAGCCTAGTTGGAAGATTTTGGATTTCTATCAGATCTGAGATTCATCAGTACTGTTTTCACTTAGAATAAAAAGATTCCCATGTGTACAGTTTTAAAACTGTACAGCTATTTTTAAGTTTTTCCGCTTTCTCTTCACAAATCACAATTATGTTAAATAAATGTAAAATCTAGTGAAACCTGCAGCTGGTGTATTGGATAAATTGAGTACAGGTAAACTGAGTACAGGTAAATTATGAATGACAAACTTTGCTAGAAAAATTGATGCAATATTCAGATACACTAAAGATCTGTTTAATAGGACTTAAAAGGGACTTCAATCACTGGGCTATAGTCAACCAAAGGGACTTCAATCTATGGGCCATAATCAACCAAAGGGACGTCAATCTATGGGCAGTAATTAACCAAAGGGACTTCAATCTCTGGGCTGTAATCAACCAAAGAGAAAATTGAGGTTACAATTATGCAAAGCAGATAAACATCTGTTTCACATTTCTTAGATTACATATTGGAGTCTTCCAATTTTTGTAATGAAACCTCTGTAGTGAGAGTCACTGCTGAATCCGAGTCACTGCTGAATCCATTACCTGGACTGGTTTCTGGGTTCTGACTTTGTTTTCAAAATATGATCTACAGTTTTCTGTGTGACACACACACACACACACACACACACACACACACACACACACACACACACACACACACACACACACACACACACACACACACACACACATTCCATTGTTATAAATTACTGTGAACTTGTGTTTTCCAAATCCTTCAGAGAGCTGAACAGCAATTCTAGAATATGCATGCATGTACACAACGTCTTCTGATATACCATCCATGCATCAATGGCTCATTTTTAGCTTTTTTAGCTCAACTGAAATTAAGGCCAAGTGAGCTGTTGGTAATGCTGTGTCAGGCATGTGTCGACCATCATGTGTTGTCCAGAAACATTGCTGTTTTCAGCTTATTCTCAAAAACTGCATGGCCAATTTGAACAAAACTTGGTAGGAATGTTCCCAAGTGTTTTCCCAAGCAATGGTGTGGCTTTCATAGTAAAAAAAATGGAAAACCCATTTTCGACTTCCTCTCCAGAACAGCTAAGCCAATTTTGATCAAGCTTGGTAGGAAAATTTCTTAGAACATGCTCTATACAAATTTTGTCTGCTGGCTCCCCCAGCAATGGGGTGGCATCCTTAGCAACCAGCTGGGAAGCCTGTTTTTGACTTCTTCTGTAGAATAGCTGAGCCAGTATCAAATAAACTTGATAGGATTGTTTCTTAGAACAAGCTTTATCAAACTTTGAGTCCTGCGTAACTCCATTAGCATTGGCATGGCTTCCATAGAAACTATATGAAAACTTAATTTCAGCTTCTTGGTATGAATGTATGTTAGGACACACTCTAGCAAAGTGTTGTCTGGGGTGCTCCCTAGCAACATTGTGGCTTCCTTAGCAACCAGGTGGAAGAACTATTTTTTACTTCTTCTCTAGATTGGCTGAGCCAATTTTGATCAGAATTGGTTGGAATGTATGTTAGGACATTCTCTGTTAAAATGTTATCTGGGTTACCTCCCCTGGCATTGTTGTGGCTTCCATATACCAATGATATGGAAAACCTATTTTCAAGTTCTTCTCCAGACCTGCATAACCAATTTTAATCAAATTTGCTAGGAATGTTTCTTAGGACATGCTCTGTCAAATTTATGCTCTTGATGGCTTACTTTTGGCAACAATGTGGCTTCCATTGCAACCATATGGAAAACATATTTTAAAATCCTCCAAAACAGTTGAGTCAATTCAGTGATAACTTGGTTTGTTTCTTAAAACATGCACTGACAAAATTATATCTGACATGGCTCCCCTAGGAATGGTGTGGCTTCCATAGCAAACATATGCAGAACCTATTTTCAGCTACTTCCTCAGAAAAGTCTTGCCAATTTTGATCAGACTTGGTATGAACATTTCTTAGGACATTTTCTATTAAAGTTGTGACTGGGGTGGCTACCCTAGCAATGGTGTAGCTTTGATGGCAACAGGGTTGAGAGCTTACAAAAGATAAATTGTTCTCCCATCATGTATGGCTAATTGTTACTAATATCTAAAAAATCTATCAATGAACAAGTTTCTCGCCAAAACTGCCATACTTTACCAGACCAGGTGTGATAGATATAGAGTCCTAGCATGAATGCCTTTCATGTTTATACAAAAATTGACAATGCACCAGCTAGTTCAGCTGAAGTTACTCAAAGTAGAAACACTTTTAAAGAACATGTCAAATACCACCAATTTTTACCAAATAGACAGAAATTTTCCTGACATTTGTGTGTCTTTCAACTCAAGGCAACCTGCTTTATTACTGCATTTGCTTTTTAGACCAATGTATGAAAGATGAGTGATATCAAGTTCACTTGGGCCTCTTGTTTTTAGGGTGATTCATTCCTCTCAACTGAATCCATCTCTCCACTCTCTTCCCTTTCCTTGAACTGACAACATTGCCATATGCAAACAACAATTAACAGCAACTGACAACATTGCCTTATGCAAACAACAATTAACAGCAACTGACAACATTACCATATGCAAACAACAATTAACAGCAACTGACAACATTGCCATATGCAAACAAAAATTAACAACTGACAACATTGCCATATGCAAACAACAATTAACAGCAAAAACCTTGATTTCCAGGTACATTACAGGGTAGCAGATCAGGCAGCCTCAATGCTGTTTGATGTTTGCATGCTGATCACATGCATATAAGGATATTTCTGCATTTTGTGTATGTTTGTCTTAGTTACAGATGAGACTAAGCTAATTATGTGTCTATTACTGTCTGTTTTTGAACTGTAATAGCCAAATAATGAAATGATTTCCCTATTACTGTCTGTTTTTGAACTGTAATAGCCAAATAATGAAATGATTTCCCTATTACTGTCTGTTTTTGAACTGTAATAGCCAAATAATGAAATGATTTCCCTATTACTGTCTGTTTTTGAACTGTAATAGCCAAATAATGAAATGATTTCCAAATTACTGTCTGTTTTTGAACTGTAATAGCCAAATAATGAAATGATTTCCCTATTACTGTCTGTTTTTGAACTGCAATAGCCAAATAATGAAATGATTTCCCTATTACTGTCTGTTTTTGAACTGCAATAGCCAAATAATGAAATGATTTCCAACAAGAAGTGTGGAGTTTTTTGTAAAGATTGAATTACATTATTTTTATTTTAAAACTTCTAAAATTGAAAATCATGCAAGCTTAAGGATTAATGTTGAATACAATTCTATGAAAATGATAGGCACCTCAATTTGGTGTGTTATTTTTATTGACTTGTGGGTAGATTTATTGTAAATGTTAATTGACCTAGCTTTGTACCTACAAAAGGATTTTCACAATATCTGTGATGTTACTATGAGTTTTGTACCAGTTATAGATATATAGATGTTTTAAGTAAATGTCTAGCACAAGTTACAAATGTTTATTTAACTTAAATGACTATCAATGAATCCATCTTTACCAGTCTTGAAGTACAGCTCTCTTGTATTTTCACATTGTCCATGGGAGTCATAGAGTATAGTACCACCTCATTATAGCATTGTCCATGGGAGTCATAGAGTATAGTACTACCTCATTATAACACTGTCCATGGGAGTCATAGAGTATGGTTACACCTCATTATAACACTGTCCATGGGAGTCATAGAGTATAGTACTACATCATTATAAAATTGTCTATGGGAGTCATAGAGTATAGAGTATACCTCATTATAACATTGCCCATGGGAGTCATAGAATATAGTACTACCTCATTATAACATTGTCTATGGGAGTCATAGAGCATAGAGTATACCTCATTATAACATTGTCCATGGGAGTCATAGAGTATAGAGTATACCTCATTATAACATTGTCCATGGGAGTCATAGAGTATAGAGTATACCTCATTATAACATTGTCCATGGGAGTCATAGAGTATAGTACCACCTCATTATAACTTTGTCCATGGGAGTCACAGAGTATAGTACTACCTCATTATAACACTGTCCATGGGAGTTATAGAGTATAGAGTATACCTCATAATAACATTGTCCATGGGAGCCATAGAGTATGGTACCACCTCATTATAACATTGTCCATGGGAGTCATAGCGTATAGTACTACCTCATTATAACATTGTCTATGGGAGTCATAGAGTATAGAACTACCTCATTATAACATGTTCCATGGGAGTCATAGAGTATAGTACTACCTCATTATAACATTGTCCATGGGAGCCATAGAGTATAGTACTACCTCATTATAACATTGTCCATGGGAGTCATAGCGTATAGTATTACCTCATTATAACATTATCCATGGGAGTCATAGAGTATAGTACTACCTCATTATAACATTATCCATGGGAGTCATAGCGTATAGTACTACCTCATTATAACATTGTCCATGGGAGTCATAGCATACAGTGCTACCTCATTATAACATGTTCCATGGGAGTCATAGAGTATAGTACTACCTCATTATAACATTGTCCATGGGAGCCATAGAGTATAGTACCACCTCATTGTAACATTGTCCATGGGAGTCATAGAGTATAGTACTACCTCATTATAACATGTTCCATGGGAGTCATAGAGTATAGTACTACCTCATTATAACATTGTCCATGGGAGCCATAGAGTATAGTACTACCTCATTATAACATTGTCCATGGGAGTCATAGCGTATAGTATTACCTCATTATACCATTATCCATGGGAGTCATAGAGTATAGTACTACCTCATTATAACATTGTCCATGGGAGTCATAGCGTATAGTATTACCTCATTATAACATTGTCCATGCAGGTCATAGAGTATAGTACTACCTCATTATAACATTGTCCATGGGAGCCATAGCATATAGTACTACCTCATTATAACATTGTCCATGGGAGTCATAGAGGATAGTACCACCTCATTATAATATTGTCCATGCAGGTCATAGAGTATAGTACTACCTCATTATAACATTGTCCATGGGAGCCATAGCGTATAGTACTACCTCATTATAACATTGTCCATGGGAGTCATAGAGGATAGTACCACCTCATTATAACATTGTCCATGCAGGTCATAGAGTATAGTACTACCTCATTATAACATTGTCCATGGGAGCCAGAGCATATAGTACTACCTCATTATTGCATTGTCCATGGGAGTCATAGAGTGTAGTACCACCTCATTATAACATTGTCCATGGGAGTCATAGAGTATAGAGTATACCTCATTATAACATTGTCCATGGGAGTCATAGAGTATAGAGTATACCTCATTATAACATTGTCCATGGGAGTCATAGAGTGTAGTACCACCTCATTATAACATTGTCCATGGGAGTCATAGAGTATAGTACCACCTCATTATAACATTGTCCATGGGAGTCATAGAGTATAGTACTACCTCATTATAACATTGTCCATGGGAGCCATAGAGGATAGCCTCTTACAGTGAAACCATCTTACAATGAAGTACATTATACATATAATTTTGAAACCATCTTACAATGAAGTACATTATACATATAATTTTGAAACCATCTTGCAATGAAGTACATTATACATATAATTTTGAAACCATCTTGCAATGAAGTACATTATACATATAATTTTGCTACTACAATAATGAAATGGGATCCATGATTATACCTGCCTTATAACAGGAACCATGTTATAATGAAGGGCCTTATAACAGGAACCATGTTATAATGAAAAGTCTTATAACAGGAACCATGTTATAATGAAGGGCCTTATAACCAGAACCATGTTATAATGAAGGGCCTTATAACAGGAACCATGTTATAATGAAGGGCCTTATTACAGGAACCATGTTATAATGAAGGGTCTTACAACAGGAACCATGTTATAATGAAGGGCATTATAACAGGAACCATGTTATAATGAAGGGCCTTATAACAGGAACCATGTTATAATGAAGGGCCTTATAACAGGAACCATGTTATAATGAAGGGTCTTATAACAGGAACCATGTTATAATGAAGGGTCTTATAACAGGAACCATGTTATAATGAAGGGCCTTATAACAGGAACCATGTTATAATGAAGGACCTGATAGTGAGGAAGCATTTTAGTATTATAGGAACAGTTGGATAAATTAAAGTCAGAAAAAGGAGACTAGATAGTAATATACAGCCATCTAGGAATTTATCCTCACAGAAAAATCTAATTTATTGGCTGATCTTCAAGTGATCTCCCATCTTCCACTGGAAACCTTATAAATAGCCTAATGATGAAAGAACAGGATGAAACAAACTGCAGCCTACAGTATCTCATTTTCCTGCAGCTCTTTCCAACCAGTCAAACCATTAGTGATGGTAACTGTTTAAAAATGTCATTGGTTCTTTACCCTTCAAGCTCAGTGGAGTAATTTTGGTTGTAAAGAATGAGAAAAACTGTGACATCAATTCCATACTACTGTATATACTTACTTATAAGTTGGGTTCAACTACAAATAACATAAACCCTGATCTGCCATCAAATAATGTGCGGGCAGATCAGGGTCTGTGTTGTTTATTCTACTAATTACTCCTAACAAACTGCATAGAGCCAGATCTGCTGGCAGATTATGCGATCGGAGATCTGGGTAGATGCAGTTTTGCTGCTGGACTCGACTCATACGCAAGTACAGTATATATGATATTTCAGCTACTTCTGATATTGGCTTGCCAGGGCAAATCCCCATGCTTTTTACATATTGGCTTGCCAGGGCAAATCCCCATGCTTTTTTACATATTGGCTTGCCAGGGCAAATCCCCATGCTTTTTTACATATTCTTCCTCTGCCCTCTGTACATGTATGTCCTGTAACATACATGGTTGTTTTAGTTATATTTGCACTTTTGCAGATATATGGTGATACATAATGTCTGTCCATCTGTCAATCAGTCAATCCATCTGTCCATCCATCTTCAGATCATCCAGCTATCCATCAGTGTGTTCTGGAGTCCATTCATCCATCCATCTCTCTGATTCTTGTAATCAGAACTACATCTACATTAACTGTGGGAGAGGAATCATATTGGCTATGATGCAGTAATGATTAGATGACAACAATGCATGGTTTTGGATCCTGGCTGCAGCTCCTGGGGAGGAGGGGATGGGGTCAAAGGTCACATTTTCATAGGCAATATGAACTCTTCCTTTAAACCTGAACTACATTTACACCATTAGAGGGAATCTGGTGTTGTGCTTTATGACACAACATTTACACCATTAGAGGGAATCTGGTGTTGTGCTTTATGACACAACATTTACACCATTAGAGGGAATCTGGTGTTGTGCTTTATGGCAACACAAGTAGGTTATTTAGTGCCGAGGCAATAGTGCCTTACCTAAGGACTCAATATGGTAGCTGACCCAGGCTGGTCTGATGGTCGGATTCAAACCCACACCCTTTCGGTCATGAGTCCAGCATGCTAACCATTGAGCCACTGGGGCCCCCCCATCAGAGGGAAGGTGATCATATTAAGTTTTATGTTTTGCAAGGAGGATTAAATGATAACAAAGGTTTCCTGTTTGGAATGGAGTCCAGGGATAAGGGGTGGTTAGATTGTGGTGGGCATGGAGGAGAGGGGCTCAAAAATAAAAAAGTGCTGGTATTTGCAATGGTTTCTGTTTCTAGTTTTATATTTATTTGTTAAATTTAACTTTTGTGCTAGACATTTTTGCAAATTTTGTTCAATAAAAATATTTAAAATGGAGAGCAATAGCAATATTGCGTATTGTTCTTGGAATTTTGTTTAAAAAAATATGGTAGTGATATGTCTCATGGAAGGAAATGGATGTAATATCCGGACATGCCTTAATAATCACACATCCCTCTTTTTGGTCAAAACTCACAAAAAACTTTCCGTTACTAATCGAGTGCACACTGCTTGATCCCAACATGCCTTGTAGGAGGAAGTTTGATCCTAGAACCCACCTAGAGCATCATGATTTTCTTGTCTCGTTACTGCTTAATTGAATGGGTAGAATCAGTTTTAGAAACTAATCTTACATATGCTTTACTCAGACTGGCCATATTGGAAGAGATAATGTACCACCAAACAAGAGAGCTCTTAATATTGACAAAGAGGGATAACTCTTGTTGTACAATATATACATGTGATAGGATCATCAGTTTGCACTTATTTATGATGAACTTAAATCTCACAAAATTTATGCAAAAAAAAATTCTTAATTTACAATGAGGGTATTATGTGAAAAACTAATAAGGACTTGTACTGAAATTTATTTTTAGCAAAGGTTGACAAAGTACAGTTTTATTCTGGACTTTATGATACCTGTGATTTGGGTGATAGACATTGTGGCTATTGTAGAGGGAAACTCAGATATAAATAAAATCATACAACCATCATATTGTCAAATATTTAATGTCTTTATAGATGTAAGTCAACATCATTAAACCAAACAGTTATTAACCATTTTATATGCCATCTTTTGTCAACGATGGGAAAATGACATTGAAAGTGTTCAGTTCTGTTTACCTTTCTCATTTTGCAAGTTTGGATAGCTTAATTACTTATGTATATGGGTAACGATATGAACATATTTTGTTTGAACTATGTTTGAAATAAATATTTGATTTGGTTCCAGTAATATGTAACTAGGGCAAGTACTGTCATATGTTTGCTAGTATTACTGTATATAAATATGAACAATGAGTCATTTAAGTATTTGCTAAAATAATTTAACACAATTTTGAATATTGTCTAAATTCTGTATTTACCTAGTATAAAATATAGTTTCTGAAGTACGCATTGTAAATATTACAGTAAGTCCTGAATATTTATGATGATACATGTTATTTTATTTTGCATATATTGCAGTTTTATGTTCTTTTAAAGTGTAAATAAAAGTGTAAGCAAAAGTTCAGTTTTATTACTTTGTAATGGTTACAGGTATTGATGGAATGGAGGAATACATTTTTAAAGATAATCAAGGTCTTTAAAGGGTAAAGAGACAATGAACTTGCATGGTTATTAAATGAACACGTAAAAAATTCACATTTGTATGGTTTGATAGAAATAGATTTAGGTGACTAATATTGCAGGTTCAAATAAACTTGAAGCAGTCTACACTTGTGATGTAGACTGGTTTGCTTATGTACTGTATTAGGTACCTCAGTATAAGACATTGTTATACCCCCTGCAAACATAGTTGAGGGGAGGGGTATACTGGATTTAGCTTGACTGTCTGTCTGTCCATCCAGCACACTTTTGTTTACTTAATATCTCAAGAAGCATTTAGGATATCTTCATGAAACTTTGTATACTTTTATATCATGGCTAGATATTGTGTCCAGAAGCCTTCAAGATATCTTCATGAAACTTGGTATACTTTTGTATTATGGCTAGGAATTGTGTCCAGAAGCCTTCAAGATATCTTCATGAAACTTGGTATACTTTTGTATCATGGCTAGACATTGTGTCCAGAAGCCTTCAAGATATCTTCATGAAACTTGTTATGGCTAGACATTGTGTCCAGAAGCCTTCAAGATATCTTCATGAAACTTGGTATGCTTTTGTATTATGGCTAGACATTGTGTCCAGAAGCCTTCAAGATATCTTCATGAACTTGGTATGCTTTTTTATCATGGCTAGACATTTTGTCCTGTAAAAAATGGAGTCTGTCTGATCAGCATTGTAAGAGTTATTGACATTTTTGTTACAAATTTGTATCCATCCAATTTCATCCATCCTTCACTCATGTCTCCAAACCCTATTGCTATGCATTTGTATCATGACAAGACTTTCTGTCTCATATACGATTCGGCTTTGTCAGATTAGTACTTTCAGAGTTATCTCCCCATTTTTGAAAAATTGTGTTTACATGTTATATCATGTTGAAGGTATTCCGTAAGCACTTGCTTACTGACAGATCTAGTTTGAATATCATTGCATAACCAACATATATTAATTAGTGAATGTTACCTTTGAATTTGTTTTTTATTTATTTTACTTCCTTTTTAAGTTCTTGACTTATTGTAAACCCATCATAATATGATTTTACATATGCCTATCATAATGTGCTTTTGGAAAAACATAACCTTGAATGGAATCAGAACTCACCACTAGTGTAGCCTTTTTGTGAGGGACCAGTGTACATTTTCATACAAAATACACTATAAATAACAGTGTACATTTTCATGCAAAATACACTATAAATAACAGTGTACATTTTCATGCAAAATACACTATAAATAACATTTTTGAAGATTTGTGGTGGCTGGTTTTTAACAGCACTTTATTTGGCTATATCATATCAAGCAGTCAGCCTAGGCTGGCCTTGGTGGGTATCGGGCCTGCAACTCGAGCTTTACGAGTCCAACACTCTACCAACTGAGTTACTGCAGCATGCTCTTATGGTTTAACGGCTAACCTGTACACTAGCTAGAAAGTTCTTCAAAGGGGGAGAAGATGAGTTTGTTTTACTGATAAAGGGACATTTATGACATTAATGTGTTCATCATTATACATTGATTGTAACGGCTTATCTGTATTGTATGCAGTACCATGTACATCATGTCATTATAACTCTTTACAGCCAACAGGGAAGGCATTTAGTTTGCTCTTAAACAGTGTACAACAATTCTCTAGTCCAATTAACTATAGCTCAGACAAGGAAAAATCATAAACTTCCTCATTAGAGCCCCTTGCCTGAATGCTCACATAAGCTGATGTGCTTTGTCTGTTTATAGCTCTGTTACCTGAGTATGGGATTACCTGTGGACTACCTGTGTATTAGCTGTTACAATGTTACACATATTGTATTATCAGACAAATAAAAATGCTGCTGTATCACAATATTTTTCTCTATATTCTTTTAACTGTAAAAAAAATCACAATATACTGAAATCTGTATGTGATTTGTTTGTCTAGAACAGTTCAAAGGACTATTCGATTCTGACAGGAAAAGTCAGTAAAAGGGAGAAATAATATCTTCCTTGGGTTTGGGTTTTGATCTAGAGACCACTAGCAAGGTTTTGTATTACTCTGCCAACTGAGCTAATCAGAACATGAGGTTCATTCACTATTGTGAGATTTTCTGATGACTACAAGTATATGGCATTCAAAAAGCGAAATTGCAACAGAAAGAACTTAAAAAGACACTTTGTACATTTTTTAAAAAATTTATACCATCTATACTTACTTATAAGTTTTGTCCAACTGCAAACAACATTGACCCTGATATGCCATCGTTTAATATGCCAGCAGAGCAATGTCTATGTTGTTTGTTCTACTGATTAGTCCTAACATAGACACAGATTTGCCAGCACATTATCTGAGATGGCATATCTGGGTCTGTGCATTTTGCTTTTGGACTGGACTTATTAGCGAGTATCATAAGTATGAAAAACACACTTTTAAATACGTAAAAAAGGTAAAAAATTTTGTAAAATGCAGCCAAGTACCACTGTGATTTATCTTTCAAATGATACCATATATACTCACTCATAAGTCGAGTACAATTGCAAACTGCACAGACCCAGATATGCCATTGCATAATGCGCTGGTGCATTATGAGACAGCAGGTCAGGGTCTATGTTGTTTGCAGTTGGACTCGACTTATGAGTGAGTATATACAGTAGCATGCCCTTTAAATTACAAAATTGTACAAAGTATAAGTTCTTTCTGTTAATTGAAATTATATCAGCAATTTCAAAACTAGACTATACCTGTGTCTCATGGGATCTGCTTTGTGGGTAACAATGAAAAAAACTAATTAAGTTTGTTATTAATTAATCATTTAACATCATATCTTTTTTGTACAAGCCTGCAGACCACAACAGTTAATATGAGACAACTCTCACCTTCAAATGACCTTGCCTTCATAGTTAAGTAATTCTGTGAACAGCATATAACTTTTTAAATAATGAATCAATTAATATGTTATATTTTTTAAGCAAGTCTACAGACAATGACAGTTAATAAGAGACCATATGACATCTAATTTGTAGTTATGTAATTTGGTTAACTACATATAATTTGTTAATTAATGAATCAGTTAGCAGGTTATATATTTTTTGTGCAAGTCTACAGACTGTGACAGTAATATTAGACCACTTTTAACCATTATGTGATTTCTTCTTTATAGGTACCATTATACTCGTGTATAAGCCGATACCAACTGCAAACTGCATAGACCCAGATCTGCTGGCGCATAATGCACCAGCAGATCTGGGTCTATGCAGTTTGTAAGGACTAATCAGTAGAACAAACAGCATAGACCCTGATCTGCCAGCGCATTATGCGACGGCAGATCAGGGTCTATGTTGTTTGAATTTGGACTCAGCTTATACAAGAGTATATACGGTAGATAATTTGGTTAATTGCCTATTATAAAGTAGACTGGTCCATACCTGCATCCCTTGGGATCTACTTTGTGGGTAACAGTGGAAAAAACTGATTCATTTTGTAATTAATGAATCAATTAACATGTTATATTTTTTGTTTTGTAATTAATGAATCAATTAACATGTTATAATTTTGTAATTTATGAATCAATTGACATGTTATATTTTTGTAATTAATGAATCAATTAACATGTTATATTTTTTGTTTTGTAATTAATGAATCATTTAACATGTTATAATTTTGTAATTTATGAATCAATTGACATGTTATATTTTTGTAATTAATGAATCAATTACCATGTTATTTTTTTTGTAATTAATGAATAAATTAACCTGTTGTATTTTTTGTTAAAGCCTACAGATTGACAGCTAATACAAGACCACTCTCACCTTCATATGATCTCTCCTTCATAGTTAGTTAATTTGATTAGCTACATATTATAATGTAGATATATTGTCGTCTTTCTAATTTAATTTTGAGGTTTTTTAACTGGTCTCTTTAGGGACAAAAACAGATTAAAAACTTTCTTGTCCTTTCATATAAGTAGCCATAATTTGACAAAGAATAAAAAAAATGAATTTTGTCTTAATCATGTTTGGGGGACTAGTTGGTCAGATTGGAGTTATCACAGTTTTATTCTTTCTTGTGTAGAAATCTTCCTTGAGCATATTCTTTGATGTATAATGGTACTTCACTATAACACACCTCAGTATAACACCATATCAGTCAGGTATGGTCATGGATCCCATTAGTACATTTTGTAACAGTAATACTTTGTAAAATGCCCCCCACTATAAGGCACCTCAGTATAACACCATATCTTTTATAAGTTTGGTTATGGTCATAGATACCATTACATTATGTAATAGTAATACTTTGTATAACATACCCCAGTATACGGTGACCTCACATGTAACATTATTTTTGGCTACTTGGAACTGCATTAAAGTGATTTTTATTAGTTTTAACAGCACTTGGAATACAGTGATTTTTGTTAGTTTTAATGGCACTTTGAACACAATTCCTAGTTGCTATGTATTCCAAAGGCTATTTTGTAACGTTCTTTTGTTTCTATGTTTAATTGGCTATAGCATTTCATTTATGTGGTCCGCTTGTGAAAATTAGCTCAATTATAACAATTTTATCACCTGATGTGCCAAAGCCAGATAAACAGTGGTGGTCGTTTAAGTAAGAAAGGTGTAGCAACAAAGGCGCCAGGTAACAAAAACCAGTAAATAACAATAGCATCAGGTAAGAAGTGTGATAATCATACCTCATTCATTATTGGTACTTCAGGATCATGGGTTGGCGGTTCAGTGCAGTTAAAGCATGAAAAGAAATATTTTTTGGGGTACTTTTTTGACTAAATAATTTAGAACTATCCTTTCTATTTAGCATATCGGACATTATACTGTACCTACAAGCACAGTGTGATACACATGATATTCTTTAAGAGCATTTGCATGTCATTAAAAAATATATCAACACAATATCTCAGATTAATAAAAATCAGATGACTGTTGGCAATTTCTTTTCATCTAGATAAATAAAGGACTAATTTACTAGTCATTAAGTTATTGAACAAAGATGTTTTCACATAAAAGTGATTTTTATGATTTACTGTCTGGAATATGTACATGTATGTTGACTTTTTAATTGGATGGTAAAACTTCCCGGTTTATCCTATTTTATTTTTCATGATAACATGTATTTATACAAATGTATGTTGTTTGAAATTTTATTACAATTACATTTGAGTCCTGACAGTAATCATACCAGTATAAATTCTTTACTACATTTATGTCCAACGTCATCGACATGGACAAGTACATAAACATTTTCAAAAATAAATGAGGAATTTGGATATAAGATTTCTGGGTTATAATGTTCTAAAAATCCCAGTCCCCTGTGAAACATTATAAACAATCTTTACTGTATGTATGTATATATATATATATATATATATATATATATATTAGTACTATTCAGTGTCATGCATTTGGTACTTTTGGGTTGACATCTGATGTAGTATGTAACTGCAAATGTATCGGTTTTTCCAGATGTAACAACAGCATTTTTATTAGTAAGATCATTGCTGATACTGAAATGGGCATTTTTATTGGTAAGATCATTGCTGATACTGAAATGGGCATATTTATTGGTAAGATCATTGCTGATACTGAAATGATCATTGCTGATACTCAAATGAGCATTTTTATTAGTAAGATCATTGCTGATACTCAAATGAGCATTTTTATTAGTAAGATCATTGCTGATACTCAAATGAGCATATTTATTAGTAAGATCATTGCTGATACTAAAATGAGCATTTTTATTAGTAAGATCATTGCTGATACTCAAATGAGCATTTTTATTAGTAAGATCATTGCTGATACTAAAATGAGCATTTTTATTAGTAAGATCATTGCTGATACTCAAATGGGCATTTTTATTAGTAAGATCATTGCTGATACTCAAATGGGCATTTTTATTAGTAAGATCATTGCTGATTCTCAAATGGGCATTTTTATTAGTAAGATCATTGCTGATACTCAAATGGACATTTTTATTAGTAAGATCATTGCTGATACTCAAATGGGCATTTTTATTAGTAAGATCATTGCTGATACTGAAATGAGCATTTTTATTAGTAAGATCATTGCTGATACTCAAATGAGCATTTTTATTAGTAAGATCATTGCTGATACTCAAATGGACATTTTTATTAGTAAGATCATTGCTGATACTCAAATGGGCATTTTTATTAGTAAGATCATTGCTGATACTCAAATGGGCATTTTTATTAGTAAGATCATTGCGATTCTCAAATGGGCATTTTTATTAGTAAGATCATTGCTGATACTGAAATGAGCATTTTTATTAGTAAGATCATTGCTGATACTCAAATGAGCATTTTTAGCAGTAAGATCATTGCTGATACTGAAATGAGCATTTTTATTAGTAAGATCATTGCTGATACTCAAATGGAAGCTTCTAACGTATGCTTTAATATTCAGAGGCCTGTAAGCATTATGTCCCGACACTATGTCCGCCATGCTTGTTTCACATAATGTTCTCTCATTTTCTTCCCACAAATATAGTCTTGTAATAATGCCATAGGTCTGTTTCTCAGAAAACTCAAGTCTGTGTACCATAATGTCATAGGTCTGTTTCTCAGAAAACTCTAGTCTGTGTACCATAATGCCATAGGTCTGTTTCTCAGAAAACTCTAGTCTGTGTACCATAATGCCATAGGTCTGTGTCTCAGAAAACTCAAGTCTGTGTACCATAATGTCATAGGTCTGTTTCTCAGAAAACTCTAGTCTGTGTACCATAATGCCATAGGTCTGTTTCTCAGAAAACTCTAGTCTGTGTACCATAATGCCATAGGTCTGTTTCTCAGAAAACTCTAGTCTGTGTACCATAATGCCATAGGTCTGTTTCTCAGAAAACTCAAGACTGTGTACCATAATGCCATAGGTCTGTTTCTCAGAAAACTCAAGTCTGTGTACCATAATGCCATACGTCTGGTTCTCAGAAAACTCAAGTCTGTGTACCATAATGCCATAGGTCTGTTTCTCAGAAAACTCAAGTCTGTGTACCATAATGCCATAGGTCTTGTTCTCAGAAAACTCATCTGTGTACCATAATGCCATAGGTCTGGTTATCAGAAAACTCAAGTCTGTGTACCATAATGCCATAGGTCTGGTTCTCAGAAAACTCGTCTGTGTACCATAATGCCATAGCTCTTGTTCTCAGAAAACTCAAGTCTGTGTACCATAATGCCATAGGTCTTGTTCTCAGAAAACTCAAGTCTGTGTACTATACTGCCATACATCTGGTTCTCAGAAACCTCAAGTCTGTGAACTATAATGCCATAGGTCTGGTTCTCAGAAACCTCAAGTCTGTGTACTATAATGCCATAGGTCTGTTTCTCAGAAAACTCAAGTCTGTGTACTATAATGCCATAGGTCTGGGTCTCAGAAAACTCAAGTCTGTGTACTATAATACCATAGGTCTGGTTCTCAGAAAACTCAAGTCTGTGTACCATAATGTTATACGTCTGGTTCTCAGAAAACTCAAGTCTGTGTACCATAATGTCATAGGCCTGTTTCTCAGAAAACTCTAGTCTGTGTACCATAATGCCATAGGTCTGTTTCTCAGAAAACTCTAGTCTGCGTACCATACTGCCATAGGTCTGTTTCTCAGAAAACTCAAGTCTGTATACCATAATGCCATAGGTCTGGTTCTCAGAAAACTCAAGTCTGTGTACCATAATGTCATACGTCTGGTTCTCAGAAAACTCAAGTCTGTGTACCATAATGCCATAGATCTGGTTCTCAGAAAACTCAAGTCTGTGTACCATAATGCCATAGGTCTTGTTCTCAGAAAACTCAAGTCTGTGTACCATAATGCCATAGGTCTTGTTCTCAGAAAACTCAAGTCTGTGTACCATAATGCCATAGGTCTGGTTCTCAGAAAACTCAAGTCTGTGTACTATAATGCCATACATCTGGTTCTCAGAAAACTCAAGTCTGTGTACTATAATGCCATACATCTGGTTCTCAGAAAACTCAAGTCTGTGTACTATAATGCCATACGGCGTGTTCTCACAAAACTCAAGTCTGTGTACCATAATGCCATAGGTCTTGTTCTCAGAAAACTCTCAAGTCTGTGTACCATAATGTTATACGTCTGGTTCTCAGAAAACTCAAGTCTGTGTACCATAATGCCATAGGTCTTGTTCTCAGAAAACTCAAGTCTGTGTACCATAATGCCATAGGTCTTGTTCACAGAAAACTCAAGTCTGTGTACCATAATGCCATAGGTCTTGTTCTCTGAAAACTCAAGTCTGTGTACTATAATGCCATACGTCTGGTTCTCAGAAAACTCAAGTCTGTGTACCATAATGCCATAGGTCTTGTTCTCAGAAAACTCAAGTCTGTGTACCATAATGCCATAGGTCTTGTTCTCTGAAAACTCAAGTCTGTGTACCATGATGCCATTGGTCTTGTTCTCAGAAAACTCAAGTCTGTGTACCATAATGCCATAGGTCTTGTTCTCAGAAAACTCAAGTCTGTGTACCATAATGCCATAGGTCTGTTTCTCAGAAAACTCAAGTCTGTGTACCATAATACTCATTGGTTTGAGGCTGACTACTACTGTATAAGTCTGGTCCAACTGCAGACAGCATAGACCAAGATCTACCATCATATAATGTCATATCAGGTCTGGATCTCTGAAGTTTGTTAAGACTAATTAGTTTAACAAAAAACATAGACACTGATCTGCTGGTGCATTATGCAACTGCATATCTGAGTCGGTGTAGTTTTCAGTTTGATCCGATTGATATACAAGTATATACAGTACCAATTGTTTCAATTTCAATTCTTCTTTGATACTTCATGCTTAGCTTTTGATAACCTTTTTGCAATCATTTACAGACTTTAAAATTGATGAAATGCAAAAAAAAGAAGATTTGACTTTTTCAAATAATACTTCAATTTAAAATATTTAACTGTAGAAAGTAACAGATGGCAGTTATTGTCAACTAGCTGATGGTGATGCATTTAGTCTCTTTGCTATTCCAACATAAATGAATATTGACATGAAATCTTTCAGTTTGCTATTCAAGCATAAATGAATATTGACATGAAATCTTTCAGCTTGCTATTCAAGCATAAATGAATATTGACATGAAATCTTTCAGTTTGCTGTTCAAACATAAATGAATATTGACATCAAATCTTTCAGTTTGCTATTCAAGCATAAATAAATATTGACAGGAAGTCTTTCAGTTTGCTTTTCAAACATAAATGTTGATATGAAGTCTTTCAGTTTGCTATTCAAATATAAACGAAAATTAAACATGAATTATATTGTATATTTGTCCTTGTGGATATTTTATCAAATCTGACATCCAAAATAAAAAGCTGTTGCAAGGCAATATTGACAGTTATTTCTTCTCTCTTGTCTCATCCTTTACATTCTTCTTTAAAATTATTTGTTTCAAAGGTTGTGTAATAGGGAAAAATTGGTATTTTATTGTTTTTCATCATATTTTTTAGGATGAAACAATTATATACATATTTGTGACATGATATGCGCTGGAGGTGGGATGCTACAAAGTACCTTTTTTTTATAGAAAAAGGTTGGTTTGTTATCATAAAAGGCTAGGCTGACAAATGGGAAATAAAAAAAACAAAAACCTTTCTTAGCAGATACCTTCATATGAAAAAACACCTGCTAATAAAGGGTAATATTTTGTGACCCTTTCTGTGACTTTACTTTAGAGTGTTTGCCTCTTTATACTGTTCACCTGTCCATTAAGGACAATCAATTTTTGTCCCTTAGGTTTCCTTTATTATAAAATTCCACTGTGGAAATAAAATATGTATCGCCTAAGTGCAAAAAATGTAAGCTTTTATCTCGATTGCTTAACAATTGAATAATTTATAAAACTGGTTGTGCCTTGCATTTTGCACTTCTATTCCAGTAGCATAAAGGCTACACCCAAATTGTGTCACTGAATTTTCTTATAATAAAAGTCACTAAGTGTGTAAATTTAAATCCAATTACATCTATGATCAAGTCAACATGAAGTGCAAATACCCTGTTGGGTTGTGTCTTCATGAAGAGTGTTACAATAACCCTGTATCATATTTGTCCATATAAAAGACCCACCCAGTTGCAAATAGCCTACACACAGATCTGCAATTGCATAGTACCCCAGCAGATCAGAGTGTATGTATGTATGTATGTATGTATGTATGTATGTATGTATGTATGTATGTATGTATGTATGTATGTATGTATGTATGTATGTATGTATAGGGTTTAACAGCATGTCAGCACAGTTGGACAAGTCATATAGTAGCAAGTAAGTTTAGGTATAAATAAAAAGAACTGAGAAAGGCCCTGATATGAAATGAGAGAAAGACCCTGATATGAAATGAGAGAAAGGCCCTGATATGAAATGAGAGAAAGGCCATGATATGAAATGAGAGAAAGGCCATGATATGAAATGAGAGAAAGGCCATGATATGAAATGAGAGAAAGGCCCTGATATGAAATGATAAATGGATTAAGGATGATTGCTTGTAAAATGTTAGATTATGTAATTTGTTGAAAAGTTTATATTTTTACATACCTGAAGTCTGAGCCCCCCAAATTACTTATATATTGATAGGTAAATTACTTATATATTGATAGGTAGCCCCCCAAATTACTTATATATTGATAGGTAAATTACTTATATATTGATAGGTAAATTACTTATATATTGATAGGTAAATTACTTATATATTGATAGGTAAATTACTTATATATTGATAGGTAAATTACTTATATATTGATAGGTAGCCCCCCAAATTACTTATATATTGATTGATATATTGATAGGTAGCCCCCCAAATTACTTATATATTGATTGATATATTGATAGGTAGCCCCACAAATTACTTATATATTGATTGATATATTGATAGGTAGCCCCCCAAATTACTTATATATTGATAGGTAGCCCCCCCAAATTACTTATATATTGATAGGTAGCCCCCCAAATTACTTATATATTGATAGGTAGCCCCCCAAATTACTTATATATTGATAGGTAGCCTCCCAAATTACTTATATATTGATAGGTAGCCCCCCAAATTACTTATATATTGATAGGTAGCCCCCCAAATTACTTATATATTGATAGGTAGCCCCCCAAATTACTTATATATTGATAGGTAGCCCCCCAAATTACTTATATATTGATAGGTAAATTACTTATATATTGATAGGTAGCCCCCCAAATTACTTATATATTGATAGGTAAATTACTTATATATTGATAGGTTGATGTGCATGATTTTTTGTACAGTGCTTTAGTTGAATATATATCCACAAGGGTCATTACCTATACAAAGATGTGGAAAAGTAGAGCGACTGCACCAGTTGCTGCATGGATCTGGTTATCACATGATCAGTAATTATACTTGACTACATGTTGTGTCTTTTAAAGGAAAAGAATAAAATGTTAACACTAAATATAAGGAACATTTTGTGCCTGCAGCATACTAAGAATAAGTACTGACCATGCTGTGACTTGTTCACAGTGACAATAAGAATAAGTACTGATCATACTGTGACTTGTTCACAGTGACAACTAGTGCACGCTCTCTACCCTGTCACCAGTTGTCCCTAAAATAATGGCTGAATGAGTACCATATATACTCATATATAAGTCTGATTCAACTGCAAATAACACATAATGTCTTGTGGGCAGATCAGGGTCTATGTTGTTTATTCTGCTGGTTAGTCCCAATGAACTGTATAGACTCAGATCTGCCAATGCATTATGCGTTGGCGAATCTGGATCTGTGCAGTTTGCAGTTGGATTCAATTTATAAGTGAGTATAAATGGTGTATAGAAGTTCTTCAGATTTGCACAGTTCATAGATTCCTTTCATTAAGTACAAAAGAAAAGTGTCTGTTAGTGAGTGCATTTTTCATTATGACAAAAGTATTGAGATAACATGGGTTTTACACAAAATAAAGCTTGCTCTGTTGATTTATGGTAAGTCATAAATCACTCATGATTTCCACAAGGTCTGATATGCTTTTCCTTCACTTTAACATTTTCTTTCACAGAGCTGTTTTGCAATTTTTGAAATTGAATAAACATTTGCTCATGTGGCCATAAGGCCAAGTGTAGTTATGGCATAGCCCTGTGTCCACTGTGTGTCATATGGTGTCTGTCAAGTGTCCATGAACAATTTCTGTTTTGAACCTTTTCTCAAAAACCATCAGACCAGTTTAAACCAAACATGGCACAGAGTATCTTGGCATAAGGTCCTTTACATTATTCACTAATGATGTTGATCTGCCATCAAATATGGCCAGCATTACTAAAAATAGATAAACCTTTAAATGACTTCAGCTCCAAATCTGTGGAACAGAATTTGATCAAATTTTACAAAAAGTACCCTGGTATGAAAATCTTTAAATTTTGTGGTCATGTCAAACCACTATCAAATATAGCCACCATTACTAAAACTAGAAAAACCTGTCAGTCATCCTTCAAAAAATTATATTTTCAACTCCTTAAAAAGAAATGCCAGACCAATTTCAACCGTGCACATAACATCCTGGCTTTATGCTTTCTGGTTTTTCATATTTATGCAAATGATGCCAATTTGCCATCAAATAATGCCACAGTTACTAAAAATAAAAATATCTTGAAATGATTTCTTCAACAAATAAAAGCTAAACAGAATTTGATCAAATTTGACAGAAATCATCCAAGCATGAAGACCTTTCTAGTTTTCAAATGATGCTGATCCACCATTAAAAATGGCACCAGTTTATAATAATAGAAAAACCTTTTAATGACTTCTCCAAAACTGCTGAATATTTTGACCAAACTTGAAAGAAAGTATCCTTGCACGAAGACCTTTCAAATTTCTGTATATGATACTGATTCACCATAAAATTTCACCACCATCACTAAAAAATATTTTTAAAAAACTTTTAATTACTTCTTCTGCAAAACCACTGAAAAGAATTTGACTAAACTTGAGAGAGTGCATTATGGAATGAAGATGTGGATAAAAATTAAATGACTTCTTAGAAACTGCTCAGCAGAGTTTGACTAAACTTGAGAGAGTGCATTATGGAATGAAGACGTGGATAAAAATTAGATGACTTCTTAGAAACTGCTCAGCAGAGTTTGACTAAACTTGAGAGAGTGCATTATGGAATGAAGACGTGGATAAAAATTAGATGACTTCTTAGAAACTGCTCAGCAGAGTTTGACCAAATTTGACAGAAAGCATTCTGGTTGGGCTTTTAATTTTTTTGCCAAATGATGTTGATTTTACAGTCAAACATGGCTGCCATCACTGAAAATGAAAATTCTTTTAAATGACTTTTTCTCAAAAACAGAATTTGACCAAATTTGACAGAAAACACTCTGGCTTGAGTGGCTTTGAAGTTTATACAAGTGATGCCAGTCAGCCATCAAATATGGCTACTGTTACTAAAAGTAGAAAAACTTGTAATAACTAATTCTAAATAATGACTTAACAGAATTCGACCATATTCGAGAGTAAATGTGCTAATTTGAACACCTTTCAGAGTTATACAAATGATGCTCTTCCACCATAAAATATGTCTGACATTACTAAACATTTATACAACTTTATCAAAAAATTGCTAAACAGAATTTGGACAACTTTAACACAAACCATCTTGGCATAAGGGCCTTTCAATATTGGACAAATAATGCTGATGTGCAAACAGATATGGATAAAGATACAAAAACTAGAAAAGCTTGAAATAATTGTTTTTCATAACATGCAAGCAACAGTATTGAAGAAATCTCAACAGAAAGCATCCTATTGATCTAGATTTCTTGGCCAACGGCTTTTGCATCTGGCTATTAGGCAGGTGTCAGTCAAATGAGCAATCTCAGTCCCACTTGGGCCTCTTGTTCTTTTTCATAATTTTCATAAGATACAGACATCACAACCAAGTCATTTTACATCTAATATCTCGGAGTTCATTAGGTAACAAGTGATGTGGATGATGTCATAATGTAATGACATATCATTTCAAGCTGCACAATAAATGTTCATATTACAGAAAGCAATCATCCTTAAGGTTTAATTTATTGATCATTCTGGAAATCATGTTCTTTTTTTCCTCTCTAAAAGAGTTTGGAAAATAATTTAGAAATGATCTAGAAAAAAATACTGTAATCATCCATGGCTGTCTGAGTCAGGATTGAAATTCAAAACACAGTTTTTTAAACTTTCATTTTTTGTGCTTTGCAAAGTGCAGCAAATCAGATATAATTCAACCTTTTTCATAAATTTCATAGGAATTGAGTATTCTTGTTATGGGTCCTCTGTTATTTTTCCAGTTATGATTTATTTTCTTTCACATCAGTGGGTTTATGGATGTCCACTTTTGTAAAATCGACTGTGCAGCTCAAACTGACATGATCATTATGTTATGATGTCATCAATATGATATCACTTTTTACCTAGGTATGTTGTAGTGCAATGGATTCTGTGAGAAATGACCACTTTTTACCAAGGTATGTTGTAGTACTATGAACTCTGTGAGAAATGACATCACTTTTTACCTAGGTACATTGTAGTGTTGTGAACTCTGTGAGAAATGACCACTTTTTACCTAGGTACGTTGTAGTAGTATGAACTCTGTGAGAAATGGCCACTTTTTACCTAGGTATGTTGTAGTACTATGAACTCTGTGAGAAATGGCCACTTTTTACCTAGGTATGTTGTAGTACTATGAACTCTGTGAGAAATGACATCACTTTTTACCTAGGTACATTGTAGTGTTGTGAACTCTGTGAGAAATGACATCACTTTTTACCTAGGTACATTGTGGTGTTGTGAACTCTGTGAGAAATGACCACTTTTTACCTAGGTGCATTGTAGTAGTATGAATTCTGTGAGAAATGACATGACTTTTTATCTAGGTATGTTGTAGTATAATGAACTCTGAGAAATGACATCACTTTTTACCTAGGTATGTTGTAGTTTTATGAACTCTGTGAGAAATGATCACTTTTTACCTAGGTATGTTGTAGTAGTATGAACTCTGTGAGAAATGACCACTTTTTACCTAGGTATGTTTTAGTGTTATGAACTCTGAAAAATGACATCACTTTTTACCTAGGTATGTTGTAGTGCAATGAAATTGTATGTAAAATAATGTGGTTATGACTTCTCTCTTATTAAATAATGAAAATGAAAAATTCTTATGCAATTTTGATAAATGTAAAAACAGTCCTGTAAAAAGAAAAAAAAGTGAGCAAAAAGTATATGTAAAAATATATTTTAAGTGATTTTGGATTGCTTGGACCCATGGCTATGTAAAAATACATTTTTAACCTATTTTTGATTGCTTGGAATCATGGCTATGTAAAAATATATTTTAAATGATTTTGGATTGCATGGACCCATGGCTTTGTAAAAAAAATTTGTAAGGGATTTTGGATTGCTTGGACCCATGGCTATGTAAAAATATATTTTAATTGATTTTGGATTGCTTGGACCCTAAGCTATGTAAAAATATATTTTAAGTGATTTTGGATTACTTGGACCCATGGCTATGTAGAAATATATTTTAAGTGATTTTAGATTGCTTGGACCCTAAGCTATGTAAAAATATATTTGAAGTGATTTTGGATTGCTTGGACCCATGGCTATGTAGAAATATATTTTAAGTGATTTTGGATTGCTTGGACCCTAAGCTATGTAAAAATATATTTTAAGTGATTTTGGATTGCTTGGACCCTAAGCTATGTAAAAATATATTTTTAAGTGATTTTGGATTGCTTGGACCCTAAGCTATGTAAACATATATTTTAAGTAATTTTGGATTGCTTGGACCGTAAACTATGTAAAAATATATTTTTATGTGATTTTGGATTGCTTGGACTGTAAGCTATGTAAAAATATATTTTTAATTGATTTTGGATTGATTGGACCCTAAGCTATGTAAAAATATATTTTAAAGTGATTTTGGATTGCTTGGACCCAAAGCTATGTAAAAATATATTTTAAAGTGATTTTGTATTGCTTGGACTCTGAGCTATGTAACAATATATTTTTAAGTGATTTGGGATTGCTTTGACCCTAAGCTATGTAAAAATATATTTTAAGTGATTTTGGATTGCTTGGACTCTAAGTTATGTAAAAATATATTTTAATTGATTTTGGATTGCTTGGACCGTAAACTATGTAAAAATATATTTTAAGTGATTTTGGATTGCTTGGACTCTAAGCTATGTAAAAATATATTTTAAGTGATTTTGGATTGCTTGGACCCAAAGCTATGTAAAAATATATTTTAAACTGATTTTGGATTGCGTGGACTATAAGCTATGTAAAAATATATTTTAAAGTGATTTTGGATTGCATGGACCCAAAGCTATGTAAAAATATATTTTTAAGTGATTTTAGATTGCTTGGACCCATGGCTATGTAAAAATATATTTTTAGTGATTTTGGATTGCTTGGACCCATGGCTATGTAAAAATATATTTTTAAGTGATTTTGGATTGCTTGGACCCAAAGCTATGTAAAAATATATTTTAAAGTGATTTTGGATTGCTTGGACTCTAAGCTATGTAAAAATATATTTTAAAGTGATTTTGGATTGCTTGGACAGTAAACTATGTAAAAATATATTTAAAGTGATTTTGGATTGCTTGGACTCTACGCTATGTAAAAATATATTTTTAAGTGATTTTGGATTGCTTGGACCCTAAGCTATGTAAAAATATATTTTTAAGTGATTTTGGATTGCTTGGACCCATGGCTATGTAGAAATATATTTTTAAGTGATTTTTGATTGCTTGGACCCTAAGCTATGTAAAAATATATTTTTAAGTGATTTTGGATTGCTTGGACTGTAAGCAATGTAAAAATATATTTGAAGTGATTTTAGATTACTTTGACCTTAAGCTATGTAAAAATATATTTTAAAGTGATTTTGGATTGCTTGGACCCATTGCTATGTACAAATATATTTTTAAGTGATTTTGGATTGTTTGGACCCAAAGCTATGGAAAAATATATTTTTAAGTGATTTTGGATTGCATGGACCCAAAGCTATGTAAAAATATATTTTTAAGTGATTTTGGATTGTTGGACCCAAAGCTATGTAAAAATATATTTTAAAGTGATTTTGGATTGCTTGGACCCAAAGCTATGTAAAAAATATATTTTAAAGTGATTTTAAATTGTTTGGACCCTAAGCTATGGAAAAATATATTTTTCAGTGATTTTGGATTGCTTGGACCCAAAGCTATGTAAAAAATATATTTTAAAGTGATTTTGGATTGCATGGACTCTAAGCTATGTAAAAATATATTTTAAAGTGATTTTGGATTGCTTGGACTCTAAGCTATGTAAAAATATATTTTAATTGATTTTGGATTGCATTGACCCTAAGCTATGTAAAAATATATTTTTAAGTGATTTTGGATTGCTTGGACCCAAAGCTATGTAAAAATATATTTTTAAGTGATTTTGGATTGCTTGGACCCAAAGCTATGTAAAAATATATTTTAAAGTGATTTTGGATTGCTTGGACCCAAAGCTATGTAAAAAATATCAGTTTTTACAAAAGTTTAATACCTTAACATTTCACAAGTGATCATCCTTAACAGGCAAAAATGAAACTTCATATACATGTTATTGTAAAAGCTCTGCCAGTATGCCATTATATACAGTGATCACTCACTCTACATGTGTATCATGCTGTATGGAAGGTCATCTTATATTGGGGTACATTATTCATAGTATTACTATTAAATAATGGAATGGGATCCATGACCATACCTGACTTATAAAAAGTGTTATATGGAGGTGCATTATATTGAAACAATATTATACTGAGGTGCATTACATTGAAGTACTGTGTTATACTGAGGTGTATTACATTGAAAAACTGTGGTATACTGGATTGAAAAACTGTGGTATACTGAGGTGCATTACATTGAAAGTACTGTGTTATACTGAGGTGCACTACATTGAAGTACTGTGTTTTACTGAGGTGCATTACATTGAAAGTACTGTGTTATACTGAGGTGCACTACATTGAAAGTACTGTGTTTTACTGAGGTGCATTACATTGAAGTACTGTGTTATACTGGGGTGCATTACATTGAAAAACTGTGTTATACTGGGGTGCATTGCGTTGAAGTACTGTGTTATACTGAGGTGCATTACATTCAAGTACTGTTATACTAAAGTGCATTACATTGAAGTACTGTTATACTGAGGTGCATTACTTTAAAATACTGTGTTATACTGAGGTGCATTACATTGAAGTACTTTGTTATAATGAGGTGTATTACATTGAAATACTGTGTTATACTGAGATGCATTACATTGAAATATTGTGTTATACTGAGGTGCATTACATTGAAGTATTGTGTTATAATGAGGTGTATTACATTGCATTACTGTGTTATAATGAGTTGTATTATATTAAGGTAATGTATTGTCCTGATGTGCATTAAACTGAGGGGTCATTGTAATGTGCTATCAGAGAATGGTCTACACAGGATTTGCCTGAAGTCAGAAATATAAAAAAACAGCATAGACCTTCCAGTCTGTTGTGATGGTAGATTTAAGTTTGTTCAGTTTTCAAAAATGGGTCAATATGGCATAAAGATTTGTGTTAGTGAATGGAGCCATGGTGACTCAGTGAATGGAGCCATGGTGACTCAATGGTTGGTTAGCATGCCGGACTTGCATCTAAAAGAGTGCAAGTCAAAATTCTGCCCAGACCAGGCTAGGTGGGTAGCCATGATATGTCACTGGGCAAGGCACTTTACTCTAGTTGCCATGCCACAATATAACCTTTTAAATGTTGATGTGCCATAACATGAACAATCAATCAATCATTGTATTAGTGAATTTTTAAGATGCATGCAAAGTATATATTTTAGAGTGCTGTTGCATAATGCATAATGTTTACACAAATTACACACTGGTAATTTTCTTGAAATTGCTCAAAATGAATAGATTTTATTATTAAGGTTTGAGTAATACTTGAAATTGCACAAATTGAATAGATTTTATTATTAAGGTTTGAGTAATACTGCATGCAGTACCAATCAGACCTGAGGTTAATTGCTTTCAAATGTAATCAATTAAACTGTGATTATTTTTTGAAAGTTTGACTAAAGTTACAAGTTACAATTATAGTATTTCTCCTGTGATAAGCCCAGGGGGTCAGTCTTGTTGATGTAATTAATGCAAAATGGGTTGTGGGTCAGTCTAGATATAATGTAAAATGGGGTGTGGGCTTATTATTTGGTACTGACTTCTTACTAGAAAATTCACCTAAATATTGTAAATGGTGAGGAATGGCTTATTATTGGAGAAATATGGTAAACACTTATGGGTAGAGTAGCCAGAAAAGTATACTGTGTTGTAAGTGAGGTTGCCTTATGCTGAACTTACTCACGATAATGTCTAAAGGGGGGCCAGCAAGGTGTACTGTGTTGTAAGTGAGGTTGCCTTATATTGAGGTGGGTTCAATATAAAAGCTGCAATCATCAAAGAAACAGGATCTATAACAATATAGATGCATACATGTTCCATGAGATTTTACTATACTGAGGTGCTTTATTATGAGGGACCACTACATTAACTCTATCCAGTAATCAAAATTCTTCCTTGAAATCATACAAACAACACCCTCCTTCATTGCCTTTTCTATAACCCAATTCTACTTTGTATATGTGAATGGGAAGATTCTGGGAATTTTGCCAGGGTAATTATTTACTCTGAAGAAACTTCCTGCTCAGTAACTGATACTGCCATCATCATCTTCATAAATTGACAGTGATGGTGGCTGTAACATGTGAAACATCATGAATTGACAGTGATGGTGGCTGTAACATGTGAAACATCGTGAATTGACAGTGATGGTGGCTGTAACATGTGAAACATCATGAATTGACAGTGATGGTGGCTGTAACATGTGAAACATCGTGAATTGACAGTGATGGTGGCTGTAACATGTGAAACATCGTGAATTGACAGTGATGGTGGCTGTAACATGTGAAACATCGTGAATTGACAGTGATGGTGGCTGTAACATGTGAAACATCATGAATTGACAGTGATGGTGGCTGTAACATGTAAAACATCCTGAATTAACAGTGATGGTGGCTGTAACATGTGAAACATCCTGAATTGACAGTGATGGCAGCTGTAACATGTGAAACATCATAGTCACTTCATTGTTTATATTTCTGCTCTCTTTTTTATACACCATATTTAATAGGATAAATTATGCATTAACACCATATTAACATCATATTTAATAGGATAGATTATGCATTAACACCATATTTAATAGGATAGATTATGCATTAACACCATATTTAATATGATAAATTATGCATTAACACCATATTTAATAGGATAGATTATGCATTAACACCATATTTAATATGATAAATTATGCATTAACACCATATTTAATAGGATAGATTATGCATTAACACCATATTTAATAGGATAGAATATGCATTAACACCATATTTAATAGGATAAATTATGGTCCTGTTGACCCTCAAGTTTATGATAACGATTTCTTCTTCTGACCCTTCATGACCCCTACTGAAGTGTGGCCCCCCCCCCCCCCGCGACCATGATTTGGGTCGTGACCTGAGGTTGGGAACCACTGAGTACACTGGTCAACTTTATAATCCTCTCACAGTACTATCTATAAACCTGTATCATCAGCCTCCTTATGATATTAACAACCATGTATATAAACCTGGATCATCAGCCTGATTCTCATGATATTAACAGCCCAATATATAAACCTGGATCATCGGCCTCCTTATGATATTAACAGCCCTGTATATAAACCTGGATTATCAGCCTGATTCTCATGATATTAACAGCCCTATCTATAAACCTGGATCATCAGCCTCCTTATGATATTAACAGCCCTGTATATAAACCTGGATCATCAGCCTGATTCTCATGATATTAACAGCCCTGTATATAAACCTGGATCATCAGCCTGATTCTCATGATATTAACAGCCCTGTATATAAACCTGGATCATCAGCCTGATTCTCATGATATTAACAGCCCTGTATATAAACCTGGATCATCAGCCTCCTTATGATATTAACAGCCCTATCTATAAACCTGGATCATCGGCCTCCTTATGATATTAACAACCATGTATATAAACCTGGATCATCAGCCTGATTCTCATGATATTAACAGCCCTGTATATAAACCTGGATCATCAGCCTGATTCTCATGATATTAACAGCCCTGTATATAAACCTGGATCATCGGCCTCCTTATGATATTAACAGCCCTGTATATAAACCTGGATCATCAGCCTGATTCTCATGATATTAACAGCCCTGTATATAAACCTGGATCATTAGCTTGAGTGGGTTGATGTGAGAATGTGTATATATTACCGATTGATTACACTAATTGTGATGTGTTAGAGAGAAATGTCAATCCATGTGTATTATAATCATCATCCTATCATGAGGTCAATGGTTTCTATTATCTCCCCTTGGCTCAGTTGAGTTTAAATTTTTTGAACAACTTTTATTTACTTGCACTGGTTCATTATAGCAAATTTAGTGAGAAATTAATGCATATTTTCTGGATAGGTGTACACGTAATGTGTAAGTATCGAAGGAACAAATGAAGATAATACATAAAGCTTTCAGTATTGGACAGGATGGTATCACATACATTGTATATGGAGGTTTTTGGAGCATCGGTCATAGTTCAGATTTAAAAGAAAATGAGATACACCTCTCATTTGCTATAATGCCCTTAATTATAATGCAGTTCTAGATATAACGCAGTAGTGGTGTGGACCCCATGACCAGAATTAAACCTTTGTCCTTGAATTGGTCCATCAAATGTATGACAATATGGCTGAAAAAATCAAAATGAAGCTTAGTATTATGTTTTTATTTCCTTTTTAAAACATTATTATTTGACAAAATTAAATGCACAAATACCATGAAGTGACAAATATATATTTTATTTACATGAAGTAAAATGATTACTTTATGTTTGACTGGTGTTTTATTGATTCCCCCCACCAGCATGTACACACAATCATCAAAATTTTGATCAGACCTACTGTACCGTGGTTCAGTACATAATGCGGTCAGTAGTTACAAACCCCAACTACCACATTACTACATGTATATGTTTGACTGATGTTTTGTTATTCCCTCCCCTTCAACGCACATACACATTTTCACTGTACCATGGTCCAGTACATAATGTGGTCAGCATCAGCAGTAATTGACCCCATCTACCATGTTATAATGGAGGAGAGCTGAATTTTTATTAAAGAACTATAATCAAGTTTTAAAAAACACAAACTTGATATAATTTAGATCTTGTATTAGAGTTTAAAAATAATAATTTTAAGATTATTAATATGGCTACAGAAACTTATTATTAGAAATTCAAAAAATGCATGCATGGGCTTAATTTCATTGGGATTTTCAAAGTAGAATGTTGTCACAAAATGCATGCATGGGCTTAATTTCATTGGGATTTTCAAAGTAAAATGTTGTCACAAAATGCATGCATGGGCTTAATTTCATTGGAATTTATAAAGTAAAATGTTGTTACAAAATGCATGCATGGGCTTAATTTCATTGGGATTTTCAAAGTAAAATGTTGTCACAAGATGCATGCATGGGCTTAATTTCATTGGGATTTTCAAAGTAAAATGTTGTCACAAAATGCACGCATGGGCTTAATTTCATTGGGATTTTCAAGGTAAAATGTTGTCACAAAATGCATGCATGGGCTTAATTTCATTGGGATTTTCAAAGTAAAATGTTGACATATGGACTTTGCATTTTTCTTTATTTTAAAATTTGCATACAGTGTTCAGTTACCATATATACTTGCCTACAAGTAGAATCCAACTGCAAACTGCATAGACCTGGATCTTGCAGCGCATAATGTGTCACAAGATCTGGTTCTATGCAGTTTGAAGTTGGATCCTACTTATAGGTGAGTATATATTGTACCAAATGAAATTCAGGTCCCTGTTTCAGTTAACATATATGTAAACTATTTCATGAATTTTCTGTGTTAACATATATGTAAACAATTTCATGAATTTTCTGTGTTAACATATGTAAACAATTTCATGAATTTTCTGTGTTAACATATATGTAAACAATTTCATGAATTTTCTTTGTTAACATATATGTAAACAATTTCATGAATTTTCTGTGAGTGATTTTATCCAGATGTTTTCCTTATGCATAAAAACTTTCAGGTTTTTTTGTAGTAAATTGAATTGACCTAGTTAAGTAAAACAGTAATTGACCTTGTTAAGTAAAACAGGACTCTGATGTGATTCTATCAGTATCAAAGAACACCCACATGTTTCCTGAAAGACCATCTTTGTAAACCAGCTTGTCAGCAAGAGGCAGACTTTGCTGTGGAAAAGCTAGAATGAATTAAGATTTTAATAAGCCAAGTTTTTAATGCAAGAACACAATGCAATTCATATTTATAACGTAAAACCATAGATTCTAATCCCTGCCTCAAATTAAATCACCATAAATCAGGATAAACGAAAAAGACATTGTCAGTCCCAATTGTATTCATGTATTGATCTGTTAGTATCTGAACCAGTGTCAGTCCCAATTGTATTCATGTATTGATCTGTTAGTATCTGAACCAGTGTCAGTCCCAATTGTATTCATGTATTGATCTGTTAGTATCTGAACCAGTGTCAGTCCCAGTTGTATTCATGTATTGATCTGTTAGTATCTGAACCAGTGTCAGTCCCAATTGTATTCATGTATTGATCTGTTAGTGTCTGAACCAGTGTCAGTCCCAGTTGTATTCATGTATTGATCTGTTAGTATCTGAACCAGTGTCAGTCCCAATTGTATTCATGTATTGATCTGTTAGTATCTGAACCAGTGTCAGTCCCAGTTGTATTCATGTATTGATCTGTTAGTATCTGAACCAGTGTCAGTCCCAATTGTATTCATGTATTGATCTGTTAGTATCTGAACCAGTGTCAGTCCCAGTTGTATTCATGTATTGATCTGTTAGTATCTGAACCAGTGTCAGTCCCAGTTGTATTCATGTATTGATCTGTTAGTATCTGAACCAGTGTCAGTCCCAGTTGTATTCATGTATTGATCTGTTAGTATCTGAACCAGTGTCAGTCCCAGTTGTATTCATGTATTGATCTGTTAGTATCTGAACCAGTGTCAGTCCCAGTTGTATTCATGTATTGATCTGTTAGTATCTGAACCAGTGTCAGTCCCAGTTGTATTCATGTATTGATCTGTTAGTATCTGAACCAGTGTCAGTCCCAATTGTATTCATGTATTGATCTGTTAGTATCTGTTAGTATCTGTTATTATCTGAACCAGTGTCAGTCCCAATTGTATTCATGTATTGATCTGTTAGTATCTGTTAGTATCTGAACCAGTGTCAGTCCCAATTGTATTCATGTATTGATCTGTTAGTATCTGAACCAGTGTCAGTCCCAATTGTATTCATGTATTGATCTGTTAGTATCTGAACCAGTGTCAGTCCCAGTTGTATTCATGTATTGATCTGTTAGTATCTGAACCAGTGTCAGTCCCAATTGTATTCATGTATTGATCTGTTAGTATCTGAACCAGTGTCAGTCCCAGTTGTATTCATGTATTGATCTGTTAGTATCTGAACCAGTGTCAGTCCCAATTGTATTCATGCATTGATCTGTTAGAATCTGAACCAGAATATATTGGTATAAAAGAGGTATATTTAAGACGATGCTCAAAGGCAGCCAACATTAATCATTGGATCTGTGGGGATTATGTTAAATACAGTGATCCAATGTTTTATTGTTCTGTTTTCTATTTTGAATCTTTTTTCATCTTTATTCTTTAAAATGGTTCCTTATCATCCAGCAGATAGTTCAGGTAAGCAAACCAGGTACATGTATGTAGTGACCTACATTTACATTACACACAAAGTGTATTGATCATTTTCCACTCATGTCTGTGTAGCAACCACTAAACTACACCCCACTACACAGTGAAATCTCTGGAATTTTCAGTTGGAGCCAGGTCTGAGCTACACTGTGTTGTTGGGTAATAGACTTAATTGAATTACAAACCATGATATTACCACATGCAGTAAGTCCTTTGGGGATAGAGAGGCAAGCCACAAACTGGCCAGGTAGAATCTACTCGTGAAGTGGAGCTGGGTGAAAGTTACACCTGGTGAGAGAAGTACAACTAGAGACAGGACATTTCCAAAGTGTAGTTCACTAAATTACACTCAACAGCACCCTCCACAACTACAAGTGAATTGTAGTAAAAAATGCGCAGACCTTTTTACTCCTCCCCCTGCCCCCTTTGAAAATTAAATGGTTGGTCCCCGACTTTAAATAAAATCTCAGTTGGAATAAATAAATAAATCCAATCGGATACAGTGACTTGGGGTGGGGGTAGGGTGGGGATGTTTAGCTTTAATTTGACTTGGTACTTTATGGCCTTTAGGTGAAGTATTGTTGACTCATAAATTTCTTAGCTTATCTAACTTGAATGTAATTTGCATGTGTTAAAAGTGAAATGTAACTTTCACTTAGTACACTTATATACGATATAAGTGAAACAAAAGTCAATCACTACGGCCATAGATTTCTTGTATAAAATGATAAATGGGTGAGGCAGGTTGGTTGGTTGGTTTTTACCGGCACATGTACATCAGTACATTAATGGAAATATCATGCTGGTGAAATGGGAGTGTAGTGTTGTGCCTAGGTTGCAATTTCAGAAGACATGGTGCCCCTAGTCAAATAAATTGGCTCCCAGAACCTGTATTGGTATTGATGGTTGGTTTGGTTTCTGATATCACCTATTCATAAAACATTGAAATTATTGCAGACAGATCTGTCTGCAACACATCAGTACACGTATCAACCATTTTTTGGCACTTACTGGTACTTCTAATGGCTCTTGAATTATGGTAAGTTAAAAGGGCCTCGCTGTGATTTGTGCAGCATATTTCCACATCAGATCTGATGTTTGAAAACTTGCAAATCCATGTGGAATAACACAGCCTACCTTCTGTTGCCATATTGAATTACTGGTCTACATTGGCAGATAATTGGCTGTTCAGTCTATATCGAGGAATCAATCAGATGTGACTTTGGTTATTTAAAATGGTCATTTTGATCCTGTGACTCGAGCACATGTGGATTTTTCATGTGAGTATCATGTGATGAATATCTCATTATGTGGCTATAATTATGGTTCAGCAACATGGCAGATTACAAAATGGATAGAACAGCAACAACAACAACAAACAGGCTTGACAGGAAACCATGTACTCAAATACAAGTCATCTGCTTGATAGAATGTATACATGTAAATGGCAATCAATTTAGTTCCAGAAATCGAAAAATGTCACAGACTTCCATTTTAAAATACAATCACTGAAACGGTGCCAACACACTTCAGCATTAATGTTTTAGAAATATGGCAGTCACTGCTTTGAATCACCACATCAGAAGCAGCTTGCTCAATATCAAATAAAGTTTAGTTGAAATAAAACAAAAAAATTGATAATCATAAACATAATTTATTCCCCTGAGTAATAAATAAAAGGTTTCTTTCAAATATACATCTGCATCTACAAATATACAAATATACATCTACATCTACATCTACAAATATACAAATATACATCTACCGGTACATCTGCATCAACAAATATACAAATATACATCTACATCTACATCAACAAATATACAAATCTACATCTACATATACAAATATACAAATATACATCTACATCTACATCAACAAATATACAAATCTACATCTACATATACAAAATATACATCTACATCTACAAATATACAAATATACATCTACATCTACATCTACAAATATACAAATATACATCTACATCTACATATACAAATATACTAATATACATCTACATATATACAAATATACAAATATACATCTACATCTACAAATATACATCTACATCAACAAATATACAAATATACATCTACATCTACATCTACAAATATACAAATATACATCTACATCTACATATACAAATATACTAATATACATCTACATATATACAAATATACAAATATACATCTACATCTACAAATATACATCTACATCAACATATATACAAATATACATCTACATCTACATCTACAAATATACAAATATGCAAATATACATCTACATCTACAAAAATAAAAATATACAAATATACATCTACATCTACAAATATACAAATATACAAATATACACCTGCATCAACAAATATACATCTACATCTACAAATATACAAATATACATCTACATCTGCATCAACAAATATACAAATATACATCTACATCTACAAATATACAAATATACATCTACATCTACATCTACATCAACAAATATACAAATATACATCTACATCTACAAATATACAAATCTACATCTACATCTAAATCTACAAATATACAAATATACATCTACATCTACATCTACAAATATACATCTACATCTACATCTACAAATATACAAATATACAAATCTACATCTACATCTACAAATATACAAATATACATCTACATCTACAAATATACAGATCTACATCTACATCTACAAATATACAAATATACAAATCTACATCTACAAATATACAAATATACAAATATACATCTACATCTGCATCAACAAATATACATCTACATCTACAAATATACAAATATACATCTACATCTACAAATATACAAATATACATCTACATCAACAAATATACATCTACATCTACAAATATACAAATATACATCTACATCAACAAATATGCAAATATGCAAATATACATCTACATCAACAAATATACAAATATACATCTACATCTACAAATATACAAATATACATCTACATCTACAAATATACAAATATACATCTACATCTACAAATATACAAATATACATCTATATCTACAAATATACAAATATACATCTACATCAACAAATATACAAATATACATCTACATCTACAAATATACATCTACTTCTACATCTACAAATATACAAATATACATCTACATCTACAAATATACAGATCTACATCTACATCTACAAATATACAAATATACAAATCTACATCTACAAATATACAAATATACATCTACATCTACAAATATACAAATATACATCTACATCTACAAATATACAAATATACATCTACATCTACAAATATACAAATATACATCTACATCAACAAATATGCAAATATGCAAATATACATCTACATCTACAAATATACAAATATACATCTACAAATATACAAATATACATCTACGTCAACAAATATACAAATATACATCTACATGTACAAATATACATCTACATCTACAAATATACAAATGTACAAATATACATCTACAAGTATACAAATATACAAATATACATCTACATCTACAAATATACAAATATACATCTACATCTACAAATATACAAATATACATCTATATCAACAAATATACAAATATACATCTACATCTACAAATATACATCTACATCTACAAATATACAAATGTACAAATATACATCTACAAGTATACAAATATACAAATATACATCTACATCTACAAATATACAAATATACATCTACAAATATACAAATATACATCTACATCTGCATCAACAAATATACAAATATACATCTACATCTACAAATATACATCTGCATCAACAAATATACAAATATACATCTACATCTACAAATATACAAATATACATCTACATCTACAAATATACAAATATACATCTACATCTACAAATATACAAATATACAAATATACATCTACATCAACAAATATACAAATACAAATATACATCTGCATCAACAAATATACAAAGATACAAAGATACAAATATACATCTACATCTACAAATATACAAATATGCATCTACATCTACAAATATACAAATATACATCTACATCTACAAATATACATCTACATCTACATCTACAAATATACAAATATACATCTACTTGGGCAGAATCCATCATCATCATGTCTGGTACATTTGAGTTTTGAATTTGAACTCACACATGAATGTAGTTTCTTTCTGAATCTGATGGCTTCTAACTCTGCTTGTAAATGAATACTGTCTCTCAAATCAATTCTCAGTATGTGAATCCAGGGATATTTGCCTACTTCAGATAATGCTGGAAAGCTTGAAGCTAACACAACAAGAAAACACCTTAGTTCAAATTCACCAGAAACAGGAGAGCAAGTGTGGCTAAGCCTAAATTATGATACAGCATTTGCCCTGGAAATCTACTGGGTTCCAGATTTTTGCCATTGAAACATATTTTTGGTTTCAAATAATTTGTCAGGATTCAGCAATACATTTTTGTTATCATTTTATTTAAAACAATATTATATGGCACTCAAATATTAATTTTTAAAAAATATTTTTGTGTGTACAAAATAACTGAGATATATTGTGAAATAACTTTTTAAAAAATTAAGAATCGCAAATTATTCTTGTATAGTATAGCATATACTTTGCATAGTTCATCTGACTTTTACATTTCTGGTATTTTAATGTAGTATTTATTTATTTATTTATTTATTTATTTAAAAATTACAAAGATATTTATACATTGATGTGATATTAGTCTTTAGTGACAATTAGGGAACAATTATGTTGTTTCTTGTATAAATCGCCTTGTAGCAATAGTTAGTTAGCTCCCTTTATCTCTTTGTAAGTTACATTTATAGAAAACATGTAGATTAAAGGGTGTTTACAAAAGATAGCATGGAAGCACATTATTGGTATGCCAAAAATGTTGAAGTAAAATTAATATAGTCACTCATTTTCTTGTAAGGTAAGTGGTTTGATTCTTTTTTCTGCAATTTTGTTTTATTCTTTTAAAAACATTTACTGTTACTTACTCTCTGGTAATCAAAATTTCATCCAAACAAATTGATTATGTTTGGTATTGTGTCTTAAGACGAGTTTCTGACAAGTAAAGTTTCTTGTACAGGGTCAGAGTAGCATCAAACATGTGGATATTAAAGCCTATGTTTGACAAATAATTGCAGTGTAAAAAATGTTTAAGTCTTTGTTTTTAAAACCTTTGCTAGTGTACTGTAACTAAGTCTAATTGACTTAACTGGAATTATTTGTCTAGGTATCTATTTGCAAAACATTTGCAACAGAAAAAAATAGCTCAATATGATGCAACAGAAACTCTTTTGAAAGTCCACCCCTTCTGCCCAAAAATATGGTCTCCCAAGACAGGTGGTATTTCATGACAGGTCATAACAATATATAATCAATAAATTTGTGCTTCGTAAATCTGGTCTTACAAGACAGGTGGTCTCATAGTGGTCTTCAAGACAGGTTGTCTCACTGTGGTCTTTCAAGACAGGTGGTCTCATAGTGGTCTTCAAGACAGGTAGTCTCACTGTGGTCTTTCAAGACAGGTGGTCTCATAGTGGTCTTTCAAGACAGGTGGTTTAAGTGGTCTTTCAAGACAGGTAGTCTCACTGTGGTCTTTCAAGACAGGTGGTCTCATAGTGGTCTTCAAGACAGGTAGTCTCACAGTGGTCTTTCAAGACAGGTAGTCACACTATGGTCTTTCAAGACAGGTGGTTTTGGTGGTCTTTCAAGACAGGTGATCTCACCGTGGTCTTCAAGACAGGTGGTCTCTGGTCTTTCAAGACAGGTGGTCTCACTGTAGTATTTCAAGACAGGTGGTTTCAGTGGTCTTTCAAGACAGGTGGTCTCAGTGGTCTTTCAAGACAGGTGGCTTTGGTGGTCTTTCAAGACAGGTGGTCTCACAGTGGTTTTTCAAGACAGGTTAGTATTGGCAAAAACTTTGCATTATCAAGTAGCTATTTGTAATCCCTTGGCTGCTCTAAAGAAATGTTTGCAAACTGTTTGTACCTTACTTGTGCAAAGCATTTGCAAACTATTTGTACCTTACTTGTGCAAAGCATTTGCACCTTGTGCAAAGCATTTGCAAACTGTTTGTACCTTACTTGTGCAAAGCATTTGCAAACTCTTTGTACCTTACTTGTGCAAAACATTTGCAAACATTTTAGGACACACGATTATGGGATATGCGCTTATTTCTTAAAAATCATGCTGAAAACTCATCCGAATACTTGAAAATCATGCATTATGCATTATTTTCTTTCTAGATTCCTCAAATTCCCCCCATTTTGTTAAATGTGGGGGGATTTTCCACTGCATTTTCAGTTCTAGAACAGAGCTTGGATAAATATATCTTATTAGGAGTTTGTCAAAATACTGACCACATGGGGAAACATCACAGGATCATGTTTGTCAAAATACTGACCACATGGGGAAGCATCACAGGATCATGTTTATCAAAATACTGACCACATGGGGAAACATCACAGGATCATGTTTCAGGAGTTTGTCAAAATACTGACCACATGGGGAAGCATCACAGGATCATGTTTCAGGAGTTTGTCAAAATACTGACCACATGGGGAAGCATCACAGGATCACGTTTCAGGAGTTTGTCAAAATACTGACCACATGGGGAAGCATCACAGGATCATGTTTCAGGAGTTTGTCAAAATACTGACCACATGGGGAAGCATCACAGGATCATGTTTCAGGAGTTTGTCATAATACTGACCACATGGGGAAGCATCACAGGATCATGTTTCAGGAGTTTGTCAAAATACTGACCACATGGGGAAGCATCACAGGAACATGTTTCAGGAGTTTGTCAAAATACTGACCACATGGGGAAGCATCACAGGAACATGTTTCAGGAGTTTGTCAAAATACTGACCACATGGGGAAGCATCGCAGGATCACGTTTCAGCTTGCATCAACAGCAAATAAAGGAGTCCCTGTTTCAACCTGTGACCCTGATGTTTGGATGTATATTGTCACTCATGTCCCTATTTTGCAATTCACACACACACACACACACAGACAGATGTATTGTTTTATTCTAGTTTTGATGCCTAATATCCATATCCGAGTTGGAAATCTTCTTTCAAACTTTTGTTTTATATTAAAGCTTATACGAAATGTATAAAAGCAAAAAACAATTTCTCTGCTTTATTTTACCAAAATAGTTCTTTGTGCAAATGGCTCTTACCTGGCCTATAAATAACTTACATGTCACTTGTAAGTGAAATGTAGGTGAAGCATGGATTCATATTTTTGTATCTTATATTTTACTAATACTTGCATGCACTACCATTTCACTTACTTGATTATATATGCAAATTATAAGTAACTCCTAGGTGACCTGTAGGTCCCCTGTGTGTCAAGAATGTATGCATGTACCAGCATTTCATGGCACCTCGGAACAATAATGACTATATGATGCCAATTAAAAGTAAAGTTTTACAAATGCCAAAATGAAGAATTGCACAAAAATGTCAGGAAGATAAACCCTTCCTAATAAATGCAAACATGAAGTACTACAAGATAAAACATGAAAGGTAAAGATGTTAAAATTCAGTAAAAGGTATATGAAATAAAAGATAAAGGTAAGATTTGTAAAATCATTAAAACATATGATCAAATTTTTTTATATAAACCACATTCAGGATATAGCACCTTTAAGTCAAAATATGTTTTTTTTAATAAGGGTCAATAAATGAGAACAATGTATAATTTGTCACCATATTCATTGCATTACACTGGCGCCAGGCATTGACTTTATATCTTTAGCTTCCTTCTTGACACAGTCAGCAAGAGAGACAACTTTTACACAAAATGGTGTCAACATGCTGATAGCAAGGGTGACGGCTCTCACACAGGATTGTGTCGACATGCTGTAAGCAAGGTGGAGACAAATCTTACACATGATTGTGAAAGGTGTCTATTAATTATAATAGGGATTATGTTGATGAGAGTGGTTGGTGTTAATTTGACATTATGACAGTATCGACAATAGACAAGAATAAACCAAGATCATAAATCTATCATATTGTTGTATTGGACAAAAAACTCAGTGGTAATAAATTAACCACACACCCTGTATTACACTGACAATGGTGATATTGAAATTTATTCTCAGATTTTGCAATCAGTATGCTGATGTTATATGCCAACATTACACTTGTTTTACACTAAAAATGTATGGCTTATATACACCAACATTACACTTGTTTTACACTGAAAATGCATGGCTTTATACACCAACATTACACTTGTTTGACACTGAAAATGCATGGCATTATACACCAACATTACACTTGTTTGACACTGAAAATGCATGGCATTATACACCGACATTACACTTGTTTGACAATGAAAATGCATGGCATTATACACCAACATTACACTTGTTTGACACTGAAAATGAATGGCATTATACACCAACATTACACTTATTTTACATTGAAAATGCATGAGCATAATTATACTAACTACACACTGGTGATAGCATCAAATTTCATACAGGCTGAAAGTACATAATACAGTATTTTTATTCAGCTATTTGTTATATTAATTTTTTTGTGGTACTGTTTCGTCTGTTTTTTGTTTCCGTGTGTATGACTTCTGAACATAAACTCTGTGGAGATAATTGATGAATGCTAGAGATGTTACGTCATGACTGGGGTTTCTTTTGAACATTACTGTCGGTGGAATAGCAATCTGTACACAGATATGCACATGGTCTCATAAATGGTCCTTGGCCATCAATCTAGAGTAATTAAATAGTCAAATGTTCACATCTATTGAATGTACCTTGTATACCCTTAAGAAGTACCAGTCAGAGCCCTTTTTTTGATAAAAATATAAGGATCTCAGTTTGAAATTTACATATGAGCATATTGGCAGCCTTTTTTATTTATTAGAGGGTCTGCACCAGCTGCCACATGAAAGCAGTAACTGTATGATTGTTATTTACTTGTGACTGTGTACAGTATATTTTGAATTATAAGAGAGAAGCATTAACACATAGTACAGCTTATCTTTTGTAACTGCAACTAACAAAAATGCTGTATAGAATTTAGAACATTTAACAATCGTGCAGTAACTTGTTTCATGAGGCAGCTGGTGTAAACCCTCTATCTCTTCTTTTTTTATTCCCCATCCAAAGGTGCTGGGGGATATAGTGATAGAAATCACCATCTGTCCATCAATCCATCTGTCTCTCCATTCATTAGTTCCTCTGTCTGTCTGTCCATAGGTTTCTGAAGTCTTTCTGAACCTTGTATGTGCTTTACCCATGGGTAGAGATAGAAGCCTATCTACTTGGAGGCAGCTAGATCCAAGGTCTCTCTGCCTGTATACATTTTCATTTCCAGTGCAAAACTTGCAAACCATGATATCTGAAGCAAATTTTGTACAGATGTCAAGCAAGTTGTGTAGTCTGGTGCCTTTTGATACTTAGAATTTTTCACATCCAGTATTTTGTTATGTTACCATGGTAACAATTGTAGCATAAGTAGTATATAAATTGAGAGTACTGGATCATAAGTGGGGGACGAAAGGGATATATCATCGTTAGATGACTTTTTTTTAAAATTTGTGATACAGTAGTTAGAGTCAGTCAGGGTTCAGCCATTCATCAAATGGCTATTTTATATTTGTGATAGTTACAGTCAGTCAGGGCTCAGTCATTCATCAAACGGCTATTTTATATTTTGATAGTTACAGTCAGTCAGGGCTCAGCCATTCATCAAATGGCTATTTTTAATAGTTGTTAGAGTGAATTCATTGCTATTTTCATCAATCAATCATCATTTAGACTGCCATAGATTGACAGTGATTGGTTATCAAATTAAAAATGGATTAGTATGGTCACCGATCATTACTGGCCTACATATAAGCAGCCTAACTTATGGAATGTTTTGATGGTAGACATTACTAACACTTTGAAGAAATTTTTAATACAGCTTATGATTTATAAACGATATTATAGATTTTCAATAGCAAATCTACAATCCATAATAATAGCTTAGATACCATTAAATAGCTATCGATTTCATGACATAGAAACAGATCGATTTAGTACTGGTATTATCACTAACACTTTCCAGTCAATACATTTGATCACAGTTTGATGGATGACCAAAGACTGCATGGGAAACATATTTGGTGGGTTGCTTTTTTTACGGTACAGCAATACTTTGAAGGTTACATTGTGCCGAGGCAAGCAGAGTAATATGCCTTGCCCAATCCAACGGTGGGAATTGAACCTGCACCCTTGTGGTCATGAGTCCCACACCATAACCACTGAGCCACCGTGGCTCTGAGCATGGGAAGGGATTCCAAAGGTCGTACATGTGTTATTTTCAAGGCATTGCAGGTCTGACAAAACAGGGCTTGAAAAATCAAAGAAGTTTCTGCTTGACTGAAATCTTGATTTAAAAAAAAATGCTAAAGAATTCTGATTTTTAGCTTACCTGGCCATAAGACCAAGTGAGCTTATTGGACCATGTGCTATCAAATATGAGCCTTTTATTCCTTCACACTCCACATCAGATCCTTGGCAAGTAACAAACAAAAATTTACTTGTCTAGCTAAATTTTCAGCTTGTCTCAGGCTGTGGGCAATGTTTTTTTTTTTCAGGTGTACAAAATAGCCTGTGAGATTTGATTAGTTTTCTACAAGTTTTTGTTTTTCTTTAAGTTTTGTTGTATCCATTTTTCAAAATGAAAACAAAATCT
The DNA here is from genome assembly GCA_029931535.1 of Margaritifera margaritifera. NCBI lineage: Eukaryota > Metazoa > Mollusca > Bivalvia > Unionida > Margaritiferidae > Margaritifera > Margaritifera margaritifera. The sequence goes on from JAQPZY010001633.1 coordinate 4,765,947, forward strand.
TATTCCAATTCATATATACGAGGGTAATAAGCTGTTGATTGAGCGGTTTATGCATGCATTTATTAATGTACAAAATAATCCTTGCTTCATATGTACAAGTTGGCTTAACATCACTGAAACTTTTTATGAAAACATGGGTAATTTCATGTGTTCATTATGTTTTGATGTAGATTCCCATACTACAAGTCAGTCAATTTCCCATAAATGTTAAAAAATGAGAATGAAAAATTGTAGCTAAAAAAAAAAATCTGAGGAGTTACACTCATAGAGAGAGTTTGATTGTGAAATTGCTCTTAATTCTGTGAGATTTTATCTCACACTGTGTTCTAAATTCTGTTCGATTTTATCTCACACTGTTCTAAATTCTGTGTTTTAAATTCTGTAAGATTTTATCTCACACTGTGTTCTAAATTCTGTAAGATTTTATCTCACACTGTTCTAAATTCTGTGAGATTTTATTTCACACTGAAATATAGATATGAAAGGATATAAACTCACACAGTTTTGTAGGATATCAATCTACATTAAAGAGGGTGAGACCACACCAGTTATTGCATGGAACCAGTTATGGCACAATCATTACTTATTCATGACTTTGTGCAATATATGTATACATTATAGAGGGTGAGACTGCACCAGTTGCTGCATGGAACCAGTTACTGCACAATCATTACTTATTCCTGACTTTGTGCAATACATGTATACATTTTAAACTGGCAGGGAAGGGGCCCTGGGTGGCCGAGTGGCCTAAGGCGCTTGCCTTTACCGATCACTGCCATCTCACCTCTGTCCGCGTGGATTCGAGCCTTGGGCTCGGCCAATGTGGTTATGTGAGAAAGCTTGCCAGTAGCTTTCCGTGGGTCAGTGGTTCTTCCCGGGATTTTCCTGGGTTCTTCCTCCACTAGATATACTGGCTGCCATGTATAGCCTATCATGTGCTGAAAAATGGCGTTAAACCCATAAAACCAAACCAAACCAAACTGGCAGGGAAACAGTTAACATATATTGTAATGGTAGATTTTATCTCCGCAACTAACAATTAACATGTAATGATGTAATGTAAGGGTACATTTTGTCTCCGCAAATAACAAGTAACATGTACTAAGGGTACATTTTGTCTCCGCAACCAACAATTAACATGTAATGTAAGGGTACATTTTGTCTCCACCAATAACATATAACATGTAATATAAGGGTTCATTTTGTCTCCGCAAATAACAAATAATATGCCATGTAAGGGTACATTTTGTCTCTGTAAATAACAATTAACATATAAGGGTACATTTTGTCTCCACAACTAATAATTAACATGTATTGTAAGGGTACATTTTGTCTCAGCAACTAATAATTAACATGTAAGGGTACATTTTGTCTCCACAACTAATAATTGACATTTATTGTAAGGGTACATTTTGTCTCTGCAAATAACAATTAACATGAATTGTAAGGGTACATTTTGTCTCTGCAAATAACAATTAACATTTATTGTAAGGGTACATTTTGTCTCCACAAATAACAATTAACATGAATTGTAAGGGTACATTTTGTCTCCACAAATAACAGTTAACATGACTTGTAAAGGTACATTTTGTCTCCGCAAATAACAATTACCATGGATTGTAAGGGTACAATTTGTCTCCACAAATAACAATTAATATGAATTGTAAGGGTACATTTTGTCTCCGCAAATAACAAAAACACAGCAAAGAATCAAGAATAGCAATCATGCAGTAGATGGTTCAGTAAGGCAATGGATGGCCTTTGTCTTTAGGTATAAAATTTTGGTTTTGTAAATATTTGAATGTAGCAGACTGAATATGACGATAGTGTGGTTTCATTTATTTTCACGGTTTTATAAGAAAGGACATTTTTGTAGGTACTTTGTGGTTTTGCCTCTATCATAGTTTGCATATTTATATGTGTTTTATTTTGTGAATTAACCTCTTCAAATACCCCATATAAAGAACAAAATTATTACAACAATAAATGGTGGTTGCATGAATGGTTAAAACTACACAACTCAAACACTCGTTAAGATTAATTCCTTACAATTGTTCTTGTCTGAGTGCTCAGTGTTAAACAGAGCTGACACAACCAACAACACCAAGCCAAGCAGTTCCTGAAACTGTGTGATATTTTACTTAAACCACTGTACATAAAGTTGCACCATCAGTACGTTCCGATGATCATGTTACGTGAATAATGTCATCATTCCATATGTAAATCAAGCATGTGACCAAATGCCCCTTGCTCAATGCAGTCTGCAAGCTGTGGCAACCTTTAATATGTGTGTAGACTTGAGGAAAACATTTCACAAGAAAATGTCTGAAAGATCAGTCCTAATTATCTGTGGCTTTGAGAAAACTGGACTTTTGTAATTTTGCTATTTTTGAATTATATACATGAGAAATGTTTGTGTGCACCAGGAGACTTCATTGATACAATGTTTATTCAGTTGTTTTGTCCAAAAGTCAGTGAAAGTGTGAGCTTTAGAACTGTTCTGTAATTAGTGGATATACATAGTGTTAATTAGCACTAGTCTTGTGCATCAAGCAATAGTTTCAGTATGTTGTGGGGTGGGGGGTGGGGGGGGGAGTCTTTTAATAACACAGAGAAGGGACAATATAGCTTTGAAATTCTTAAATGCACTTCTCTTATTCTACAACCGAGAATGCCTGATAGAGCATAAGCCACTTGTTTTAACTGGGGATCAAATTAACAAGATATTAATCATTTGGCTGACATGAGCTCCAAAGTTCCCAGAGTCAGTTTGGTGTTAACAAGTATAGCTTTGACATTCAAATAAACATTCAACCCACACAGCCCTGGCCTGGCTGCAGCTAAGCTGACACTGGGTCACACATGTCCAACATCTAATCTAGAAACATGTATCATTATAATCCTGTCATAATAGCATCTTAACACAGTATGTTACAGTCTTTTTGTTCCTTTGGATTAAAAATGGGTGGATAAAATGGGTGGATAAAATGAGTGGATGAATAAAATGGGTGGATAAAATGAGTGGATAAATAAAATGGGTGGATAAAATGAGTGGATAAAATGAAATGTGCTTTCACTAGGATTCAAATTTTTGCAGCAAAGTTTGCTACCTATTATTATAAATGTGATGCTTGCTACCTGTAATTATAAGTGTAAATGCTTGGTACCTGTAATTATAAGTTTAAATGCTTGCATTTATATACGCTTTATGTAGAGTATTCTTTAAGATTGATTACAACTCTGGTTAAATCAGAATTGCATAGAATAAAGAAAGTACAGTTTTGTCATACAAGTATTTTCAATGGCAGTTTCACTTGAATGAAGGATCAATGTAAATAAGTATTAAATCTAATTTTCTTCCATCATTGTAATTCTTCTTTCTTTCATTTTTGGTAATACTAGTACTTTCTCTTTTCTTTCAGTTCTCACTGATCTCACAACGCATATTGATTTAAGGCAATGAGAGAAAAAGACAGCTACCCAATACTGTATACAAACATGTTCTTTAAAACAATACCAACTGCTTTATTATTTTTTGCTTTTCAGCATGAGTTAAAATAAAACAATTACTTGTAAAAAAAATGACAGTAATGAAGTTGAATTATGAAATAACCAAGCATTATTGATCGCTAGGAAATGTATCAGCAAGAAAATGATGGGGTTTGTGGGGCTTTCTTCATCACATGTGGCTCATTATTTGTTCGGTCTTTAAATCTATGGTTTGGAACAACAACGAAGTCCATTAAACTTGGTATCCCATGAAAAATAGTGAAACGACAGTATCACATAGATTAGCCTTGATCTTCTTCATTAATTAAATATGATGATAACATTTTGTTTCTTCTGACAGTTAGAATTTTAGTGGTTCTGTATTTTAGGAAAATATTGTTGTTTCTAATTTTAGAAACCTTTAGAGCAGCTGCTGAGGCAGGGCCAGTGGACATCCTCAAGTTATACAACGCTAAGGGAAGTCTTATGAATATATCACCTCGTTTACCAGAAAACACACCAAATGATCGCTACAGACTGGAAGTGGTGGCAGTTCACTGTCCTGGTAAGATGTTTTTGCTTCAGAAAGTGAGACAGAGAAATGTTTCTGAACATATTCTGTGTAACACCATATTTACCATTGTATGATACTTATTCAAAGATTGGTATGGAATTATTAAAACCCGGATAATGTTTGCATTAATATATTTTTAGATGCAGCACTGGATACCGTTTGCGATGCCATTTGAAACTATCTATAAAAATGTTATAGTTACAAGCAAACATACAATAGAAATGTAACCGAAACACAGTTACTGGGTATTTTGTACACCAATTAAGTTTGTGATTGATGATGTGAGTGTACAAGATATTTTGATAACTGTATTAAATTTAACTATAAGATATTTTGATAACTGTATTAAATTTGACAATAAGATATTTTGATAACTGTATTAAATTTGACTATAAGATATTTTGATAACTGTATTAAATTTGACTATAAGATATTTTGATAACTGTATTAAATTTGACTATCAGATTTTTTTTTTAATAGACCTACCTTGTGCTGTTCAGTAGAAAAAGTTGCAATGCATGTCTCATTGCAAAAGTTCTACAAAACTTTTTTAAAAATGTATACAATTTTCTATGTTCGGTTAAACTTATTTATGATTGTTTAGAGACTAAGTAAATTTCTTTGTTAAAATTTTTTTTTGGATATCACTCAGTATGACTGATTGCATGTTTTCTCTTATAAATGACAGTCAATTTTTGTGCCATGTAGTGTAGAATATAGGACACCAGAGTTCTCTAATTGACACCCAGTGGAGTCATTCTTCAAGACTTGCTAGAATATAGGACACCAGAGGGTTTCTAATTGACACCCAGTGCAGTCATTCTTCAAGACTTACTAGAATGTAGGACACCATATGTTCTCTAATTGACACCCAGTGGAGTCATTCTTCAAGGCTTGCTAGAATAATAGGACACCAGATGTTCTCTAATTGACACCCAGTGGAGTCATTCTTCAAGACTTACTAGAACCTGGTACTCATGCCCATTTCTTTTATGGGCCCAGGGTGGCCGAGTGGTCAAAGGTGCTCGCCTTTACAGATCACTGACATCACATCTCAGTCCATGTGGGTTTGAGTCTAGGCTCGGCTTTTGTGGGTTTGTGGAGAAGCTTGCCAGTAGTTTCCCGTGGGTCAATTGTTCTTCCCAGGGTTATCCCGTCTTCCTCCACCAAATATTCAGGCTGCCATATAGCCTGTCAAGTGCTGAAAAATGGCATTAAAAAAACAAAAGCAAACCAATCGTTTCATTTAACAACAACTGCCCTATTCATGATAAGATGTTACATTTTCCCCCCAAGTCATTTTTAGGGACATTTTTGAACAGTTTTGATGAAAGGGGTATTTTGGGTATTTCAATTCAGCATCACTTCCTCTGGCTCATTTTTTTGAAAATTTGTTTTTATAAATTACAAAAATTGGTGAATTTGAGAATTCAGCTTGTTTATTAGTATTTATGCAAGCCTGTGCAACATTACTGCAGGACAAATATACAGGAAACATTCTGGTCTTTCATTGCCTCAGACATCTTGAGAGACAGGGTGAATGTATTTTGTTTGTAGTATAAGAAAAACATGTTCAGAGGAATATGATTGAAGTGCTGTAGGATATAGATGTCTTTCACTACATGTACATCTGTCTTTCCATTAACATTTGCTTGTCTGGACCATTATTTTGTAATGGTTGGAGAGACTTTCATGAAACATTTTCCATATGTATATATCATGACTAGACAGTGTGTCACATACCACAGCCACGGACCTTGCCTCAAGGTCAAGACCATGTAAAGGGAAAATATAATTATTTGACTTGTATCCTTGTCTGGAGTGTAACTTTTGAACCACAGCAGATATTTTAATGAAACCTTAGCCAGTTATATACCATAGCCATGCTACCTACCTCAAAGTGAAGATCACAGAAAGGGAAAATGTAAATCTGCTTGTATCCTTGTCCAGAGAATAACCTTTGAACCACCTTGGATATTTTAATAAAAATTTAATGAGTTCGATATCATGAGTAGATAGTGTGTCACATACCCTAGCGATGCCACCTGCCTCAAGGTCTAGGTCATGGGAAGGGAAAATATAAATCAGTGACCTCTATTCATGTTTGGATATAACTTTTGAACCATTAAAGATGTTTTAATGAAGCTTCAGTCTGTTATGCAGTTTGCCTGTCTCAAAGTAAAGGTCACAACAAAGGATAATATAAGTCAGTGGCCCCTACATATATTTCATTAAACCTTACCCAGGTTCACACCATATCTTACAATAGTCTAGTCCCTGAGCCAAAGATCAAGGTCATTAGTAGGGAAAAGGTCATGAGATGGGTGTATCGTGTGCCATTTGTGGTACTTTTGTTATAAATTTTGTATGCTTGTTGAGACAAGGGAAACAAATTTGACAAGGGAAATAACTCTCAAAGAAAATAAAAAGTTTGAAGATTTCTTGAATGAAATGACTTTATAAATGATATAAACAATAAGAGAACAAATAATTTTTAGTTTTTATGAATACTTTCTAAAAAGATTTCAACAATCAAATAAAAAGAATAATTTTTATTGTTTTAAACTTTACAGAGTGTATTGAGTCTTGTGTATCACTCATATTATGTTCTAAATTTTTTTTCATTCTTGTGATAATTCCATGTATCTCTTGGCCCTACGTGGCTGAGTTGTCTAAAGCACTCGCTTCACAGATCACTCATTCGCACCTCACCTCTGTCCACATGGGTTCGACTCTCAGCTCGGCCAATGTGGGTATGTGAGAAATCTTGCCAGTAGCTTCCCGTGGGTCAGTTGTGCTTTCCTGGGTCTTCCCAGGTTCTTCATCCACCAGATATACTGGCTGCTCTGTATAGCCTATCATGTGCTGAAAAATGGCATTAAACCCCACAAAACCAAAACCAATCCAGTCATTTGACATTATGGGATATTTTAACATTGTGTCCATTGATACAAAATGCTAAGAATAGTATCTGGGTTAACTTTTATCAGTTCATGATTGTCCATAATAATAATTGATTTTCATTTTGTTTGTTCAGCTTATTTGTGTCATTTGTTGTGAAAACATGTGCAAGACATGGTCATAAAGTTTTTACTTAGATTTTTGTATTACATGCCATTCAATGTGCAAGAAAACTTTAGCATAGAAATTTATTTTTCTGTGAGATAGCCCAAAATTCTCAGAGATTTTTCCTCGTTCAGATATCACAGGCATGTCTTTAAAGTACACAATATCACAGTTGATTCTGCTGTCATAGATATCTCCATGCATATTTGATGTTGAAACTAGCAATACTTCTATATAAGTGTAATATATATTTATAATACTTGCTATATTTCTGGATGATTATGTTTACTTGATTGCTGAAGAACACAAATTACTTACATTTATTCAGTTCATGAAGTTGCTATGGCCAATTTGGATATGGGAAGGGGAAGGCCTGACCAGAATTTATTTAGTTTAGCTATAATTTTAAGAATTAACAGAGGGCACCTGCATTTTTTAATTCGGAAAATATTCAAGAACTCCAATATTCTCTGATTGAAAACATTTTTTCTGATATTAGTACTGATGCCCTTTTGATAGAATTTCAAGGTGTTACATCTGTACATGTGCTACATCATGTTGACATTTGGTGATTACTTTATCTACCATTTATATGGGCTTATAAGTTGAGTCCAACTGTATGTTGTTGCATAATGTGCCGGTAGATCAGGGTCTATGTTGTTGCATAATGTGCCGGTAGATCAGGGTCTATGTTGTTGCATAATGTGCCGGTAGATCAGGGTCTATGTTGTTGCATAATGTGCCGGTAGATCAAGGTCTATGTTGTTGCATAATGTGCCGGTAGATCAGGGTCTATGTTGTTGCATAATGTGCCGGTAGATCAGGGTCTATGTTGTTGCATAATGTGCCGGTAGATCAGGGTCTATGTTGTTGCATAATGTGCCGGTAGATCAGGGTCTATGTTGTTGCATAATGTGCCGGTAGATCAGGGTCTATGTTGTTGCATAATGTGCCGGTAGATCAGGGTCTATGTTGTTGCATAATGTGCCGGTAGATCAGGGTCTATGTTGTTGCATAATGTGCCAGTAGATCAGGGTCTATGTTGTTGCATAATGTGCCAGTAGATCAGGGTCTATGTTGTTGCATAATGTGCCAGTCGATCAGGGTCTATGTTGTTGCATAATGTGCCAGTCGATCAGGGTCTATGTTGTTGCATAATGTGCCAGTTGATCAGGGTCTATGTTGTTGCATAATGTGCCAGTAGATCAGGGTCTATGTTGTTGCATAATGTGCCAGTAGATCAGGGTCTATGTTGTTGCATAATGTGCCAGTAGATCAGGGTCTATGTTGTTGCATAATGTGCCAGTAGATCAGGGTCTGTGTTGTTGCATAATGTGCCAGTAGATCAGGGTCTATGTTGTTGCAAAATGTGCCAGTAGATCAGGGTCTATGTTGTTGCAAAATGTGCCAGTAGATCAGGGTCTGTGCTATTTGTTCTACTGATTACCACTAACAGACCCAGATCCACTGGCACATTATGCAATAGCAGATCTGGGTCTGTGCACTTTGCAGTTGGACTTCACTTAAAAGTGGGTATATATGGTACCTTATCAATGTAATGGAATGAAATAATAGTTGTTACCCATAATCATTGATGAACCTAATTGATTCATTTTTACATCTTTTCTGTTTTGATCATCCAGGTTTTAGCATTTAAATTGGTTTAGCTTTTGTACTTTGGATTGATAAACAGATTGAATAACTTACCGTTATGAAAAACTAGACTGAAAAATGTCTTAGATTAAAATAAACAATGTCTTATATATAAGTAAATGTCCCTGAGAAAACCATTGAAGATGGATGTTTTTTTGCTTTAAATGAGGTAGGTAATTCATTATTTATTAACAGCCACACCAAATTTATGTAAACTAAACAATTATCATTCACACTCTGGTTGAAACAAATTTGTGAACTCAATGGAAACCAGGCATTGCATTTTGAATCCTTACTTGTTTATATGGTGAGTGTTTTCCCACTGGTTTATCAAATTTAACATATAGATGTGAAACCAGAAGAAGTCCTATATTGGCATATATGTTTAAGCTCTGTTATTTAGATTATCATGGTATATGACGCTTTTCATACTAAACAGGGTCTTTGTTATTATGGTAATAAATCATACTTTTACAAGATTGCAAAATTAATTGAAATTTCTTTAACTTGAAAAATTAACAGATTGAATTCAGTCCAGGGAGGCATGTACAGAATAATGGCTTATTAAATTACTTTATTTAAATACAGTGAAACATTCTGTATCAGACAACTTCATATAAAGGACACCTGTTAATGAATGAAAATATTCTTATAGTTTTGATCATTTTTAAAGTCTGTATAAAGAACACAGAAAAGGCAATTTTTTTTGGTGACCGTTTAATTTCATTTATTGGCAGGTTTCACTGTTATACACAAAAATGCTAGTCATAAAATAAAAACTCTGGCAACAAACTTCATATTAAAATCTTTTCTGTCTGTCTGACTCTGTTATTTATTGACAGGTTTCACTGTTATAGACAAAAATGCTAATCATAAAATAAAAACTCTGGTAACAAACTCCATATTAAAATCTTTTCTGTCTGTCTGACTCTGTCATTTATTGACAGGTTTCACTGTTATAGACAAAAATGCTAGTCATAAAATGAAAGCTCTGGCAGCAAACTCCATATTAAAATCTTCTCTGTCTGTCTGACTTTCTGTATATATATATATATATATATATATATATATATATATATATATATATATATATATATATATATATATGTATACTGATTTTAAAGGAGAACATTTATGAACTCCTTGTCTTAATTTTCCGTATTTCAATAGGTTAAAGCTCTTCATAATAAGAACACACTGAAGATTTCATAAACCAAATGTCCCCATCGTATGCATATACTAGAAAAATTAACTTCTTTTGTTTGTCTTTAAAGCTCTCCATTTTGGAGGTTCAATCTCTCTCTGTCTCTTTCTCACATGACAGTATTGTCTCACCCAATAAAACACACCTAAGATCTGATTTTGGTACTGATTTAACACAAAAAAGAACAGACGTGCATAATGGTAGTGTCATGGAAAATTATGATATTCTTGGATGCTTCCCTCCCACAAGACATATGCTAGGATAAAAGACATGCACTTTGAAAAGATTATTTTTATGTGAGTTTTGACCAAAAGATGGGTGTGTGCTTATTACGCCATGTGCAAGTATTACATCAAATATGGTATTTTACCTGTATATAAAGGACACCTTTCAACAAAGGACAGTTTTTTTTTTGTTCCTTGGTTGTTCTTGGTAGAAAATTTCACTGTAGTAGAGTCAGCAGTTAGTGATATGATCATATCAGATGTAACAATGTTTTAAATTTACCATCTATACTAGCTTATAAGTTAAGTTCAATTGCAAACAACATAGACCCTGATCTGCTGTCGCATAATGCACCGGCAGATCAGGGTCTATGTTGTTTGTTCTTCTGATTAGTCCTAGCAAACTGCATAGACCTAGATCTGCCTGCACATTATGTGTTGGCAGATCTGGGTCTGTGCAGTTTGCAGTAGGACTCGACTTATAAGCAAGTACAAATGATATGTTTATACCTAGAGCTTGCATCAGAGCATTGACTTTTACCCATTTACATGTCAATGAATCTCTGTCATATTTAGTGTGAGACTGTGTTGATAAAACCATGAGAGGAACTGTTTGGGTTATGCATTAGAGGGATCACAAATGCAGACAACACAGTAGATTGTCCAGTTAAAACAGATGTATCATTTTTAGTTTATTCATCAAATTTTAAAACTCAAAGGATGTGTGATTTTACTTGTTAATCACTTTTCTTTTATTATCTCTAAAAGAAACTTATTTAAAGGTAAAGTCTGAAGCCGCTGTTCCTCATAAACAGGATAATTTTTGATCTGGTCCATTTTGTTTTCTTGTTGAAAGATTATTTCTTTGGAAAGGATTTCATCATAAAAACATCAGTATTTTATGCTTGTAAAACAAACAGTCCTTTGCATTTTTTACTGATCAAAAACCAGAAGAACTTGTGGGATGGTCCTTTGTCAATTGTCCTTCATCTATCGACTTTTTGTTAGCACAAGTTTGTTGGTGGCCATCTTGAAAATCTAGTTAACACTACTCCTGAATGGATAATCATATCAGCATGGGGTTTTCACTAAAAGACTTCATAACAGATTGAATTCATTCCAGGGAGGCATGTACTAGTTGGTTTTAAATGAAATTGGTGCTCATTGAATGTCCAATATGGCCACCACAGCAGCCATCTTGAAAATCTTGTTATTGCTACTCGTTTTAAATGGAAAGTCATTTTGACATGGTGTTTTCATCAGAAGAGTTCTTATGGTGTCTAGTTGGTCCTAAATGAAAATGATGCAAACTAATCCACAATATGGCCACCATGATGGCCATCTTGAAGATTTTGTTATCACTACTCCTTCCATATGGATGGCTATATCAACATTGGGATTTTCACCAGTAGACTTCTTATGGTACCTAGTTGGTCCTAAATGAAAATGGTGCCAATTGTACATTCAGTATGGCTGCCACAGTGGCTGCCTTGAAAATTATTGCTGTCACCACTCCCCGTGAATGGATGGTCATATTGACATAGGGTTTTCAACAAAAGACTTCAAATGATGCCTACTTGGTCCTAAATGAAAATGGTGCCAATCTGACATTCAACAAGTCCACCACAGCAGCTAATTTTGACAATCTTGTTATTGTTGAAGAATATCAGAGATGGTTTCAACACTCAGCAGTGAAAAGGAAGAAATGGTCTTGAATTCCTGGAAATTCTTTTTGCCCAGTAGAGCATCAGTCCCTTTGAGGGACTCTTGTTTTATCTGTCTTGTGTGTCAGTTACATTTTATCCAGTGCATATAATTTTGAAGTAAGAATTATCTTACCTTGCAGGTGTGCCTTTAGCTGAGCAGTTGGGGTTTGATGTCAGTGCAGTAGAACAGAGGTAATTCATATACACATTTAGGAACCATTTAATTGCACCATTTTTAGTAGAAGCCAGCATTTTTTGTTTCTTTTTCTAAAATTATTATTTACGTATTTGTTTGATGTTACTTGTACAGTTAGTTCTAAAAACTTGTTCAATGTTCTCTCAACAGCTCAGAAATTTTTGGTGATGTTTTTTTTTTTTTTAAATGTGGAAACAACTGGGTAGCATGGAGTAAACCACTAGGACTATAGCAAAGCAACATATTCACAAATTTTATGCAAATAAATTGACTAAAAACGTAGAGGGAATTTTAAAACTTCATTAAAAGTAAGCAAAATGTTTAAATTTTATACATTTTATCAACTGTTGTCAGCGTATTTCTTATATCTAAGAGTGCTCAAAGAAATTTTTTTAAACACAGGCCCAAGGCTGGTGACTTAAAAAATCGCAAGCCCTGACTCATATTCTATGTACCCAATAGGGCCCTATTTTTTTACTATTATTTGTCAAGCAGCTATGTACCCAATAGGGCCCTATTTTTCTTACTATTATTTGTCAAACAGCTATGTACCCAATAGGGCCCTATTTATTTTTTACTATTATTTGTCAAACAGCATTGCAATTTCTGTACTTTAAATATGAAAAGAAATAAACAAAATCATATTAATTTGACTTATGTCAGATTCAAATGTCAAAATATTTCATGTAAAGCAAGATTTTCCTCCAGGTATTGATGTCAACCATTGTCCATTTGCTCTATCAATGTCCTTCCTACTCATTGGATCAGCAGTGTTAATGTTTATTAGCATCTGAAGCATATATTGCTTTATACAGTTTCTCTTTATGCTTTTGATGTTGTTTATAGGTGCTGCTAGCGATAGTTAAAATAAACCTGGGCCCCCAGGTGGCCAAGTGGTCTTAGGCACTCACCTTTACAGATCACTCACACGTCACCTCTGTCCACCTGAGTTCACGTCTTGGATTTGAAAGAACACAACTTAAAAATTATGTCAATTGATATATTAAATTTGAATTGTAATTGACAGTCTGACTCAGTTCCATAACCTAATTGTGAAATTAATTTTTCTTCAGCTTAAATGAATTAAAATCTCCTTTAAAAATGCTGTTGAATAATACCCTTGATTTGCTTTCTAACTGGCACACTTACTCAGGCTAACAGCGTCAGCCTTTGTTAAGGGAGATAATCCATGTATGTCTTGAATGTATAACATGACAGATAGTGTAGAAAGTTATATACAGGTAGCACTAAACAGTTTATTAGCTACAGCCAGGGGCAAGAATTTACCGTCTAACCTTTGAAGCCACCTGTTATAAAAATGAAAACTCCATCACCATCAACATGTATACATTTTCAAACTCATCAATGAATGGAGAAAAGAAATCAGCAGAAAGAGTGACACAGCAAAGCAGATTCTTCTGTGGTTACCACCTTTAGAGTCACACCAACCCCCTTCCCCCCAATGCATGAAAATCCCTAAAACTTGTGATTTTCAAACGTGTAAAGAACTTAAGCTGAACAAAATTCAAGAGATTTCATATATAAGACAGCGACAGATGCATTAAAAATACCACTTTATTGAAGAGGAAAGTAGACCTTGAATGGACTGATTTCCCATAAATTCACTCACAATGGAAAATTTGTCAAGCACGTAAAAACCAAGCCAATTGAGCACTGTAGACCAAAACTTCATGTTTCTGACCTAAAATCAACCCTTTTTATATATACAACACTAAAATCAACCCTTTGTATATATACAACATGAAATCATGCATTAATGACAATATTGTAAATAATAAGGGAGAAACATGGAGATAAAATATGGATGTCTCTTCAATCAAAAATGTACCCCATGGCCAATCATGTTTAGTGCTACCACAGTGACCCTATCAAATGACATTCTGCAGGCAAGTAATTACATTCTGAAGAACCATGTTTTGTAATGGGGGACAAATGGAAAATTAACATATGTGTATTTGAAATGATTAAATGCCTGAGGGGAACTAGTACAGTATTTATCAAGACTACTATTTTCATTTTATATCAGCTTGTTCCCAGAGGAAACTGTAATTATATTAAGTAATAGATACAGTTCAACCTCTCTTTAACTGAATTACAAATGGGATTTATAAATGTTTGGTTCTGTAATGAAGGGAATCAACATTATAAAATTGACAAGGATTCCATTGAACTTATCTAGTTATCAGCATTATAAAATTTACAAGGGTTCCATTGAACTTATCTAGTTATCAGCATTATAAAATTGACAAGGGTTCCATTGAACTTGTCTAGTTATCAACATTATAAAATTGACAAGGGTTCCATTGAACTTGTCTAGTTATCAACATTATAAAAGTGACAAGGGTTCCATTGAACTTGTCTAGTTATCAACATTATAAAATTGACAAGGGTTCCATTGAACTTGTCTAGTTATCAACATTATAAAATTGACAAGGGTTCCATTGAACTTGTCTAGTTATCAACATTATAAAATTGACAAGGGTTCCATTGAACTTGTCTAGTTATCAACGTTATAAAATTGACAAGGGTTCCATTGAACTTGTCTAGTTATCAACATTATAAAATTGACAAGGGTTCCATTGAACTTATCTAGTTATCAACATTATAAAATTGACAAGGGTTCCATTGAACTTATCTAGTTATCAACATTAAAAAATTGACAAGGGTTCCATTGAATTTGTCTAGTTATCAGCATTTTAAAATTGACAAGGGTTCCATTGAACTTGTCTAGTTATCAACATTATAAACTTGACAAGGGTTCCATTGAACTTGTCTAGTTTAGAGTTATGAGCTGCTCAAAAATGTTAGTATTGGTTTTTTGCACAAAAACTTCAACACTGAGTTTATACCACTGCTGCTATCTCACTGTGTCTCATCATTTTTCTCAGAAAAAGGCAAGACAATAAAATGAAGAGATTTGAAAATCTGAACCTGGCTGGATATGACAGGCAGTTGCATAATTGAGGTTACCATAATGAGAGGTTGCACTGCATTTTTTAAACATCCATTTTGATGCTTTTTATCTTTCAAGTAAATGGCAAAACGTACTGTACGTATAAGCGGATTCCAACTGCAGACTGCATAGACCCAGAACTGCTGTCGCATAATGCACAGGCAGATTTGGGTCTATGCAGTTTGTAAGAACTAATTAGTAGAACAAACAACATAGACCCTGATCTGCTGGCGCATTATGTGATGGCAGATCAGGGTCTATGTTGTTTGCATTTGGACCCGGGTTATACGCGAGTATATAAGATAGGTGTCACTTTTCTGGCAGTAACAGCAATGGCAGTAGTGGAATCAACAATGCCAAGGCTAAGTGTTTTTGAAAGTCATTTATCATCTTAATCAGTAACTGTATTCAATTAAAACTATGATAAAATATTACTGTATAATAATGCCTAAAGGTTATACCCTGATATTCAAGAATTCCCTGTCATGGCTGCTTATGCAGAGAGGTACATTATCATAATGTCATTCACAGACCAGACATCCCATTCTGTGGAACATATTTTTTTTTGCTTGGAGAGGTTTTATCCCTCAATACTTATGACATAGTGTCCATTCTCTGTAACCAAATATAGTTTGTAATACTAATAAAAGTCTTTCTTACTAAAATTAGTAACAAAGTATATATCCTTTTGTTTGGTCAGTTTTATGTTGAGAGAGGTACCGGTAATTCAGATTTAGGCAAATGATTAGCCGTGATAGTAGTTTGCTCCCCAAGATATTGTTCTCTTGATGGTAACACTGGAAACAATAGTAAGAAATCTTTTAAAAGGAAATCACAATAATGTGTCAAACAATGTTACAGATGTTAATATAAATTCTCTAGTGACATATAAATTTAGAAAAGAAAATTAAGAAAAATGTTAAGATTATTTATGGCATTATGTTTATGATAGTAGAAATCTCTGGAGTTATATTCCTCCATTTGATCTTAGTAAATTAAGCTCACTGCAACCCTCCAATCCATCAGTTCTCTTAATACTTTACTTTGATTGTTGGCTTGCCTGTTATGCCATTGATTTTTAGCCCTACTTAATGGTAAAATACTTTTAATCAGGCAATTGATTAAAAAAGCTGCAGGAAAAGAGATTTTATGGATAATGAAGGTTGTATGAAAAGGTGTCATAGTCAAGGTTGTTAATTTAATTAGATATTAAAGTAATCAATATACACCAATACCAGTCATAAATACTTAACAGCTTTTCACACTAGAAATCCCAAGACTCGATTATGAATTGATGTTGAAACGATTCTAATGCTGTAAAAAAGCCTCTAATCCATTAGTACGATCTGGTCGCTCTGTGAGTGCCACTGTGCTGTTAAAGTAAACTACTCAGAAATTGATAGGGATACAAAATAGTTTTCAGGATGTAATTGACTATCGTAGTTATGTTGAAAATAAAATTATATTGTATATCTTGGACCTTAGTGTCTCAAACTGTAACAGTTAGTAACAGGTACTTGTAATATGCACTTGATTAATATAGTGTCATGGGTGCAAATTTGCCTTCAAGCTATATTTCAAGAAGTGATATGATGATGAGCACGTTCTCCTCATATATTGTAGAGTTATAGCCCTTGATTTGTTTGGCATAACCATTGCAAGTGCACAACCTTGTGAATACTTTGCTTCGACATTTATTGTAAGATTTTAACCAAATTCACTGTAAAGCTTCATCTTAACAGAAGCTTGGACAAGATCAATAATGAAGACAATCTGCACATATTTCATAGAGTTATAGCCCTTGATGATCTTGGCATTGGCATTACTAATATGCAGCCTTCCACATTAATTTTTCTGAAAGTTATTGCCCTTTTTGACTTTCTGCTGAATGCATTGTATGATAAAATTATGTGAAATAGTCTCAGGAGTCTCAGAAGTCTATCGATTTCAGGATCAAAAGGTCAAAAGGTCAAGGTCACAGTGACTGAAAAAGACAGATGGTTTCTGCACAATAACTCGAAATTTCCTATACTCTACAGTTATCAAACTTTGTTGATGGCTTGCACTTGTGGTAAGGAAGAACCCATCAAAATCAGGGTCAAAAGGTCAAACATCATGGTCACTCTGACTGAAAAAAGAAAAAGGTTTCTGCATAAGAACCTCAGTTTACCATCCTCAATGGCTTCCAAACTTTGTGGATAGCTTGCACTTAGTGTAAGGAAGAACCCAATCAGAAGGTCAAAGGTCAAGGTCACTTACTGAAAGAATAAATAAATGGTTTGCATGCATGTTCTACATGACATACTTCAGCCAAATGTTGTGGATGGCTTGCATGACCCAGTAGTCCTGTCTATAAGACAGGCATGACCCAGTAGTACTGTCCATAAGAGAGGCATGACCCAGTAGTCCTGTCTATAAGACAGGCATGACCCAGTGGTCCTGTCTATAAGACAGGCATGACCCAGTACTATGGTCTATAAGACAGGCATGACCCAGTAATCCGGTCTATAAGACAGGCATGACCCAGTAGTCCTGTCTATAAGACAGGCATGACCCAGTAATCCGGTCTATAAGAGAGGCATGACCCAGTAATCCGGTCTATAAGACAGGCATGACCCAGTAATCCCGTCTATAAGACAGGCATGACCCAGTAATCATGTCTATAAGACAGGCATGACCCAGTAGTCCTGTCTATAAGACAGGCATGACCCTGTAATCTGGTCTATAAGACAGGCATGACCCAGTAATCCAGTCTATAAGACAGGCATGACCCAGTAATCATGTCTATAAGACAGGCATGACCCAGTAGTCCTGTCTATAAGACAGGCATGACCCAGTAATCTGGTCTATAAGACAGGCATGACCCAGTAGTGCTGTCTATAAGACAGGCATGACCCAGTAATCATGTCTATAAGAGAGTCATGACCCAGTAGTCCTGTCTATAAGACAGGCATGGCCCAGTAGTCCTGTCTATAAGACAGGCATGACCCAGTAGTCCTGTCTATAAGACAGGCATGACCCAGTAATCATGTCTATAAGACAGGCATGACCCAGTAGTCCTGTCTATAAGACAGGCATGACCCAGTAGTCCTGTCTATAAGACAGGCATGACCCAGTAATCCGGTCTATAAGAGAGGCATGACCCAGTAGTCCTGTCTATAAGACAGGCATGACCCAGTAATCATGTCTATAAGACAGGCATGACCTAGTAGTCCTGTCTATAAGACAGGCATGACCCAGTAATATGGTATATAAGACAGGCATGACCCAGTAATCCGGTCTATAAGTCAGGCATGATTATGGATCCCATCACATGATTTAATAGTAATATTATGTATTATTTACTTCAGTACAGTGCGCCCTCATTATAATGCTATCTAGGAGAACCAAGGAGTATACTCTTTCATAGTAAAACTGCCTTATAATGAAGTACACAATTCATATAATTTTATTACTACATAATAAAATAGGATCCATAACTCTACACACCTTATAAAAGGTACTGTATTATAATGAAGGGCCCAGTATTGAGGGAGTGCAGTTTTAGGTCACAGGCAACTAATTATTAGATGAGCTATGGTATGACTGCATATGTGTGGTGGTATATTAAAATATTGTATTTTAAAAAATGGAGGTCGTTGATTAGCTGAAAATAATTACAGCAAAAAATTAAAGTAATTTTTCAGAAGATGCCTACATATGGGTAAATTTTACACAATAGTAAGCTTGAATATAAAGCCATTGTCATTTTATCTCTGTCCCCACACAGGTACTACTGGATGTAAATAGAGATGGCTCACAGGGCTGGATTTTTATAGTCTCCACCTGTAAGGAAATTTTTATTAAAAACAAGGCAAACGGCATATCATTTTCATCGTTCATAGGATGTAAGCGTGTTTTGGTGGTCTTACCATGAAATTATAGTAATTTGGCCAGGCAATAACATTATGGTCTATATGAATGGAATTAGTTGTCTGTGCACATAAGACAACCTCACCTATGAGGCAGTTCACTTTTCTTGCTCCCTTGAACAGCGTTATATTGAGGGAATACTGTACATCAAATAGTCTACTTTTTTCTTGAAATTGCCAAGTTTTAATTTTGAAATTTTGAAATAGTCTAGAAGTAAACAGAAACTATCTTAAGCCTAAAAATGTTAGTACCTTTAGAAAATTTTCTCAGACTCATCCGAGAAGTGTCTGTAATATCTGTGTGTGGTTTTAGATACTGTGTTGGGTGTTAGATACTGTGTTGGGTGTTAGATACTGTGTTGGGTGTTAGATACTGTGTAGTGTGTACATATTTTCATAATATTCTGATGCAGTTTGGTGTGTACATATTTTCATAGCCATTGATTTGCATTTTGGGGTTTTTTTCACAACAACTTCATTTTGAATTGAGTTATGGCCCTTGATCTGTAACTTTATCATGTGTGATCTTGCTTGTAACCAGCATAGTTCTGCAACCCTTACACATAATTGAATGCCATTTGGTAGGTGAATTGTCATTTACATTTTCATCTTTTCAGGTCCAATTATTGCCATTTTTACATATATATAATAGGTCCAATTATTGCCATTTTTACATGTATATAACATTTTCGCTACAGCAGATCCTTGTAACCAGCATAGCTCAGGAACCATTCAACAAATTCTGATGCAGTTTGGTAATACGTAGATGTGCCTTTTATGAGTTTTGTCTTTGTTAACTTTGCTTGAATACTCTTATAACCCTTGACAATCAACTTCAAATTTTCACAAAGGATATTGTTGTTTATAACTGGCATAGCTCAGGGACCATTCAACATATTCTAATGCAATTTGGTATGAATATTGTCTGATACATCTACATGTACCTTATATGGGGGCCCTTAGTGGCCAAGGTTTCTAAGGCGCTTGCCTTTACAGATCACTCATATCTCACCTCTGTCCACATGGGTTCAAATCTCAGCTTGGCCAATGTGTGTATGTGAGAGAGTTTGCCAGTATCTTCCTGTGGGTTGGTGGTTATTCCCAGAGTCTTTCCAGGTTCTTCCTTCACCAAATATATTGGCCGAAACATATAACCTATCATGTGCTGAAAAATGGCGTTAAAGCAACAACCAAACCAAACCAGTACCTTGTACAGATTTAGTCTCATTTAGAAGAGTTAAGGCCACTGGATTGCTTGACCTCTTGAATTTGGTTTCCGCAAGATAACTTTGTCAACATTTTTTGAATTTAAACTGATTTTGCATGTGTCTTCAGATTGATGAGATCTTGAGTGATTTTGATTTCCATGACATTATTACAGGAGTTATGGCTCCAGAGTGCCTGTCATCCTGACTTTGGTTTCTGCAGCATAAGTTTACTAAGCTTTGTTGCATTTGAACCAAATCTTGCATGCATTTTTTTAATAATGAGACCGTGAATGAGTTCAATTTCAAGCATTCTACATTATCAGTTAGTAGAGTTATGGTCCCTGAATACCCATCTTCTCCGAACTTTGGTTTTCCAACAATAGTCCTTCTGTTTAAGACCTTGCTATGCTAATTGTAGAGATCAGGGCCCTTTGCAAAATGCACCCATCACTTGTTGTTCTATATTTAAGCTGTTTTTGCTTACAATAAGCAGATATCTTTTAATGGCGTTGCAGGCTTTGTCAGCTGGAAAAGAAGTTGTACATAGATAGTGGAGAACTTCCTGTGAGTGTTCAGCAAATGAAGGAGAAAATGGAAACCTTCAGAGACAAATTACAGGTAACCATGGCAACCAATCTCTTTTGGAGAATAACCTTTCTAATTATATAGAATTTTATTACTTACACCTCTTGATTATACCTATAAATTGATACTGTTATTATTATGTAAATAATTATGTACTTTTAAAGACATTCAGTCATTATTATGACTAAATGATGACACTCTGAAAGAAAGTGCAAGATATTATACATGCATGCCCATCCATTTGACTAGTTTTGATAATTTCTATTATACATGCATACCCATCCATTTGACTAGTTTTGATAATGTCTATTATACATGCATGCCCATCCATTTGACTAGCTTTGATAATTTCTATTATACATGCATGCCCATCCATTTGACTAGTTTTGATAATTTCTATTATACATGCATGCCCATCCATTTGACTAGTCTTGATAATTTCTATTATACATGCATGCCCATCCATTTGACTAGTTTTGATAATTTCTATTATACATGCATGCCCATCGACTAGGCTTGATAATTTCTATTATACATGCATGCCCATCCATTTGACTAGTCTTGATAATTTCTATTATACATGCATGCCCATCCATTTGACTAGTTTTGATAATTTCTATTATACATGCATGCCCATCCATTTGACTAGTCTTGATAATTTCTATTATACATGCATGCCCATCCATTTGACTACTCTTGATAATTTCGATTATACATGCATGCCCATCCATTTGACTGGTTTGGATAATTTCTATTATACATGCATGCCCATCCATTTGACTGGTTTTGATAATTTCTATTATACATGCATGCCCATCCATTTGACTGGTCTTGATAATTTCTATTATACATGCATGTCCATCCATTTGACTGGTCTTGATAATTTCTATTATACATGCATGTCCATCCATTTGACTGGTCTTGATAATTTCTATTATACATGCATGCCCATCCATTTGACTAGTTTTGATAATTTCTATTGAGATGCCTTTTAGAAGCCTCATCACAGGATTGTAGCTGGAAAATATAACTTACAGCAATTTTACAATATTTTTCCAAAAATAAGACCATTCTTGAAATTTTACAATATTTTTCCAGAAATATGACTATGCTTGAAATTTTACAATATTTTTCCAAAAATAAGACCATGCTTGAAATTTTACAATATTTCTCCAAAAATAAGACCATGCTTGAAATTTTACAATATTTTTCCAGAAATAAGACCATGCTTGAAATTTTACAATATTTTTCCAAAAATAAGACCATGCTTGAAATTTTACAATATTTTTCCAAAAATAAGACCATGCTTGAATATAAGTAATTTGAAAATTCCAAGCTAGCTAAGATGGATCATGGTCTAAAAAATAAGGCACATGCTTTGACTTTTGACCTACTTTAGTGTTTGTCTTTCCTGTTGAAAGTTTGATAAGTATGAGATTTATTTTCATTTTATTCTTTTTGAATGAGATATTAATCACTCCAATGTTAATTTTGAATGAAATATTAATTACTCCTATGTTTATTTTGAACGAGATATTAATCACTCCTATGTTCATTTTGAATGAGATATTAATCACTCCTATGTTCATTTTGAATGAGATATTAATCAGTCCTATGTTCATTTTGAATGAGATATTAATCACTCCTACATGTATGTTAATTTTGAATGAGGTATTAATCACTCCTATATTAATTTTGAATGAGATATTAATCATTTCTGTGTTGATCTTGAATGAGATATTAATCACTCCTACATGTATGTTAATTTTGAATAAGATATTAATCACTCCTATGTTCATTTTGAATGAGATATTAATCACTCCTATGTTCATTTTGAATGAGATATTAATCACTCCTATGTTCATTTTGAATGAGATATTAATCACTCCTATGTTCATTTTGAATAAGATATTAATCACTCCTATGTTCATTTTGAATAAGATATTAATCACTCCTATGTTCATTTTGAATGAGATATTAATCACTCCTATGTTCATTTTGAATGAGATATTAATCACTCCTATGTTCATTTTGAATAAGATATTAATCACTCCTATGTTCATTTTGAATGAGATATTAATCACTCCTATGTTAATTTTGAATGAGATATTAATCACTCCTATGTTAATTTTGAATGAGATATTAATCACTCCGATTTCATTTTGAATGAGATATTAATCACTCCTATGTTCATTTTGAATGAGATATTAATCACTCCTATGTTAATTTTGAATGAGATATTAATCACTTCTATGTTGATTTTCTATTTGTTTTATAGCACCTATTATCAACATGACAGTATTTCTTCCATGATAAGTCCAGGTGGTGTACTTAGAAGTATGTCTTTTTATTTCAGGGTGTTGAGCATCTCAGCTGGCTTGGATTATTTAAGGACCTGACATCAGGCACAACATTACAGCCCTTCTGGGACAAAAAAACCCTGCGCAAGAGTGAGGAACATATTCAAGCTGTGTATGAAAAATTCATGAAAATGAGGTAATAAAACTTGTTTAGTGTACTACTGACTTGCTTTCTGACACAATGGTTCAAGGTTTGGTACTTGGTGCTAGCCTCTACAGTGGGTTGTTCTCAGCCATCCATGTTGCTTGATGGCTTTCCATTATTACTCCAATTTCTACTCAAAGACTTAAACTTGATAAAATCTTGCTAAGACTGTATTTTTTTTTGTCATTATACCTGCTGCATACTGTATGTGAGGCATTCAGGGATTGTATTTTTGTCATTATAACTGCTGCATACTGTATGTGAGGCATACACGGATTGTATTTTTGTCATTATACCTGCTGCATACTGTATGTGACGCATACATGGACTGTATTTTTGAGAAATTATGGCTTGAATGATAAGAAAGTACATATTGGTTAAGATGCTCAACAATTTACAGCAAATGGCATTTTCATGCATTTATATGATGCAGTATTCTGCAGTATTCGGCACAATAATTAATTTGATTAGTAATGGACCTGGATACATCCATTGAGTTGTAATTTGCTTCTGACGGCGCTACAAAAAGTTCAGATTTTCACGCATTGTTGTTAAGGATCATAGTCAAATTTTCAATGTAAATTCTGTAGATAGCAATGGCATTATGATTGTTTACACCAAAACTGACTACAGAGCATATAACTTCCTTTGAAGGGAAAATTAACACAAAAGTTGATGTCTATTTTGATTAATAATGGACTTTGTTGAAACCAAGAGGGGGTGGGGGGGGGGGGGCGGGTTATGGCATGAAATCAATCCAAGGTGCAATTAACTTCTCTTTTGGTGCATCTTTGGGCAAAATGACAGATTTGAGGGTGACTATTTCACTCAAATTTTCCCCTAGCATGCACCCTGATAAATGTGTGTGTGTAAATATATATATATATATTTCTTGTCAATAATGTAGACGTGATCATGTTGTTTTGTGTGAATAAGTAATGATGCTGGTGTACTTAAATAGAAACTGGGACCAACATGGAAACTAATAATATTAGTGTGCACAGACAGTTGTGATAATTCAGTTATGCTCTTTGAATTATGTACCACTTATACTCACTTATAAGTCCAGTCCAACTGCAAACTGCACAGACCCAGATCTGCCATTGCATAATGCGCCATCAGATCTGGGTCTGTGCAGTTTGTTAGGAGTAATCAGTAGAACAAACAATACAGACCCTGATCTGCTGGCACATTATGTGATGGCAGATCATGGTCTATGTTGTTTTGCAGTTGGACTCAACTTATAAGTGAGTATATATGGTACTTGTTTGGTTGTATGCTACCTAATCATACTTAAATATAAATATGTTGAAATTCATTTCGTTATGGCTATTTTTGTCCTTTTTACATCCTAATACTAAGGTCAATAAAAAATCCTCCTGGCTTGAAGTGAAATCTTCTGATAAGATTTGTGCAAATTTCCTGATTCAACCATTCTGGGCTGTCACATGTATGGTGACGGAATATACATATAATCAGCATCTGTCCGTCTGTCTGTACACAAGCTTTTAAACACTCAAGAATCTTCATTTACTGTTTAATTTCAGCAAAGTTATCTGTGAAGCTGCGTCTAACAAAAGCTGATATGAATTTGATAAGCACATTTTGCTTCAATTTCTCAGAATTTTTAAGTAAAATTTCAGTTATAAATTCTTTACTGCTCTTCAGCATCTATTACCCAATTTACCTTACATTAAATTTCTAATTGCACTATGACCTTTCATGTTATTCACTGTCTTTCCCTCTAAAAGATTGCATTTGTGATGGTCTTGGCCTGTAATAAGACCACCCTTTACTTTGAAGCAACACATTATTAGGCAAACCCTGTCTTAAGAGAATCATGGTACAGACCCTTGCTGTATGATAAGGCTGTCTTAAGAGAATCATGGTACAGACCCTTGCTGTATGATAAGGCTGTCTTAAGAGAATCATGGTACAGACCCTTGCTGTATGATAAGGCCATTTAGAACTCTTACAAAATACAGCTGTCACATCTTAAATTGCAGTATTTGGGGTCCATAACTGCCAACCACATTATATACCAAACCACTGTATAGTGTGAATGATTAAAAATTCAGTGTGTGTGTGTGTGTGTGTGTGTGTGTGTGTGTGTGTGTGTGTGTGTGTGTGTGTGTAGGGAATAAACAAAATGCCAGTCAAGTGTATAGTATAATTTTAATTTATGTAAATGAAATATATTTTTTTCACTTCATGGTATTTGTGCATTTACTTTTGTCAAATAATAACAATTTTAAAAGGAAATATAGATATAATACTAAGATTAATATTAAAAAATTCAACACATATTGTTGCAAATTTGACAGACCAATTCAAGTTCAGTGGTTTCATTTTGATAGCGGGGTCGATAATGATACCACATTATATCTGGAATCTCATTATAATGAAATGAATTATAATGAGGGAGAGCTGTATTTTGGAAAATTGTGCAATGAAAGTACACCCCTTTTTACATCAGATTTACATGGAAAATTGTCCAATGACAAGTACACCCCTTTTTGCATCAGATTTACATGGAAAATTGTCCAATGGCAAGTACACCCCTTTTTACATCAGATTTACATGGAAAATTGTCCAATGGCAAGTACACCCCTTTTTACGTCAGATTTATATGGAAAAATGTCCAATGGCAAGTACACCCCTTTTTACATCAGATTTACATGGAAAAATTGTCCAATGACAAGTACACCCCTTTTTGCATCAGATTTACATGGAAAATTGTCCAATGGCAAGAACACCCTTTTTTACATCAGATTTACATGGAAAATTGTCCAATGGCAAGTACACCCCTTTTTACATCAGATTTACATGGAAAAATGTCCAATGGCAAATACACCCCTTTTTACATCAGATTTACATGGAAAAATTGTCCAATGACAAGTACACCCCTTTTTACATCAGATTTACATGGAAAATTGTCCAATGACAAGCACACCCCTTTTTACATCAGATTTACATGGAAAATTGTCCAATGACAAGTACACCCCCTTTTTACATCACATTTAAATGGAAAATTGTCCAATGACAAGTACACCCCCTTTTTACATCAGATTTACATGGAAAATTGTCCAATGACAAGTACACCCCCTTTTTACATCACATTTACATGGAAAATTGTCCAATGACAAGTACACCCCTTTTTACATCACATTTACAAGGTGGGCATCATTGCTTATCGGCATAGAAATACTGTAACTTATCACTTTTGCTAACCAACAGTCTCGATTCACTTTGTTCTACAGTGACCCTGGGCATATATAGCTAGTTGAAACAGTGTTTTGAACAAGTGCCCTCCTGTGGATCAAAGAGTTTTTGCACTTAGCAGGTGAAATTAATCAATAAGAGAACTTGTTACATGACCAATATGGTGATTTCCATTATATCTACATGCCTTGTCTCAGAAGAAAAACTTGTGTGTAATATGTTAAATTGGAGAAACTTACATGTGACCTTCTCTATGGAGACCACTATGATTATTCCCAAGTATCTACCTAGGTAAATGTTACAAGCAATCTGATTGGATCAGTTTCTTTCATCTGCATCCAATCTGAAGCAGAATTGTAGATACTGTTTTGGCTTGCTATATACACAAAATAGGATCCATGGCTATATTATATGAGGGACTGCACTATTCTGAGGTGCTTTATAGTGAGGGACTAGTGTATTATATAGAGAATTTTATTTTTTCAGTCATCTGCAGATTACCGATGAGGTGAGGCAGTATTTGCGTAAACCCACATTTGACAACTGGCAATGGGATGAACCCGAGATGCTTGTATTACTACAGCAAATGTACATAGATCTTGGACTTATATCCAAGTTCAACATTGAGGTATCTATATTGTGTATTACTACAGCAAATGTACATAGATCTTGGACTTATATCCAAGTTCAACATTGAGGTATCTATATTGTGTATTACTACAGCAAATGTACATAGATCTTGGACTTATATCCAAGTTCAACATTGAGGTATCTATCTTGTGTATTACTACAGCAAATGTACATAGATCTTGGACTTATATCCAAGTTCAACATTGAGGTATCTATATTGTGTATTATTACAGCAAATGTACATAGATCTTGGACTTATATCCAAGTTCAACATTGAGGTATCTATCTTGTGTATTACTACAGCAAATGTACATAGATCTTGGACTTATATCCAAGTTCAACATTGAGGTATCTATCTTGTGTATTACTACAGCAAATGTACATAGATCTTGGACTTATATCCAAGTTCAACATTGAGGTATCTATATTGTGTATTACTACAGCAAATGTACATAGATCTTGGACTTATATCCAAGTTCAACATTGAGGTATCTATCTTGTGTATTACTACAGCAAATGTACATAGATCTTGGACTTATATCCAAGTTCAACATTGAGGTATCTATATTGTGTATTACTACAGCAAATGTACATAGATCTTGGACTTATATCCAAGTTCAACATTGAGGTATCTATCTTGTGTATTACTACAGCAAATGTACATAGATCTTGGACTTATATCCAAGTTCAACATTGAGGTATCTATATTGTGTATTACTACAGCAAATGTACATAGATCTTGGACTTATATCCAAGTTCAACATTGAGGTATCTATCTTGTGTATTACTACAGCAAATGTACATAGATCTTGGACTTATATCCAAGTTCAACATTGAGGTATCTATCTTGTGTATTACTACAGCAAATGTACATAGATCTTGGACTTATATCCAAGTTCAACATTGAGGTATCTATCTTGTGTATTACTACAGCAAATGTACATAGATCTTGGACTTATATCCAAGTTCAACATTGAGGTATCTATATTGTGTATTACTACAGCAAATGTACATAGATCTTGGACTTATATCCAAGTTCAACATTGAGGTATCTATCTTGTGTATTACTACAGCAAATGTACATAGATCTTGGACTTATATCCAAGTTCAACATTGAGGTATCTATATTGTGTATTACTACAGCAAATGTACATAGATCTTGGACTTATATCCAAGTTCAACATTGAGGTATCTATCTTGTGTATTACTACAGCAAATGTACATAGATCTTGGACTTATATCCAAGTTCAACATTGAGGTATCTATCTTGTGTATTACTACAGCAAATGTACATAGATCTTGGACTTGTATCCAAGTTCAACATTGAGGTATCTATATTGTGTATTACTACAGCAAATGTACATAGATCTTGGACTTATATCCAAGTTCAACATTGAGGTATCTATATTGTGTATTACTACAGCAAATGTACATAGATCTTGGACTTATATCCAAGTTCAACATTGAGGTATCTATATTGTGTATTACTACAGCAAATGTACATAGATCTTGGACTTATATCCAAGTTCAACATTGAGGTATCTATATTGTGTTGCTTGTATTACCACAGCAAATGTACATAGATCTTGGACTTATATCCAAGTTCAACATTGAGGTATCTATCTTGTGTTGCTTGTATTAGTACAGCAAATGTACATAGATCTTGGACTTGTATCCAAGTTCAACATTGAGGTATCTATCTTGTGTATTACTACAGCAAATGTACATAGATCTTGGACTTATATCCAAGTTCAACATTGAGGTATCTATCTTGTGTATTACTACAGCAAATGTACATAGATCTTGGACTTGTATCCAAGTTCAACATAGAAGTATCTATGCAAATATCAGTACCTTCAAATGTATAGATAATTGATTAATAAACAACTAATTTTGTTCACATGTTTACTCAAAAACAGAATTTATTTTCAAATGGTTCGAAGTCAGAAATCAGCAGAAAATAGTACATAGCTGAATTTTGACCAAAATTGATCATATTTTTATTTTTTATTTCACTGAAAAATGACCTAATGCTTGACCAAATCGATTAATTGGTTATTTCACTGAAAGTTAACAAATGCTTGACCAAATCAATTAATTTGTTATTTCACTGAGAGTGAGAAAATGCTTGACCAAACCGATTGTTTTCTTCACTGAAAGTGAGCAAATGCTTGATCAAAATCGATGAATTGGTTATTTCACTGAAAGTGAGCAAATGTTTCACCAAATCGATTAATTGTTTTTATCACTGAAAGTGAGCAAATGCTTGACCAAATTGATTAATTGGTTATATCACTGAAAGTGAGCAAATGCTTGACCAAATCAATTAATTGGTTATTTCATCGAAAGAGAGCAAATGCGTGACCAAATCGATAAATTGGTTATATCACTGAAAGGGAGCAAATGCTTGAACAAATTGATGAATTGGTTATTTCACTGAAAGGGAGCAAATGCGTGACCAAATCAATAAATTGGTTATATCACTCAAAGGGAGCAAATGCTTGAACAAGTCGATGAATTGGTTATTTCACTGAAAGTGAGCAAATGTGTGACCAAATCGGTAAATTGGTTATATCACTGAAAGGGAGCAAATGCTTGAACAAATCGATGATTTGGTTATTTCACTGAAATACTGAAAGTGAGCAAATGCTTGACCAAATCGATGAATTGGTTATTTCACTGAAAGTGAGCAAATGCTTGATCAAATCAATGAATTGGTTATTTCACTGAAAGGGAGCAAATGCTTGACCAAATTGATTAATTGGTTATTTCACTGAAAGTGCCCAAATGCTTGACTCAATCAAATAATAGGAACTGAGCTAATTTATATGATATTTTCTCACATATAACATTCATCCAACTGCAAACAATATATACACAAATCTTTTTTTGAGTAATGCATATGAAAGTTTCCCCCTCCCCATTTATTGATGTTACCAGTATGTAACAAAATGAAAGAATTTTAAACAAATGAATGTTTATTTTATTCATATTTGAAATTTCTCTATATTTATTTATATTATGTTGCAGAATGTTAGAATTTTAAACAAATGAATGTTTGTTTGATTCATAAGTGAAATTTCTCCATATTTATTTATATTATGTTGCAGAATGAAAGAATTTTAAACAATAATGAATGTTTCTTTGATTCAGAGGTGAACTTTTATGCATTTATTCATATTATGTTACAAAATGAAAGAAACTAATGAATGTTCTGGGCTTTTTTTATATTGAAAGTTCTAATTTGATGAGGTACTTGAAATTATGGACCAGTAAAATGTGAACAGTCAATTCCCCATAGACCACAATGGCAAAATGTGAACAGTCAATTCCCCATAGACCACAATGGTAAAATGTGAACAGTCAATTCCCCATAGACCACAATGGTAAAATATGAACAGTCAATTCCCCATAGACCACAATGGTAAACATCTTTGTACAACTTTTCATAGAGAGTTAATGTGTTATTTCTGTAATGAACCTTACATTTTTAACTGGACAAAATGTAGATCTCGAAAACTGGAACTTCTTCAAGTTTTAATAAATAGAATAATTAAATCCACCACGCTGTTTCATTTTGATAGCGTTGTCGGAAAATTTAAATTACCTTAGAAGTCTATGGGATTTTTTTAAATTGGACAGGTAAGTGTGGGCATCTTATGAATATAAGTAGGCAGTTGAGTATACATGGGGAAAAAGTAGATCTGGTTGTGAGAGAAATAAATAACAGTTAATTGCAGATTTGTGTGTGTGTGGTTTAATGGTATATAAGCACAATCCTGGCTATATAATGCCAAGTAAAAGTGTAAAGGTAAAAATTGGCTGAAACTTTTATGAAGATAAACCATTCCAAATGAAAATAAACGTGTACTTCTATAGAATAAAATGTAGAGTATTAAACAGCAGTGTTAGTTCTATTACAGCATTTTATCATGCATCTGTGACAGGATTTATGAATTTCAGTATGGAAAAAAATGAATAAAAATGACGAGAGGTTCTTCTAAAAATACTTTAGACTATTTTCAAGTTAAAAATAAGGTTTAAAAAAGTGGTTACAAGAAATTTAACATTTCCATGATAATTTTCTTATTTATTTTTGTATGAAATAAGATTTTTATTTCTTTCATTACAAAGTAATTTTAGTTCTGTTTCTGTTTCAGTTCCCAGTATTGGCCCAGTGGTTGTTTGAGGTGTATCGCCACTACAACCAAGTGCCGTTTCATAACTTTAAACATTGTTTTATGGTTGCTCAAATGGTGAGTATTATTTTTATTTTTTCTTTTCCATCCCCAACTTATAATTATAAGTTTATGTTTTTCTACCAGGAGGATATAAAGGCAGAACTTAAATCAGGGTTTCCATGGTGGTAGGCAACTGATAAAATAATACAATTCAGGACTGGACTCCAGGCCATTGCAAATTATGTACATGGGCAACTGATAAAATAATACGATTCAGGACTGGACTCCAGGCCATTGCAAATTAAGTACATGGGCAACTGGTAAAATAATACGATTCAGGACTGGACTCGAGGCCATTGCAAATTAAGTACATGGGCAACTGATAAAATAATACGATTCAGGACTGGACTCCAGGCCATTGCAAATTAAGTACATGGGCAACTGATAAAATAATACGATTCAGGACTGGACTCCAGGCCATTGCAAATTAAGTACATGGGCAACTGATAAAATAATACGATTCAGGACTGGACTCCAGGCCATTGCAAATTAAGTACATGGGCAATGATGGTACCCATTTACATCTGGGTCAACAAGAGCAATAAAGGGTAAGTGTCATGTTTCGACAAATGGCTAACAGTGTTGACCATGGCTAGAGTTCATTCTGAGCCTCCATTGCCATCCACTACGCCATGTATTTTGTCTTCCTCCTTTTTGCAAAAAAAGTGGGAGACATACACTCCATACACTTTTTGTATTATAACCAGAGGGCATGTTGCAACATCATTTTGCGGTTCATTCTTCAAGTTCAAGATCAAAGGTTAGCATTTTCAGTTTTTCATTTCTGCCCTTTAGCTAACACAGGTTTTGTTTAAAACAGAGGGATGAAACTCTGTACCTTTTTTGTATCTCGACTAGAAGATGTGTCAGGTATCATAGTTTGGGCCATATTTTCAAGGTCAATGTCATAGGTCAAAGTACTGACACTATCCTTAAGATGTTAAAGAAGGGAACAATTCATAAATTTGTTTGTTCATAAGCTCTGATTCTTACATGGCAGAACTAATACAGTAAATGACAATACAGAGTTCTCCCTTGTTATAATGTACTTCATTATATCATCATTCCATATATGACACTGTAGTGCTATGGACCCCATGACTAAAATGAAACCATTGTGTTTTAACTTGTTTATCAAATGTATGACAAAAACAACATGAAGCTTAGTATTACATTATTATTTCGCCTTTAAAACGTTATTATTTGACAAAATGTTACCATTCCCACTATAGCGTGGTTCGGTATATATGCGGTTCTAACTTCTTGCTATACCACGGTTCGGAACATATCCTAATTGGTGGTTATGGATCCCAACGACCGTGCTATAAGGAGGGAGAGCTGTATTAGTGTCATCAATTTTTAGTGAGATTTTAATTTTAGCTTATTAGCACAATATAATATGTTAGCATATTAGCATAATATAAAATTTTATCATATTAGCACAATCAAAGTTTTAGCATATTAATACAATATAATATTTTAGCATATTAACACAATATAAAATTTTAGCATATTAACACAATATAAAATTTTATCATATTAGCACAATATAAAATTTTAGCATATTAACACAATATAAAATTTTAGCATATTAGCACAATATAAAATTTTTGCAGATTAACACAATATAAAATGTTAGCATATTAGCACAATATAAAATTTTATCATATTAACACAATATAAAATTTTAGCATATTAACACAATACAAAATTTTAGCATATTAGCACAAAATAAAATTTTAGCATATTAACACAATATAAAATTTAGCATATTAGTACAATATAAAATTTTAGCATATTGGCAGAAAATAAAATTTTAGCATATTAGCACAAAATAAAATTTTAGCATATTAGCACAATATAAAATTTTAGTAACTTGGCGATGTACAAAACTGTAAATAATTAGTGGTAGTTTTTTTTTCCCTATCCAATGAAAAGCGAGATTTGCTTGCCAGTTATCCTACATCAACATAGAATGAAAAGTCTGCTTGCAGGCTATTGTACATCAACATGTATGGTGTAACATGGCTAATCAACTTGCCTTCATTGCTAGTCAACATCATGCTAATTTTTTTGTTTATATTACAGATGTATGGTCTGATGTGGCTAATCAACTTGCCTTCATTGCTAGTCAACATCATGCTAATTTTTTTGTTTACATTACAGATGTATGGTCTGATGAGGCTAATCAACTTAACCTTCATTGCTAGGCAACATCATGCAAATTTTTTTGTTTATATTACAGATGTATGGTCTAACATGGCTAATCAACTTGCCTTCAATGTTAGATGACATTGACATTTTAGTCCTCATTACCTCAGCCATTTGTCATGATTTGGATCATCCGGGGTACAACAATGCTTACCAAGTAAGTCAAATTGCCAACTAATCTCCAACACCTACCCATCTGAAATCCCTGGAGAGATCACTGGAAATTGAAGGAATAAAATAGATAAATTCAGTAATGTTTGAAACTGTTTCACTCTGAATCAGAAACATGCATTGTCATTTCAATCATTGAAATGTTATAGACAAATTGTTTTAAAAAAAGGCTCTAAGACCAATATTAGACATTAATTTTACTGAGAGAAAAAAATGGAGTTATTTTTGGTCAAAGTTACCAGGTTCCTTAACAGCATTAGAAAATGGCTAGAAATTATTTTATATCACAAATTTCTTAATTTCCAAACCATTTTCGTCTGCATAAAGGCTGATATGACATAAATGATAGGATCATACTGTAATTTTCCTATTATAAGCTTCAGCTTGGTGATAAGCCATCTTCACTTTTACTAATACCATCTATACTCGCTTATAAGTGTGGTTCAACTGCAAACTGCACAGATCCAGATCTGTCGGTGCAGAATGTGCCAGCAGATCTGGGTCAATGCAGTTTGTTAGGAGTAATCAGTAGAATAAACAACATAGACCCTGGTGTGTCTGTGTATTATGCGATAGCAGACCAGAGTATGTTGTTTGCAGTTGGACCCGACTTACAAGCAAGTAAGTATGGTAAGATATTTAAAGGCTATTGAGCAGAGACTAGTAAATTTATAAATTTAATTCATAATGTGTCTTATCTTCATTTACAGATTAATGCCAAAACAGAATTAGCTTTACGCTACAATGATATTTCACCATTGGAAAACCATCATTGCGCTGTTGCCTTCGAGATTCTTGAGAAAAAACACAGTAATTTTCTGTGCAACTTGACTCGAGACCAGTTCAGAAGGTTTCGAGAAGGAATGATCAAGTAAGAGAATAGTTTTAATCAATACATTTTTTATATCTGCTTCCAAGTTTTTTAAGAGGTGTAAATAATAAAGAAAGTACAGAAGTGAAATGTTCAATTGAAGGAGTCTCTTTGTTCTTGAAAAAAAAGAGTGAATAACTTCCTTAAATTAAAAAACAATCCTCCAAATTTTATTCAAAGAAAGAACAAGACTTCAAAATAATTCCAGATAGGAGGACTGTACAGATGAAGAAAATAAGAAAGACGTTTGAAAAATTTCAATTGATGGAAAAGTTAGAAATATGAAGTGAAATTTGAGACATTGTATGGCATAGAATTGCAGAGCAGTTTGATTTACTTTAATTAGAACAAAACAAATCACATCCACTAAAATGTATAGTTTTTAAGAGGATTTTTGTCAGGGTAAGTTAATCAAATACGAAAATTATAGCAAAACTTCAAAAACTTGAAGGACCATGAGGCAATAAACTCTGCTGAGTTTTTCATCATTCTGAATTTTTGGTGGTCGCTGAAAAAAAAAAAAGTATGCTGAGACCGAGCAAGTCATTCAAATTATGCTGGGTATTTGGTTGATTGATGTTTGAGTCATCAAAGTTTACTTTATATTTAAATTATTTTATTTAGATTTCAGTTTCATCCTTGGGGAGAATGCCATTTGTATATGTCCTCCATAAGGTGGAGGGTATTTTCTTACGGTGTTGTCAGTTAGTCCTTCTCTCTCTGTCGCTCTCTCTCTCTCTGTCTCTCTCTCTCTATCTGTTTGTTACCAGTTTGGTTTCTACACAAGAACTAAAGTTGTGCATCATCTACAGTAACCAAACTTTGTGGATGGCTTGAGTTTGAGTTAAGTTGGAACCCTATGAATTTTGGGTTTAAAGGTCATGGTCACTGTGACTGAAGGAAGCAAAATAGTTTCTGCACAATATCTTGATTTTTCCACCACCTACACTTACCAAGCTTTGTGGATAGATTGCACTTGGGGTAAGGAAGAACCATCTCAGTTTTGGGGTAAAAAGGTCAATGGTCAAGGTCACTGTGACTGAAAGAAGAAATATGGTTTCTTTACAATAACTTGAGTTCTCCACCATCTACACTTACCAAACTTTGTGGATGGCTTGTGCTTGAGGTAAGGAAGAACCCAATCAATATCAGGGTCCAAAGCTCAAGGTCACTGTGACAGAAAGAAGAAAGATGGCTTCATTACAATAACTTGAGTTCCCCACCAGCTACAGCTACCAAACTTTTTAGATGACTTGCACCTGGGGTAAGGAAAACCCTATCGATTTTGGGCTCAAAAGGTCAAAGGTCAGGATCACTTGGGCTGAAAGAAAAAATGGTTTCCACACAGTACCTTGACTTCTCCATTATCTATGGCTACCCGATATTGTGGATTGCTTGCAGTTGGGGTTGGGAAAAACCTTCTGATTTTGGAGTAAAATGGTGAAAGGTCAAGGTTACTGTGACTGAAAGAATACAAAAATGGTTTCTGCAGAATAACATCAGTTCTGCATCATATACCTCAACCAAACTCTGTATTTGGCTTTTATTCATTTAAGGAAGAAGCCTTTTGATATTGGGGTCAAAAGGTCAAAGATCAAGGTCACATTGAATGAATACAAAAAATGCTTTCTGCACAGTAACATTAGTTCTACATCACAGACCTGGACCAAACTTTGTGGATGCCTTGCACTTAGGGTATGGAAGAAGCTTGTTGGATTTTGAGTCAAAAGGTCAAGGTCATTGTGACTGTAAGAAGAAAAATGGTTTATGCTCATAAATTTCAGTTATCTACACAGAGGATTATTAAACACAAGGTGGTTACATAATGTATCATTCATGGTACTCTTGTTTCACCTTCTTCCCATCAATATACTAAACCTAAATGGCTCCTTCATGACTATTCGTTATGCCTTATCCCCTGTATTTGTGCCTGACAGAGCAGCCCTGATCAAACAAGCTTCTGCATTTAAGTACAGTGGTTCCTCACTATACCACACCTCAGTATAACACAGTCCCTGATATAACATGGGGGTGGTCATCGATTCCATTATACTGGTTGAATTACATTTTTCTGTGTAATGTACCCCAGTATACGGTGACCTCACCTATAACACAATACTCTTGTGTGGCTTCCATAAACAGCATTATTGTGAGGGGCCACTTGTACACAGTGGAACCTGTACAATATGGACATGATGGGCACCTAAAATTAAGGCCAGATACTCTGGGGTTGGTGGGGTGGGTGGGGACATATTACATGGATTCTTCTATATCATATATTTTTTTTCTTTTATTTTTGTCAGATATGACAGAATGGTTAGTTTATTTTCAGGTGTATACTATCGACTGATATGGCCAAACATAATGAGATTCTTAACACCTTCAAGTCCACACTTCCAGACTTTGATTTCAAGAACAAGGAACATAAAAGTGTGGTATGTATAGGAATCTACCAATGGGAATTTTTAGTGAACATGGCATATAGTGTTTCTTACAATAATTATAATCTTTGATGTGTCATGGTTAGTGTGACAAGAAAAAAATTGTCATCTTTGGTTATCATTTAGCTTTGTGATTTTGTGAAGATGGAAGAAATTATGTCATTGTTCCGACCAAAGTGTAACAAACTTTACACATATTTATGAAGTGTAACCAAACTTTACACATATTTATGAAGTGTAACAAACTTTACACATTTATGAAGTGTAACAAACTTTATGCATGTTTATGAAGTGTAACCAAACTTTACACATATTTATGAAGTGTAACCAGACTTTACACATATTTATGAAGTGTAACAAACTTTATACATATTTGCTAAGAAAAATTTTACCTTTAAAAAAATTATAATTTTACTTAACATTTTCACTTAATGTTTGAGGTAAAAAAAAAAAGGCTATTTAATATAAAGATAAAATTTAGCTGGTGATCAGTGTATCAAAATAAAGTTTCTATTTGTTATGATGAAAGATCTTTTTTGCTAGTAAGCTAGAACATATTTTTGGGTCACAAAGTTGTGATTGGAACAGACGGCCAGAATACACCGTTGGGGTACATAAGAGATGGTATATGTCAGAATGAGAGAATATTGTAATTTTTCAAAGTGCGCAAAAGAGGGAGGTTTTTTCACAATACCAAAACTTCTTTTTAGTTATTATTAATGGTTTATTGCTGGACAGAACAAACATTCAGTTTGGACCCTAAGAACAAACCTCCTGTTATAATAAAAACTGCAATACAATCAACATTTTATGTGGACCTGATATCATTTTTAGCTCTACGTGTCATAGACCAGAAGGACTTATGGAATGGAATGTTGTCTGTCATACATCATCTGTCATCCATCCATCTGTCATCCATCCATCTGTCATCCATCTATCTGTCATCCATCCATCTGTCATCCATCCATCTGTCATTCATCCATCTGTCATCCATCCATCTGTCAGCACAAGTTTGTTATAACTACTAGAAGGATTGCCATAAAACTTTACACACACATTCATACCAAGGGTCCTAAATGAAAATGGTGCTGCTCAGATGACCAATATGGCCATCACCGCAGCTATCTTGAAAATCTTGTTATCACTACTCCTCCTGAATGGATCATATCAACATGGGTTTTTCACTAAAAGACTTCTTATGATGTTTAGTTGGTGCAAGATGAAAATAGTGCCGATATTGCTACCACGCTGATCATATTGTAAATCTTGTCTCTAATTCTCCGCAATGGATGGTCATATCAACATGGTTTTTTTGCCAAAAGTCTTCTAATGGTGTCTTGTTTGACCTAAATGAAAATGGTACCAATCTTTGATCCAATATGGCTGCCTGCCACAGTGGCTAATTTGAGGATCTTATTGCTCAAGAATGTCAGAGAAGGTTTCAACACTCAGCAATTAAAAAGAAGAAATGCAAATATCTTCTATTCCTGGAGATTCTTTTTTTACACACAGTAGAGCATCAGTCCCTTCGAGGGACTCTTGTTTTGATTATAGCCATCCTTATAGCTGAGGACAGTTTTATAAATATGTGATGTACAGTTTTGGTGACTTTATAGTGCCAACTGATTAAATAGAGGAATCAATACTTTGACCATCATTACAACTAATAATCTTTTTACCTCCATACCTTGCGGAAAGGGTGTGGGTGGGATATTGTGATAGCCACTATCTGTCTGTGTGTCCATTACCACATGTCCTAAACTGCTGGGTGGAAATTCACAAAACACTGTAGTTTTGTTGCCATTGTGGTAACCATCTGTGAGAGGGTTATCATTTTTTGGTTGCAATGCAAGGTTTTCCTTTGAGAAAGTAAGAAAGTTTCAATTACAATGACAGTTTCAAAATATTTTCTGACTGAACAGAATATATACAGTCATAGAAGGAAGACATATATTTCTAGGGGTGGAAGTGAATATCCTGAATGAGGTTGGAGGAGTGTGGGTGGAAGGGTTGGAATATGCATTAAAAGCATAAAGACACATCATATATTTCTAGAGATGGAGGGGAATGCCCAGAGGGTAGTGGGGGGTGGAGGGAGTTGGTGTTGGAATATGCATTAAAAAGCATTGGGATTTGTGGTGACATGCCACTGCAGTTGCTTTAGGGTTTGTTTTATTTAGTGCATTAAAAAGCTCCTTTAGCGGTCAGAGGTTATGTAGGGTAAAGTCTTGTGACTACAAGCTGAAATACATCAGAATTTTAATATGCTGTATATGTACAAGTTTAGACCAAATCCATGTATATTTTGAGCTTTAATAATTTGATGAATATTCAATCCACCATGCTGTATTTATTTAGCCCTGTATAAAGCACACACAGCTGTGATTAGTGTAGACACAGATTTGCTGTCACATGTAGTGTCTTCAACCAGACACTCCAATAGCTCAGTTAGATCTCTGTCACATGTAGTGTCTTCAACCATGCTCTCCCATGGCTCAGTTAGATCTCTGTCACATGTAGTGTCTTCAACCAGACTCTCCCATGTCTCAGTTAGATCTCTGCCACATGTAGTGTCTTCAACCAGACTCTCCCATGGCTCAGTTAGATCTCTGTCACATGTAGTGTCTT
Source organism: Margaritifera margaritifera (assembly GCA_029931535.1). Taxonomy (NCBI): domain Eukaryota; kingdom Metazoa; phylum Mollusca; class Bivalvia; order Unionida; family Margaritiferidae; genus Margaritifera; species Margaritifera margaritifera. The sequence continues at coordinate 4,805,657 of JAQPZY010001633.1, forward strand.
CAACCAGATTTCCATGGCTCAGTTAGATCTCTGTCACATGTAGTGTCTTCAACCAGACTCCCATGGCTCAGTTTGATCTCTGTCACATGTAGTGTCTTCAACCAGACTCTCATGGCTCAGTTAGATCTCTGTCACATGTAGTGTCTTCAACCAGACTCCCATGGCTCAGTTAGATCTCTGCCACATGTAGTGTCTTCAACTGGACTCTCCCATGGCTCAGTTAGATCTCTGTCACATGTAGTGTCTTCAACCAGGCTCTCCCATGGCTCAGTTAGATCTCTGCCACATGTAGTGTCTTCAACTAGACTCTCCCATGGCTCAGTTAGATCTCTGTCACATGTAGTGTCTTCAACCAGGCTCTCCCATGGCTCAGTTAGATCTCTGTCACATGTAGTGTCTTCAACCAGACTCTCCCATGGCTCAGTTAGATTTCTGCCACACAAGGATCTGGTAAAATGCTTCTTTGATCACTGTTACTGGTAGAAGGTGCTTTTGTTAAAACTTAGTACAAGTAAACTGCAAAAATATTTCTCACTATCTCAGAACGTTTCTACAAATAATTCCTTCAATCAAAACTTATATTGTAACCTTAAAGTATAACATTAAAAATCATTTTTGCCTCAAAACTTGTATTGTAACCTTAAAGTATAACATTAAAAATCATTTTTGCCTCATTAACGTGAAGCAAGACATAGCAATCACTTTTTTGACGGGGTCAGAACCGGTGTCATCTAAAGTTTATTCATGTTTTGGTTAAAGATTTTTTTATTTGCTAATATTTCCTAAACCCCTTCATAGATTCTCTTCATACTTAGCGTGAATCATTATGAAGCTAAGATGATTGATTTTATGATGCACAATTCCCCTTTTTGACACAGACTCAAGGTCACAGAGAAAATTTGTGTTAAGGTTTTGGTTAAAGTTTTTTCATTTACTTATATTTCCTAAACTCCTTGACAGCTTTTCTTCTTACAGGGGATAAATCATTATGAAACTTAAACAATTCATTCTGTGACATGCTTACTCAACCTTTTGACTTTGGGGTCAAGGTTACATGCTTTACAGCAATGCTTGGACCATGGGCTTGACATACTGACCTTGACCTTCTTATTTATACAGATACTGATGCAGAAGGCATGTCTCAATCAGCCAGTGAAACTGTCAATGTTTACAAGAAACATGACATCATTTCATCATCACAACAACGTATTATGTCAACATCATTTCATCATCACAACAACATTTTATGTCAACTCATCTCATCAGCCAATCAAATCATTTTTCCATATTTCAGGAAAGCCTTTTTCAGGTGTTACAAGGAAACTAAGTTTTTTTTGTCAGATCCTTATTTGGCAGAGATCTCCAAGAGCCACATGAGAGATGTGGTTGAACAAGACTGATGTCACATGATGTGTGGTGGTAGATCAGGGTCTACATAGTAAGTTGAAAAAAAACATTGTAGACCCCTGTCAGTGTATTATGTGACTGCAGATCCAGTTGTAACACCTCTTGACTTATTTATCAAAATCCACCTTGGAAATACTTTGATGGAGTGATGCAGAATAAAAAGGATAAACTCGCTGGAAAATGGCAGAGAACTCAGTCACACTCTGAAATAAGCTAGGCAAAACAGATTTATTTGCACAAGTTCAGTAGAAGAAAGTTTTCTAGTAAGTTCATACTTTAAAAAAGAAACTTGGGAATGTTTTGGCCAAGAATAAGTCAATCAGTAAGTCACAATAATAAATGCTGTGTGATGTACTTATGATGTCATTTGATAAGCAAGATACATGTGCGGATACTGTAGTATTTCTGAGATGTTTTTCCAGTCATCGGTGGAAAGGCCAGAGCATGTTCCAAATGCAGCAGATCTTGGTCTATGCTGGTTACTTTTGAATGCATCAAATGCAGCAGATCTTGGTCTATGCTGGTTACTTTTGAATGCATCAAATGCAGTAAGTTAATCGCTTCAAATGAACATTGACCTAACATAAAGGGACATAATTCATACCTTGAAGCATGGTGTAGATTGGTTTATTGAAATTATTTTTTTATCATTACTACTAGCTTATGATGATTATAATGAAGGTGTCAGACATATCAAATGAGGCACGGCCTATGGGTGTAGCTGAACCTTGGTTGGATTGTTTACTTCAAGAATTCTTTAACCAGGTTTTTCAAAATAGATATTGTACTTTTACTTTTAATGTACCATTTTGGTGTTGTTCACATTTTATTTACGTAGGTTACTTTTAGTATTAAACCATATTTCTCTAATGATAAGCCCAGACGGCCTACCATGTACATTTTTGAAAAGTAAAGATTGGACTTAATTATCACCAAAAAGTATTCTGCTTATCATCAAAATTTTGTGTAAAAATTGAGGATGGGGTTATCATATGAGAATTATGGTTTCTTCATGGAGTTTGATTTCTACTCCTTTTGAGAGCCCTTACTATGGAATATACTCAGATTTCTTTACTGGAAAACTGTTCTGTTTAGGATAATGAGAAATTTTCATGTTATTTAAGGTTTTACTCTTTATGTTAACACATTTTTTTCATAGGCTAACAGCCATAGAAAATTAAGAAAAAAAAGGATCTTTTTTTTCCAATAACTACAAAAATTTATTAGAATTAAAAATAAATGTATGGTAACTTTTAAAATAAACATGAGTAAAGTTGAATTTCAAGGTATCTTTCACAATCAGTCCTGTATCTGTTTTTAACTCTACAGGTCATAGACCAGAAGAGCTTATAGGATGGTCAGTTGTTGTTGTCCGTCCCCATTAGCACAAGTTTATTATTGCTACTCCTCCTAAACTACTTGGAGGATTGCCATGAAACTTTACACACACATTCATCCCATGGTCTAGTTGGTCCTAGATGAAAATGGTGCCGCTCAGACATCCAATATGGCCACCACAGTGGCCATCTTGAAAATCTTGTTATCACTACACCTCTTGAATGGATAGCCATATCAACATGGGTTTTTAACTAAAAGACTTCTTATGACGTCTAGGTGGTCTAAATGAAAATGGTGCAGATCTGACATCCAATATGGCCACCATGGCAGCCATCTTGAAAATCTTGTTATCACTACAACTTCTGAATGAATGGTCATATCAACATGGGATTTTCAATAAAAGAGTTCTTATCATGTCTAGTTGGTCCTAAATGAAAATGGTGCTGATCTGACATCCAATATGGCCACCATGGCAGCCATCTTGAAAATCTTGTTATTGCTACTTCTTCTGAATGGATGGTCATATCGACATAGGGTTTTCACTAAAAGACCTCTTATGGTGTCTACTTGGTCCTAAATGAAATGGTGCCAATTTGACATCTAATATGCCTGCCACTGCAGCCATTTTGAAAATCTTGTTAGCACTTCTACTCCTGAATGAATGGTCATATCAACATGGGGTTTTCAATAAGGTGGCGCTCTACAGTTTCGTATTTTGCATAGGGTTAGATTTTTAAAGAAAAAGAATTACCCAGGTTTTCCTCACTAGTTATCCTGGCTGTTTAAAAAAGACCTTGTATATCTTAGGTATTGTTAAAAGAACTATTAATTCCCTTTATTTTGGTGTATGATTGATTGGTGCAATTTGGGTTATAGAGTATATAGCATGGTCTTACTTAAGATGTACACCTCTAAAAAAAGTGCTAGCTCCGCTTGCACTTCCTGGACTTCAAAGGTAAATTTTTTAAAAAAGAGCCGATAACTTTTTTTACTTTTTATATCTTTTGTAATTCATTCAGAGGCTGGTATTGCCTACTCTGGCAAAATTCGTTTCCCTATATTAAAAACTGCTGAAAATAGAGTACTTTTGACTAATTCAGGCTGATTTTTCAAGTTCTTTGGAGTGGCCATTTCTGTCTGCTCTGTGCTTAGATCATGTACAATTTCCACAAGTACAATATGTAAAGAAATTTCAGCCACAGTACATGAAAGTAGCATAGAGGTATGCCAACATTCTCTTCATTATGCATGTTGCAAATGCAAACAACTTCACCTTACAACTATCTCTCTCTCAGAAGTACGTAATATCTGTAGAGCGCCCCCTAAAAGAGTTCTTATCATGTCTAGCTGATCCTAAATTAAAATGGTGCTTATCTGACATCCAATATGGCCACCATGGCAGCCATCTTGAAAATCTTGTTATCGCTAACTGCATCTGAATGGATGGTCATATCAACATGGGGTTTTCGCTAAAAGACCTCTTATGATGTCTACTTGGTCCTAAATGAAAATGGTGCCAATTTGACATCCAAGATGGCTGCCACGGCAGCCATTTTGAAAATCTTATCGCTACTCCTCCTGAATGGATGGTCATATTAACATGGGGTTTTCACTAAAAGACTTTTTATGATGTCTAGTTGGTTCTGAATAAACAATGTGCTGATCTGACATCCAGTAAGGCCGCCATGGCAGTCATCTTGAAAATCTTGTTATCACTACTACTCCTGAATGAATGGTCATATCAGCATGGGGTTTTCAGTAAAAGGCTTCTTATCATGTCTAGTTAGTCCTAAATGAAAATGTGCTGATCTTGGGTCCAGTATACCTGCCATTTTGAAAATATTGTTATTGCTACTCCTCCTGAATGGACGGGTATATTAACATGGGATTTTCACTAAAAGACTTCTTATGGTGTCTAGTTTATTCACTGATTTTGACAAAGTACTTCTAAGCAATTGTTGACCTCACCATCATCTTGCAGCATGAATGAAATTATGCGAAACCATGTGTTTTCATCATTCAGAATGGTAGACATAGTTAAAAGGAAGAAATGGTCTTATCTTGATTTTCTGGAAATTCTTTTCGCCCAGTAGAGCATCAGTCACTTCTAGGGACTGTTGTTTTTATTTTTTTTAAACATTTTTCAAAAACAGATTATTGAGAGAAAATTGGAATTTAATTTTGTGAAAATGTCAATTCTTGCTGTGCAGTTAAACAGCAAACAAAACCAAAGGCTAAAATTTCTTCGGTGAAGAAATCTGAAAAATATTTTCTTCAGCATCCAGTATTGTGTGTGTGTGTGTCCATATATATATATATATATAAATGTATATTAGTTCCAGTTTTTTTATATTTTATTTCTCTTTTTATTGCATTTCATTTCAATTCATCATTATCATACACTTTTTCTAGATACATATTTGTCATGTAGTGTAGTAACACAAATCATTTGATATTTTTTATAGTCTCAGTCCCTTGGTTCATTCTGAACAATGTGTAGTCCAAACCATTATCCATATGGCTAGAGGAGCAGAAAAAGAGTTCTAGCAGACCTTTTTGGTTCTTTAAAAAAATACAACTGAATGAAATCCATTGTCAAATTTATTTAAGCTTTGTTGCAACATTGTATCAAAAATCTACACATTAAAATGTTTTCTGAATACTTTGCTTCTTAAGAGAATTATATCCAAGGGACTTGCTTGCTTCCTAATTGTATCAAGAATTTCTCATACACAAGATCTATAGTAATGTACAAATATAAACTGAAATATCACAAAATCACATGTAAAACGTTCTGCAAATTTAGACAGACTTTTAAATTTGCAAAAGATTTATTCAAATAAATAACAATATAGTTCTAAGACGTGTATTTCCAAAGACAAAATCATTAAAATTTTATGTTTTAAATCCTGTCAATTTACTAAATGATCTAGTAGATTCTTATCATACTCAAACTGATGTTTATTATCCCGCCTGACTGGAAGTGCAGGTGGATACAGCAATAACAAGATCCATCTGTAGATGAGATGGTTTCTGCAACATAACTTTCATTTTCTGTCGTCTTTCTTTCTCAAGCCTCATATGTACCTTTCTCATGGCTGGAGGCTTAAGTCTGTTGATTTTGGTGCTGCTTGAACCAAGGTCAAGGTCACTGGAGCTAAACATGATTTTCTTTTCTGCATGACAAATCAAGTTTCCTTGCATTAATTTGCATCAGGCTTCATTGGTAGACTTTACTTGGGCAGTGGCAGTTCCCTATTGACCTTAAGGTCAAGCAGTGAAAGGTCAAGGTCACTGAGCCAATATGGTCAGTTTTATTGGTTTCTGCTAGATAAGTCAAGTTACCTGCATGCAGTTTTCATTAAACTTCATAGGTTGTCTAGACTTGGGAAGAGGCACTTCCTGATTGATTCTCAAGCCCAGAGGTAAAAAATCAAGGTCACTGGAGGTAAAATTGTCATATTTGGTTCCACATTGTAAGTTAGCTTTCCTCAAGTTTCCCACCCACACCCAATATTTTATCAACTTCATAATTGCATTACATTGGAGGAGGAGCAGCTCCTTATTAGTCTGCGATAGATCAGTGGTCAAGGTCACAGGATGTGTAAATGCATTCATAATAACTTACAAGGACCCAATTTTCATCAGTCTTTATGGATATACCAAGCTTGGACAGTAGCACCTGTTAATCAGTTGTGTGTGTATGTGTGTGTGGGGGGAATGATATGTCTAAGGTCAAGTTCTAAGGTCAAGGTTTCTGGCACTGAAATTACACACATCCGTTGAGTAGCATAGAGAGTTTTACATTTCATGGAAGGTACAAAATTTAAACCTCAAGATGACTCAAGTTCAGATTTAGGCCTGGTTAATGCACAGATATCAAGTCAAATAATTACAGGTCAAGGTCATTTAAGGTAAAATTATGTCAAGTTTACATTTGTAATAGCTATGATCAGTCAGAGGGATCAGTCATTCTTCTGATGGCTATTTTTGATGTAGAGTTTTAATATGGTTTATATATCTTCAAATTTGGATGAATTTTATTGCAAAAAGAATACATTTAACAGAATAAAAGGAATCCCATGTCAGAAAGTTAAAAGCTTTTCAAATTCTTATCAGAAACTTCAAAACTTATTTTATTGGTTGGAAAGAAATTCCTTAATCTTCAGTATGAGAAATTCAGAACATTTTTCTTTTTTCCAGCTTTCTTGGTGTCATTTAATTTTTAATTATAATCTATCATCCTTATAGATTATTATTTGGGCAAGGTTGTCTCCCTTTGTTTGATTTCCTTCTTTTTTTTCTTCTCTATCTGTTGTATAGCTGATGATGATATTGATAAAGGCAGCAGATATTTCAAATGAGTCTCGACCACTTGAAGTGGCAGAACCTTGGATAGAATGCTTACTACAGGAATTTTTCAACCAGGTAGTTTAACCACAAAAAATTAAAATTAAACTTTATAAGACTTTTATAATTGTGTCAGTTGTGCAAAAAGTGATTATGACTTTAGCAACACACTCTTCATGACTCACTTGATTGCATGAGCTAGTGTTTGATGCGAATGAAATCAAAGAACCAGGTGGAAACCAATAATTGGACTTAGAAGCACTGCCACATATATGTATTTTTGCATGTGCAAGTAGTAAGGATCAAACTTGGGACTATGGAGGTGCAAAGTGAGCATGTTACCACTGCATAATATAGTTGGTTATGTCATTTAGCTTGTAATGTAATGGAACCAAATGAGATTTGAAACTATAATTAAATATATATTGGACCTTGTTAATATTTAAGTGCACCATGCTATAGACACAGGAGCCTTATACGACTGTAATTTGCTATTATGTTCTGGGGGACCATGAAAGTAAACTGCATTATAAACAAGGTAGCCTTATACTGTGGTTGGTTGGTTGCCTCAGTGTGTCTTTAGGAAAGGCATGTAGCTCCCATTTTCTCGGCATGATATAGCCAATAATGTGTTGAAAGTACTGTTCAAACCAACGAAAGAAAAAGGTCCAACATAAAAAAACATATATACATCCCAAATATGTGATCCATGGCTATACCTATTCTTATGAAGGACTGTGCTACACTGAAGTATGTTATAGTGAGGGATCACTGTACTGGGGCTGTATTATTAGCAAGGCCATGTAATAATAAATAGGTTTTATATTTTCATGTTAAATCACATTATCAATGGGTTAAAATCAATCAAGAACTATAATTAAATGCAGTTAATCAAATAGAAATTTCAAAAACAAAATTCACCCAAAATCATGGGATTTATGACAATACATGAAGGAGATGCAGTGGCCCTGCCTAGTTTGCTGGACTTTCAACCAAAACAGTGCGGGTTCAGATACTACTATCGGATACGCCCAAATCAGCTACCATGGTGTGCCCTTGTGCAAGATATTTAATTCCAATTGTCTCAGCACTAAATAACCTGCTTTGTGTTGCTGTGCCATGAAAAACATCAAACCGAAACTAAACCTATACATTGACCCATGTTATATAAGGTACTGTGTTGTTTCAAGCCACCTTTTGGTATGGGATCTTTGTATAAGTAAGACGTAGAAACTGAAACATTTTGTTATGGGATCTTTGGACAAGTAAGACATAGATACTGACATTTTTTAGTATGGGATCTTTGTACAAGTAAGATGTAGAAACTGAAACTTTTGAGTATGGGATCTTTGTACAAGTAAGATTTAGAAACTGAAACTTTTTAGTATGGGATCTTTGTACAAGTAAGATGTAGAAACTGAAACTTTTGAGTATGGGATCTTTGTACAAGTAAGATGTAGAAATGGAAACTTTTTAGTATGGGATCTTTGTACAAGTAAGATGTAGAAATGGAAACTTTTTAGTATGGGATCTTTGTACAAGTAAGATGTAGAAATGGAAACTTTAGTATGGGATCTTTGTACAAGTAAGATGTAGAAACTGAAACTTTTTAGTATGGGATCTTTGTACAAGTAAGATGTAGAAACTGAAACTTTTTAGTATGGGATCTTTGTACAAGTAAGATGTAGAAATGGAAACTTTTTAGTATGGGATCTTTGTACAAGTAAGATGTAGAAATGGAAACTTTTTAGTATGGGATCTTTGTACAAGTAAGATGTAGAAATGGAAACTTTTTAGCATGGGATCTTTGTACAAGTAAGATGTAGAAATGGAAACTTTTTAGTATGGGATCTTTGTACAAGTAAGATGTAGAATGGAAACCTTTTAGTATGGGATCTTTGTACAAGTAAGATGTAGAAATGGAAACTTTTTAGTATGGGATCTTTGTACAAGTAAGATGTAGAAATGGAAACTTTTTAGTATGGAATCTTTATACAAATAAGATGTAGGAATGGAAACTTTTTAGTATGGGATCTTTGTACAAGTAAGATGTAGAAATGGAAACTTTTTAGTATGGGATCTTTGTACAAGTAAGATGTAGAAATGGAAACTTTTTAGTATGGAATCTTTATACAAGTAAGATGTAGAAACGGAAACTTTTTAGTATGGAATCTTTGTACAAGTAAGATGTAGAAATGGAAACTTTTTAGTATGGAATCTTTATACAAGTAAGATGTAGAAATGGAAACTTTTTAGTATGGGATCTTTGTACAAGTAAGATGTAGAAATGGAAACTTTTTAGTATGGAATCTTTATACAAGTAAGATGTAGAAATGGAAACTTTTTAGTATGGGATCTTTGTACAAGTAAGATGTAGAAATGGAAACTTTTTAGTATGGGATCTTTGTACAAGTAAGATGTAGAAATGGAAACTTTTTAGTATGGAATCTTTATACAAGTAAGATGTAGAAATGGAAACTTTTTAGTATGGAATCTTTATACAAGTAAGATGTAGAAATGAAACTTTTTAGTATGGGATCTTTGTACAAGTAAGATGTAGAACGGAAACCTTTTAGTATGGGATCTTTATACAAGTAAGATGTAGAAATGGAAACTTTTTAGTATGGGATCTTTATACAAGTAAGATGTAGAAATGGAAACTTTTTAGTATGGAATCTTTATACAAGTAAGACGTAGAAACTGAAACTTTTTAGTATGGGATCTTTGTACAAGTAAGATGTAGAAATGGAAACTTTAGTATTGGATCTTTGTACAAGTAAGATGTAGAAATGGAAACTTTTTAGTATGGAATCTTTATACAAGTAAGATGTAGAAATGGAAACTTTTTAGTATGGGATCTTTATACAAGTAAGATGTAGAAACGGAAACTTTTTAGTATGGAATCTTTGTACAAGTAAGATGTAGAAATGGAAACTTTTTAGTATGGGATCTTTATACAAGTAAGATGTAGAAACGGAAACTTTTTAGTATGGAATCTTTGTACAAGTAAGATGTAGAAATGGAAACTTTTGAGTATGGGATCTTTATACAAGTAAGATGTAGAAACGGAAACTTTTTAGTATGGAATCTTTGTACAAGTAAGATGTAGAAATGGAAACTTTTTAGTATGGAATCTTTATACAAGTAAGATGTAGAAATGGAAACTTTTTAGTATGGAATCTTTATACAAGTAAGATGTAGAAACTGAAATGGGATCTTTATACAAGTAAGACGTAGAAACTGAAACTTTTTAGTATGGGATCTTTGTACAAGTAAGACGTAAAAATGGAAACTTTTTAGTATGGGATCTTTATACAAGTAAGATGTAGAAATGGAAACTTTTTAGTATGGGATCTTTTTACAAATAAGATGTAGAAACAAACTTTTGAGTATGGGATCTTTGTAGAAGTAGGATGTAGAAACTGAAACTTTTTAGTATGGGATCTTTGTACAAGTAAGATGTAGAAATGGAAACTTTTTAGTATGGGATCTTTGTACAAGTAAGATGTAGAAACTGAAACTTTTTAGTATGGGATTTTTGTACAAGTAAGATGTAGAAACGGAAACTTTTTAGTATGGGATCTTTGGACAAGTAAGATGTAGAAACGGAAACGGGATCTTTACACAAGTAAGATGTAGAAACTGAAATGGGATCTTTGTACAAGTAAGATGTAGAAACATAAACTTTTTAGTATGGGATCTTTGTACAAGTAAGCTGTAGAAACTGAAGCAGGATCTTTGTACAAGTAAGATGTAGAAACTGAAACAGGATCTTTGTATAAGTAAGATGTAGAAACTGAAACAGGATCTTTGTACAAGTAAGATGTAGAAACTGAAACAGTATATTTGTACACGTAAGATGTAGAAACATTTTTGTTATATCAGGGCACACAAATCTTAAGTTTGTTTATCATGCTTGTTGCTTATTTTGCCTTTTAATGATTTAAGGGTGATGGTGCTTTTAAGTTTACATACCTTCACAATATTTGCTTTTTAAGATATAAGTTTGTAGCAAAGCTGGAAAGCTCTTCCAGTATTTACCATGGAGATTGGGAAATAAGTAAATTCCAGTGTTGACCATGGAGATTGGCAATTAAGTAACTTCTAAAAATTAGTTAGTTGACAACTATAATCAGAGTGTGTATTAATAGAATTTGAAAATTAGTCAAATTCAGAGTAGAATGTGTAAATGCCCCCATGTTTTTAAAAGAATTGGGGTGGGGCAAGAGACTTGTTGTTTCTAAATGTGTCTGTTCATTTAGAAACTTATTTAAGAAATAAAAGATTAAAATAAAATTTAGAGAACCTAACTTAATCTGAATAATATCATAAATATTCTAGGGTGTTAATTACATAATATTTTTATCAATAATATCATAAGTATTCTGGGGTGTTAATTACATAATATTGTTATAAATAATATCATACATATTCTAGGGTGTTAATTATATAATATTGTTATCAATAATATCATAAATATTCTAGGGTGTTAATTACATAATATTGTTATCAATAATATCATAAGTATTCTAGGGTGTTAATTATATAATATTGTTATCAATAATATCGTAAGTATTCTAGGGTGTTAATTATATAATATTGTTATCAATAATATCATAAGTATTCTAGGGTGTTAATTATATAATATTGTTATCAATAATATCGTAAGTATTCTAGGGTATTAATTATTTAATGTTGTTATCAATAATATCGTAAGTATTCTAGGGTGTTAATTATATAATATTGGTTTCAATAATATCATACATTTTCTAGGGTGTTAATTATATATTGTTATCAATAATATCATAAGTATTCTAGGGTGTTAATTATATAATATTGTTATCAATAATATCATAAGTATTCTAGGGTGTTAATTATATAATATTGTTATCAATAATATCATAAGTATTCTAGGCTGTTAATTATATAATATTGTTATCAATAATATCATAGGTATTCTAGGGTGTTAATTATATATTGTTATCAATAATATCATAAGTATTCTAGGGTGTTAATTATATAATATTGTTATCAATAATATCATAAGTATTCTAGGCTGTTAATTATATAATATTGTTATCAATAATATCGTAAGTATTCTAGGCTGTTAATTATATAATATTGTTATCAATAATATCATAAGTATTCTAGGCTGTTAATTATATAATATTGTTATCAATTTTACTTTTTTTAAGCAATGAAAATTTATTGTACAACCCAAATACCAGAAATATAATAAGAATTAGCTAATTAGACAGATTGCATCAGTTCTAATTATTGCATGCAGATACTTTTAGAGATGAATACATTGCTAAAAAAAGACAAAAAGAAAAATAGTCAACTAGATTCTTTAGTTAGACACTAACAATGAATCCAAAAGGCTTCTGTTTACATGCCTTATAGAGAATTATATAAACTGTGTAACTTTATAAAAATCTGGATCATTTATTAGTAAGAATGTATGTGTTACTACTTATCTCTATTTTAAGTATTTCAATGTTTCTAATCTAGTGACACTATTTATAAAGTCAGTTTTTAATTTTTCAGAGTGATGTAGAAAAACTTGAGGGGCTTCCTGTGGCTCCTTTTATGGACCGTGATAAGGTGACCAAATCCTCATCCCAAATCGGGTTCATAAAATATGTCCTGCTGCCCCTTTTTGAAGCCCTGGGGCAACTGTTTCCTGTAACAGAGGTGAGTTATAGGGGATTAAGTACAGTCCCTCCCCTTTCAAATATCCCGCACTGCCAATCCACCCACTTTTTCATAGGTTGAAGACACTTGCTAATATTTGTGCAAACTGTGTAACTATATTGCTTTTTAGAGATTTGCATTGGAAATGGGGGGAGCGGGGTCTTAGAACTGGAAATGATTGATTGAAATGATATTTGAATGTTCTTTGACACACAAGATAAGTTCTTACTGCCATAGATGGTTTGTTCATGCAATATTCTCAAATAAGTAGCTTTTCATATAAGAGTAGATGTAATACGTATCAAAAGTCCTGTATCAAAAAGTCCACATTGACAAAACTGTCACTAAAGTCTCTACAATCTCCAAATTCATATCACTATACTATGAAGCTTCTTTTCCTACAATTTTCAGAACATGTCAACCTGCTATAGCTTTAAAAAATTTCTATGGTACCATTATTATAATGGAAATACAATCTTTTCCTCACTGCCAAAAATCATTTTCTTAAACTGAGAAAAAAAAATATTAAAACAATTTTAAAAATTTAAAAAATAAAAATAAGAATGTTTTTCTCAGGAGTATCACTAAATTTAGAATCTTACTATTAGTTAGAAACAAAATTCTTAAATTAGAAAACAGTTTCTTGTTATGAGACAATTTGGTAAATTAAAATTTCTTATTTTAAGTAACTGGATAATGAAAGATTTATTGCTCTGAGAAAATGTTTCTCATGCAGAGATAATGATAATCTCATGTCGAGAAAAAAAAGCAATACCTTTCTTTTCTCTTAATAGGAAAGGAGGAATTTTCTTTTCTTCGAAAAAATATCAATTTAAGATGTGAGATTTTTGCTGTAGTAAGAAAAAATGGTTTATAGTTGGAAATGGATTATTGTTGGAAATGTAATCTAATTCTTGATTTGGAAAAATTTGTTGTTTCAAGAAAAAACAGGAGTTAAAATTCTTATTGCAAGCATAGCACTACCGGTATATCTTACATTGAGAAAAAAAATATAGAAATAAAATCTTGTACAAATATGTTTCCTAATACAAAAATTATGTTTTCTCACAAAAAGTAATTAATAAGAAAACACTGTTTTCATTTTTGTTCTGTTTTATTTAATTGAACAAAACTGATTAAAGAAATTTTATAAATTTATTTCCCCTTGACATGAAGTCTAATGTTGGAGTGTACTGACTATTTCATGTATAGCCATTGAAGATTATCAAATTCTGGACAATGAAATGCTATACATGTATTTACCAATGCATGATTCTCTGCCGCATTTCATCAGCATGCCACTGTAGACCAAAAAGTCAAAGTCTCAAAAATTTACAAATGTCAAAAAACAATTGAAATTGCTATACTGGGATGCAAATGTAAACAGGTATTCTACATCTGCAGACTAATGTGAATACTAAATTTTATTTGTCAACCTTGAGTGGTTTTTGCTTAATTGTGTCAACCTTGAGTGGTTTTTGCTTAATTGTGTCAACCTTGAGTGGTTTTTGCTTAATTGTGTCAACAAGGTTTCTGTCCAAAAAATCCATTTGTCCAAAAACTTATAATATCAGTAAAGTATTGAAGAATTGTTGTAATAGCCAGAATGTCTAATCAGATCATCTACATATGATGTTGATATTGATAAAGTATGTAAAATGTCATGGCTTTAAGTTTAATAGTTTATTTGCTATTGCATTAAAACATTTAGGACATATGGATGGACAGTAGCAAAACAATATACACCTTTTCGTCAATAACTCGTGCACAACGGGGTCTAAAAACACAGACCACAGTATAAGCGAGGGTGTGAGTTACTGAGGGACCTCTGAAAATTTAAGAAGGAGATGCCATCCTTGCTGGACATTGACAATGAGAAGACTAGGGGGGTGGGGGGCTGTTAAATGGTTTAATACTCGATTTACAATCATGTTGGGAATAATTGTCAATAAAATGCTTGTTCTACTAAAGTTGTTTGCTTTTCTTTATAAATTACCTTTATTTTAAAGATAACCAACCTTTAAAAGATCATTAAAAACATTAATTAAAAAACGTTTCAATACACATCACATGTTTACCTCCAAAAACATTGTGTATTATGTCACTGCTTTTTTGCATGTGAATGTAGATATATTTGAGTGTTATTGTTGATGCACAACAAAACAAGACTTCCTTTTTTCAAAACCTAGGGACATTTAATTCATGAAACAACAACCATCAATGTTGAAATTTGATTTTTGTTTATATTGTTGTATTGGTAAAATATTGATACTGCGATTTCATTGCAAGTTATCAGGAAATTTCTGCTCATCCTTCAGCAAACCTCTGATTGCCAATTCAGGAATTTTAAGTTGACTACAAACTTTGGAACTCACTTTTCCATAATGAACCATATCTTGATCATTGTTGAGTATGAAAACTCATCAGATGTTATGTGCATTTGATTTTTGTAGTTAAGCAAGAAATAATGCATTTTGCCTTGTGCATACATGACTACTGCAAGCTAATGGCTTCTTTGATAAGTGATGTCATCTTACAACATCATTGTATAGACAGACATATAGCGAAGGTAACTGATCACAATATACAAATATAGGCATTTAATAGTCACAGGAAGATAAAAACCTATTTTAAAATGAATATAAATAAGAATGTGAATAACTTTATTGGAAAAGTCAATTATTTTACAGCATTGTCTATACACATAAATGTAAAGCCAATTAATTTAAAGCATTATCCATAGACATAATGTAATTAAGACATTAGATACATTTTACAACTTGATCTTTGACAATTAAATAAGTAAATAATTTGATGTACATGTATGTGAAAAATAAAGAATTAGTTACAGCATGGAAAAACCCTACCAAAGTCGCAGCACAGTTCAGTGTCTTCACTCTCTTACAATTCAAACAATTTGGTTGTTAGATCGGTTTGCATGTATATACTGTTATTTTTGGTCTCAAATTTAAGAAAGTAACATTTTTGTTAGAAAAATAAAGAAATTTGCAGACTAATTTGACCAGTGATGATTCATTGCAGTGCCAAAAAGTCAAAATAACATGTGACATATACATTGGGAACATCTTGCCTTTAATTGTCAGTATGCATGTAAAGATCCATAATTTTATGCCTCATACATGGCACTGATCTGAAAATGTGATTTTTTTCACACTCAAAGTCTAATTGATGCATGGGCAATTAATCATTGTTGACGAAGGAAGTTTCATATATTTGCATTTTTGTTTCCCTTGAACAGAATAGTTTTCAACAAGTAAATGTAGTTTTGGAAATGATGTCATTTAAAGTTTTATTTTTAGAAGGGCATCCTGGCATGAAATCCTTTCATATTTGTATAAATGATGCCCATTCATTATCAAATATGGCCACCTTACTAAAAATAGAAAAACCTTAAATTATTTCTTCTCAAAAATCGCTCAACTGAATTTGACAAAATTTGTCTGAAAGTATCCTGACATATAGGTCTTTCAGATTTATACAACTGATTGCAATCTGCCATTGTGTATGGCTGGTATCATTAAAACTATAAAAAAAAAAACTGTAGACGACATAGTTTCCAAAATGGCTGAACAGAATTTGATCGTTGGACAGAAAGGATCCTGGCATGAAAACCTTTCAGATATATTTTGTATATATTTTAAAAATTGACTTACTGGTGTCACACTTTCTTAAATTAAGATGATGTAAAGAAGCGCTTTCTTACAATAAGATTAACTTGAAAATATTTACAGATTTTCTTGCTATTAATTCATGAAAAGTAACTTGAGAGAAAAAAAATAAATTTTGTAGGACGAGAAAATAAAACTTGGAAGAAGTATTTTCTTATCATTTTTTTTTTTTTGAGATTTTTTTTGATAACAAAACAATCATAATTTTGAGAAATGTTTTGTTGAAATTTATTTTTTGGTAAGAAAATTAGAACTTTACGAAAATTCATCTTATACTTTCAGATTTTGAGCAAAATATTCCTTACGTAGGAATTTTTTTTTTTTTACCAAATGTTTTTGGGCAGTGATGTTATAAAGCCACCAGTGAAAAGGTGACACTATAAAATGGGTTGCCTCTATTGAGAGATGAACTCTGTAAAATAAATATTGTTGAATTTTTGACAGATATGACACTGAAATTGCATCTGAAACAATATTCAGGCCAGTTTCTTTTTCCACATGACAATAAATCAGCAGTGTTGTTTGATTTGGATTCTTACTAATTTTTAGCTCAATAGATTTTAGCATACAGACATTCACTTATACTGGAAAAAGTAATATAGACATTTTAATTGAATTGGAAATGTTTTGGGTTACTATTATAAAATATTAATAAGTAAATAAATAAATTATTGGTCAAATAAATGAATTATCAGTCCTTTTTAATTGTAACTGTCAAATACAGATGTTGTTGAAACCTTGTGTGAAATTGAAATAAGATAAAAACAAGAATTGTAAAAATCAAATTTCAAATTATTAGTTGTAAATGACAGTTTATTTTAAAGCTGACTTTTAAGGTTTTGATTTTTGTTACAGGAAGATATTATTGAACCAGTCCGGAAGGCTGACTTTTAAGGTTTTGATTTTTGTTACAGGAAGATATTATTGAACCAGCCCGGAAGGCTGACTTTTAAGGTTTTGATTTTTGTTACAGGAAGATATTATTGAACCAGTCCGGAAGGCTGACTTTTAAGGTTTTGATTTTTGTTACAGGAAGATATTATTGAACCAGTCCGGAAGGCTTTGGACTACTACACAGAAATGCAGAAGGCATTGGAAGAAGAAAATAGTAAGAAGAAAAAAGACTCATCTCATGAAATGCCAAAACAAAATGGACTCACCAATCACACAAACTCTGGTCACAGGGTCAAAGGTCACTGACATTAAATAGCAATGAATGTAATTGGACAATGCAGTA
The DNA here is from genome assembly GCA_029931535.1 of Margaritifera margaritifera. Taxonomy (NCBI): domain Eukaryota; kingdom Metazoa; phylum Mollusca; class Bivalvia; order Unionida; family Margaritiferidae; genus Margaritifera; species Margaritifera margaritifera. The sequence continues at coordinate 4,823,372 of JAQPZY010001633.1, forward strand.
AGTCAGGTGATATCTGCAACAGACAAACAGAGAGGAAAGGTGCATCTGGTTTGTGCCAAAAATTGTATAGTGTATTATGCTGGAAAGAGGGAGGAAAAATGACAAAAAGTCAGCCACAAGTTGCTGATTTTGGACTGGAGGAAGGAGCATTCTTGTGGCAATTGACACATCTCATGAAGTTTGTTTTGGTTGTGATTGTCACAGAGTTCTTGAGGGTTATTTGTACATTTTCAGGTTTATTCCCAGCATACTTTGTACTGCAGTTTTGATGCATGTAGTGTATTTATGTACACTCTAGGAAATAATAGAAATTTCAAGAGAAGTCATGAATACAGATGTAAAAAGAATTGGAAACCTCTATCATAGAGCTAATATTTCATTTATGATTCTATGCTCAGGATCAGTTTGTCATCGTTTGTTGTTGTTTGTTTTAATCTTTTAATATTTTGAATCAAAGATTTCAACAAAGTGAATCTCCACACTTCAGTGGAAATTGAATAAGCATATCATTGACAATGGTGTCAATATCATTATTAATGGTGTCAATATCATTGTCAGTGGTGTCCATATCATTGTCAATGGTGTCAATATCATTGTCAATGGTGTCTATATCATTATTAATGGTGTCAATATCATTTTCAATTGTGTCAATATCATTGTCAATGGTGTAAGAAAAATTGCAGGTGTCATTGATATTCATTGATGCTGATTTGATTTATTATCCAGAGATACCAAGTATATGTAGTTTGTGTAGGTTGAAAATATAAGATACTATATTTGGCATAATACCTGCACATGCCTTAATAAGCACATACCCCTGTTGTATGCAAACGTCTCAATTCTAGCATGCATTGCAGGAAATCAGTCTATAACATCATATATTTCTCATGCCTGGTGTATTTTTACCACTTAACGTTATGGGCTCAATCAGTCTCAGAAACTACCACCATCCATGCCTGGTGTATTTTCACCACTTAACGTTATGGGCTCAATCAGTCTCATAAACTACCACCATCCATGCCTCAGTCTCATAAACTACCACCATCCATGCCTTGTGTATCTATACCATTTAACTTTATCGGTTAAATCAGTCTTAGAAACTACAACCATCGATGCTATGTGTATCTATACCATTTAACTTTATCGGTAAAATCAGTCTTAGAAACTACAACCATCGGTGCTATGTGTATCTATACCATTTAACTTTATCAGTTAAATCAGTCTTAGAAATGGATTTTGCATATCTTTTACTGGGTGCAACTGTCTTGGGAGAGAGAATGAATCATCAAGTTCCCCCACATAGACCAAGGGAGCTAACTCTTCTAAAGTGTACATCCATGTGATCATGTAGGCACTTTTATTGATCTTAATAAAATATTAATTGTTGTTCTAAAATTTAATACTAAAGTAGGTTTACCAAAGTCTCGTTAAACCTCATTGTTGAGTAATCTGCACCTTAGTTGTCATAATAAAACTTTTGGACAAACTTTATCCATTGTTGTGAACTTTTACAAAGACAGTCAGTCACTAAAATGAGTCAAGAAAAAAGACATCAGGTTGAAACATTACCAGTGCAGGGCATAGTAAATAATTTTTCCAATAAGTGGCACTTTCATTGTGACACCATAGCATGACACTCGATCTATTTTACACTATATCTCTTTGTCGTCTAAAAATGTCCATGTACTTTAACACGTGTATTTCATGGGGTGGTTATATAATTTTGTTACGTGTATTTCATGGGGTGGTTATATAATGATCTTGCAGGGAATATTGATCATTGAGCAAAGAAATAAACTCAATAATTGCGAATTAAAGGTATGTGTAATCATATTCTCAAAAATTACACCTATAGCTGAAATAGTAAGTACTGCACACCTACATTCCCTGTATGACTCGTACTTTAGTATGTGCATACATGTGATGGGGACACACATCAGTATGGACTTATTATAATGAATTTAAACCTTATGAAATTTGCCAAAATTATTTTAAAAAATTGAGTACACTGTGCATATTAAGCTGAATATGGTACCTTAGTTTTTGCTTGTACAACACACACTCATTTGCAAACAACATAGACCCAGGTCTTCCATTACATAATGTGCCAGCAGATTAACACTGTGTTCATGTTGTGACTTGAAACAAATAGCAGAGACCCAGATCTACAAGACATGCATGGGCAGATCTACAAGAAATGATGCAATGGGCAGATCTACAAGACATGATCCATGGGCAGATCTACAAGACATGATGCATGGGCAGATCTGGGTCTACACTGTTCACAATTTTGTACAGAGCTGTCAATAAGTGGCATGTTTGCATATTGTACGATAAGAAAGTGACTAAAAATTCATAAAGAAATTTAAAGTGCATTCAAATTATGCAAAACAATTTAATTGGAAGAATTTAAAATTATCAGCATATTGCTTCTGCCATAAGCACTGGGAGTATGTAATAATGAAGCATTGTATCAAGTGCTGATTTTGTTGTTGGAGCAAATTTTTTTTCCTTTGTCTGTTTTCAGAGACCAAATAAAGTAATTTAATATGTTTTCAGACAGCCAGAAAAATGTGTTTGCAATCCAAAAACATGCAGAAAATATGATATGTAGAAAGAATTAGTTAGATTCAGTGTTGGGATATGTGAAGGCCATCAGGCTGAGGTGTATTCACATGCCATATGAAACAAGTTCTTTCATCTGTTGTCTCAGAACAAAAAAACAAATGTGGTTTTGTATTTATTAATTACACCCTCTTTTACACTTTCCAAAATATTTTGAGCTATTCATTGTAAATGGAATTCAGAACAAATTGGTATGCATCTAGTTTGGTGTATCTAAATATATTCTCAGTGAAGACCTAAATATTCCCAGTGAAAACACCTAAATATTCTCGGTGAAAACATCTAAATATTCTCGGTGAGAACACCTAAATATTCTTAGTAAAAACAACTAAATATTCTCGGTGAAAACAAAATATTCTCAGTACAAACACCTAAATATTCTCGGTGAAAACACCTAAATATTCTCGGTGTCAACAAAATATTCTCAGTAAAAACACCTAAATATTCTCAGTGAAAACAAAATATTCTCAGTGAAAACACCTAAATATACTTGGTGAAAACAAAATATTCTCAGTAAAAACACCTAAATATTCTCAGTTAAAACACCTAAATATTCTCAGTGAAAACACCTAAATATTCTCAGTGAAAGCAACTAAATATTCTCAGTGAAAGCACCTAAATATTCTCAGTGAAAACAAAATATTCTCAGTAAAACACCTAAATATTCTCAGTGAAAACACCTAAATATTCTCAGTGAAAACACCTAAATATTCTTGGTGAAAACACCTAAATATTCTCACTGAAAACACCTAAATATTCTCAGTGAAAACACCTAAATATTCTCAGTGAAAACACCTAAATATTCTCAGTGAAAACAAAATATTCTCAGTGACAGTACCTAAATATTCTCAGTGAAAACACCCAAATATTCTCAGTGAAAACACCTAAATATTGACAGTGTGGATCTGTGATGCATAAATATGGATTGAACATCTGTATTGAATGCAGGATCAACCATGTAAAATGAAATGTGTATGTAATTAAAAAGTAAACTTCATTAGTTTGTGTAGTGAAAGCAGTTATCTCATGCACAAAGGGTGGATTTGATGGTCAATATGTATAACATTGGAGTGTCAAATAATTTGCTAATCATATGTCCAGATTCCACAACACACAACACCAGGGTATATATTCTCTGGGCAGTTAAGTGTATGCACATTTGTAGAGTGTTACATACTGTTTTTGGCTTGGATGAATTTAATCCATCAAAGCCTGTGGCATGCAACCTACTCTAAGTTACTAAGAACAATTTGTGTTTCTAATAATAAGGTACTTTCTATTTTTAACTTTTCTGCCCTTTTGATATCATCATGCCAGCATTACATGATAGCAAGACTTGGGTATCACTTTTGCACTTTTGTTGTCATGTTGTAAACATTAACGTTTTTTAAAATAATATACTCTGATTTTGTTCCATTGACTTCGTACAGGAACTAACTGAACAATATTTTCTTGTATTCATCATTGTCTGGCAATATATGTCATCAATAAGTGACACACATCACGACATTATGTCATCAAACAGTGACACACATCATGACATTATGTCATCAAACAGTGACACATCATGACATTATGTCATTAATAAGTGACACACATCATGACATTATGTCATCAATAAGTGACACACATCATGACATTATGTCATCAATAAGTGACACACATCATGACATTATGGCATAATACAAAATATTGACATTATGATGTAATCCAGCTCCGCTAAGTGTTCATGTGTGTCATGAATGAAATTATAAATGAAGTTGAGTAAAGGAAAAAAAAGATGATATTTATTTAATTATTTTTATTTTTCCCTTTCAATAATATTGGGAAATTGATGCTATTTCAATAATATTAGGAAATTGATGCTATTTATAGAATATTAGGAAATGTGATGCTATTTGTAGAATATACAATAATCAGGGTATTTATTATATGTGTACTGACTGATACATCAGGTGGACGAGTTGTTTTGGCATAGCTGACTCACAAGCTCATCAGCCACATGTCAAACAACTCATCCACCCAAGATATCAGACAGTACACATAGAATAACCTATAAGGATAACAATATGTTCCGGTGCCCACTAGCAATAAGAGGTTATGGGACACTTGACAAGACACAAGACAGATGGTTAAATTATTAAATGCTAGTCCAGTATATAATTTTTTACAGATAAATTCTACCCAAATGTAAAAGATACAAAAATGAAGAAATAATTATTTAAATCTTGCATACTGGATGAGTTCTTCCACAATTTCATACATGGTATTTCACTGAAAATTATTGAAATAACTGTTGATGTAGTTTCTTGTTGATGACATGTTGTGCACCACTTATTTAAGAGTAATTGTAATGTACGTGATCGGTTCAGTAGAATCATCTGTCTCAAAGTCTGTAAGTTGGGGATAATAATTATAATTACACAGTATCAATGATGTAGTAATCTAATATAACTATAATGACACAGTATCAATGATGTATTATACTAATATAACTATAATGACACAGTATCAGTGATGTATTGTACTAACATAAGTATTCATGTCAAATGTGCTTTCAACTATGAATAGTATAGACATAGATTTCACATTGACAGAAGCACCAGCAGATCTACTGTATATACTCCCTTACAAGATGGATCCAACTGCAGACTGAACAGAACCAGATCTGCCATCATATAATGTGCCAGCAGATCAGGGTCTATGCAGTTTGTTAGGACTAATCAGTTAAACAGCATAGACCCTGATCTGCCGGAGGACTATGCGATGGCAGATCAGGGTCTTTTTTGTTTGCAGTTGGACCCGACTTATAAGTGAATATATATGGTAAATACAGCTGTCCCATGTGATAAAGAAGCATGTTATAACAAGAGAAAACTAAATACAGCTGTCCCATGTGATAAAGAAGCATGTTATAACAAGAGAGAACTAAATACAGCTGTCCCATGTGATAAAGAAGCATGTTATAACAAGAGAGAACTATATACAGCTGTCCCATGTGATAAAGAAGCATGTTATAACAAGAGAGAACTATATATGCCATTCACCATCAAGCACATGCTAAACATTGGTAACTACAGATGGATTCTTGTTTTTATTGTGAAGAGTTTTTTTATTGTGTAAAGAATAGATTATTTCCCATGTATGTGTGCTCTATATGTAACAACACCATGCATATAAAGCAGAGTTATATTGTTGTTAAATACATGAATCAATACTTTGTCCACCATTACAAACAGTGTTGCTTTTACACATTGAAAAGCTCCAAAGATCAGAGGTCTTTTGGGGTCAAACAGTCTGTTTTTAGAAGGAATTTCAACAAATACATGCAGAAATAATGCAGATTCTAGGTATGTTATATACAAGTTCATGTCTGCAGTAAATTGAGACTGACTGCTTGTATATTTTTTGCTTAAATAATTTTTATAACGAATTTGAATGAACACCCCATTGAGCATTATGTATTGACCTTAAGCAAATGGTTATCGCATGTATCTGCCTTCCAAGAAAGTGTTGATTAGTGTATTTAAAGCTTTATAACATACATGCAAAGAATGTAGAACATTGCTTCAAAATGATATACATACCACTTACTTAGCTTGCCATTATGTGTAGCAGTATCCAATATAAGATTGATGCCTTAAAAGATTAGCACGTCAGATGATCGACACAACCAAAGATCTGTGGTGCCAAAAATAATAAATTGATTCAGTTTATAGTATTACTATACAAAAATTTGTCTGTAAATGTCTAAACAAATTGATGACAAATGATCAATATCAACCTTTTGTCAAACAACTTTTGCATGCATCAGTGTTTAGTTATGTCTGGCATCAAGTATTTGTTTGTGTTAGGCATCATGTGTTTGGTTATGTCAGGCATCAATGTTTGATTGTGCCGTCAATGTTTGGCTGTGTCAGGCATCAGGTGTTTCAATCATATTCGTCTGCTATTTCCAAATTTACATAAATTGGATGACAATGCAGGGTATGTTCTAATATAGAAAATTTAGGTGGGAAATTGCCACTTCTATCTGAAAAAAATGTTTTTTTTCCTAAATATAGGGAAGATTTAATGTAGTATACAAAGATAGGGCTTGCAAATATTATATGATTTTTGCACATTCAGTTTATGTTTTGGTGGATTTTTGAGAAATTAACGTGAATCCTGTGATCACAGGTTCTAGAATAGAGTCTGAAAATGATGTATCCAAATTGTCTGTGGATTTATATATGTTTGCTGTTTTCTTTCTCCATAAAATTTACACAATAATATGACAAAAACATAGAGCATGTAATAAAAACCATGTTGGTTAAAGCTGTTTCTTTCCACTTAAGAAACAAAAGTTTGATATTCTATCTGTCATCCATCCTTCTGTCTATAAAAAATTTGGTTATAACACTACTGGGAATTGTTGGAGTTCAACCAAATTTAGTATGAAGCTTTATACTGATGAGATTTAAAGAGAGTTCTACTTTCAGCTTTGTATATCATCATTGTGAAGAGTTATGGTTCCTGATTGCCCACCTGTCTGGCTTTCATTTCTGCATCATATCTTTATCAAGGATTGTTGGATTTCAACCAAATTTTGCATGCAGCTTTATATTGATGAGACCTTGAGTGACTTCGCGTTCCAGCTTTCCATGACTTCATTTACAGAAGTTATGAACCTTAATTGCCCATTCTATTGGCTCGAAACTATTGAGACCTTGAAAGGGGTAGAATTTCAGTTTGCTCTGTCGTAATTTAGAGGAGTTATGGTCACTGATTGTCTGTTGTCCAGACTTTTTGTGTCTGCAGCTTAACTTTACCAAGGACTTTTGGATTTCAACTAAATTTAGCATGCAGCTTTATATTGATGACATCATGAAAGAGGTAGATTTTCAGTCTGCTGTGTCATTTAGAGGAGTTATTGCCCCTGATTGTTATTCTGACTTTTTGTATCTGAAGCTTAACTTTGTCAAGGATCACTAGATTTAACCAAATTTGGCATGCAGCTTTATAAATTTGGCATGCAGCTTTATATTGATGAGACCTTGATTTAGTTTGACTTATAGTGTTCCACAACTTTATTTACAGGAGTTATTTCCCCTGATTTCCTGCCTTCCTGAATTTCGTTTCTGCAGTATATCTTTACCAAATTGTATTGGATTTCAGTTACATTTGGCATGATGAGACCTTGAATGAGTTTGATTTTCTGCATTCTACAACTTCAACTACAGACTTTATGTTCCTTGTTTACCCATCATCCTGACTTTGATTTCCACAGCATAACTTTACCAAGGATTGTTGGATCTCAACCAAATTTATAATGCACCTTTATATTTATAAGACTGAATAAGCTTGATTTCTAGCATTCCAAAACATATTTACAGGAGTAATAGCCCCTGATTGCCCATCTATTTGATTTTGGCTTCTGCAACATATTTACAGGAGTTGTAGCCCCTGATTGCCCATCTTCTTGATTTTGGCTTCTGCAGCATTATTTTACTGAGGATTGTTGAATTTCATCCATATTTGGTATGTAGCTTCATGTGGATGACACTTTAGTAGAATTTAATTTCTTGCATTCCACGCCATCATTCAGAGGAGTTATGGCACTTGAATGCCCATTATCTGCAAACGTTGGTTTCCCATCGCAGGTTATTCTGTTTAAGACCAAGACAAGAAATTATAGTGAGTGGGACCCTTTGTAATGCCCCATCACTTAGAAGTCTTGTTCTTTATGAATCTCAGTTTGTTACTTCTCTCAGGATAGTTTGTATTTTGATTTTGATTAATCTGTTAATAATAATTCAAATATTTGAACTAAATGTTTTTGAATTGTTACAATAAATCGAAAGTGTACATCATACATAGTTATTTAAAGGATCATTTAGTTAATAGTTTTGTAGGAGGACTGGCTTTATTTTTATATTGACAATCAAAGAATTTTTTTTCCTCCCAATAGTCTCTTTTTTATATGAATGAAAACTGAGAATGAGCAAATAGGCTAATGCTTTTGTTGTACATTTCTAATTTAATAGAGAATGTATATATTTTCTGAATCACCTATAATTAATTTTGTCCCATAGACTTGACATAGAAATTAACAGAACAATTTTTTTTGTATACGTCATCAAGTGTTATATGTCATTGCATTGCGACATTAAGACATCATTGAACATTTTGCATCACAATGTCATTCAATCTGATTAAAATCTAGATCTCCGAAATAATGAAGATATGATGGACACCAATGTGAGGTCATGTCCTGTTGACTTTTCGATTCACCAATCAAATTACAACTTTCACATTTATGAAAATGAAAAACTTCATTATGAACATTTTGTTTCTAATAATAACTCTCCCTAACATAAAATGCAATGTTTTACCTGACAGGTTACTTAAAATAAGTGGAACAGGAATTCCAAAGGTTACTTAAAATAAGTGGAACAGGAATTCCAAAGGTTACTTAAAATAAGTGGAACAGGAATTCCAAAGGTTACTTAAAATAAGTGGAACAGGAATTCCAAAGGTTACTTAAAATAAGTGGAACAGGAATTCCAAAGGTTACTTAAAATAAGTGGAATGGGAATTCCAAAGGTTACTTAAAATAAGTGGAATGGGAATTCCAAAGGTTACTTAAAATAAGTGGAATGGGAATTCCAAAGGTCAGCAGAATATATTAAGTAGTATAAGTAGATCTTGATTTAAATCAGACTGGACGTCATTCAACTTGCTTGATAGGATTTAAAGTATGAATGAAGTTGAGTAAAGAATAAAAAGAGTGTATTTATTTTAATGTTTGTAAGTTTATTCTTACAGTAATGGTAAAAGATCTGAAAACTGATACTAATTATAAATTAGAGTATATAATAAACAAATTATTGTATATGTACTGTTGAAAACTGTATGTGGACTCCTCATGGTGTAGCTGACTCGTAAGCTCATCAGTCATATGCCAAACAGCACATCCACACAAGATATTAGTCAGTACACATACAATAACCTATAATTACTGTACTCCCTCATTATAACACTGTCCATGGGAACCATAGAGTGTACTGCCTTATAGCGAGATCACCTTATAATGAAATACAGTATTCACTCTTTATAATGCTGTCCATGTGAGCTATAGAGTATACCACTTTATAGTGAGATCACCTTATAATGAAATACAGTATTCACTCTTTATAATGCTGTCCATGTGAGCTATAGAATATACCACTTTATAGTGAGATCACCTTATAATGAAATATATGATACAGTATTCACTCTTTATAATGCTGTCCATGTGAGCTATAGAGTATACCACTTTATAGTGAGATCACCTTATAATGAAGTATATGATACAGTACTCCCTCACTATAATGATGTCCATGTGAGCCATAGAGTTTACTGTCTTATAGTGAGACCACCTTATAATGAAGTACATGGTATAATTTTACTACCACCTAATGAAATGGGATCCATGACTGTACCTGCCTTATAATAGGAACCATCTTGTATTATAATGAAGAGCCTTATAGCGAGGGAGTGCTGCATACAGGTACCATACGTACTTATATTGTATAACAGGCTCCAAACGGCAAACAGCAAAGACCCAAATCTAACATTTTTCAGTATGTTAGAAGAGCTGCCATATAAGCACTCCACCTGCAAACATAGAAACCTTGCATAATGTTCCAGCAGTTCAGGTTCTGTGCTGTATGATCTACCAACAGTGTCCAGTAAACAACATAAACAACATAGACCCTTATCTGCAACACAAACAGCAGCAGATCTGGGTTTATGATTTTCAATATTAAGTGTACAGGATATATGAGTTAAAGACAATTAAGTGTACAGGATATATGAGTTAAAGACAATTAAGTGTACAGGATATATGAGTTAAAGACAATTAAGTGTACAGGATATATGAGTTAAAGACAATTAAGTGTACAGGATATACGAGTTAAAGACAATTAAGTGTACAGGATATATGAGTTCAAGACAATTAAGTGTACAGGATATACGAGTTAAAGACAATTAAGTGTACAGGATATATGAGTTAAAGACAATTAAGTGTACAGGATATATGAGTTAAATACAATTAAGTGTAAAGGATATATGAGTTGAAGACAATTAAGTGTACAGGATATATGAGTTAAAGACAATTAAGTGTACAGGATATATGAGTTCAAGACAATTAAGTGTACAGGATATACGAGTTAAAGACAATTAAGTGTACAGGATATATGAGTTAAAGACAATTAAGTGTACAGGGTATATGAGTTAAAGACAATTAAGTGTAAAGGATATATGAGTTAAAGACAATTAAGTGTACAGGATATATGAGTTAGAGACAGTAAATTTCCTGCTCATATGCTTTCTTTCAGTGATTCATTTATTTACCATATATATGTGCTTATAAGTTGAGTCCAGCTGCAAACAACATAGACCCTGATCTGCTGTCTCATAAATGCGCTGGCAGATCAGGGTTTAAGGTGTTTGTACTGATTACTCCTAACAAACTGCAGAGACCCAGATCTACTGATGCATTATGCATGGCATATCTGGGTCTGTGTAGTATTGCAGTTTGTTATGCATGGCATATATCGGTCTGTGTAGTATGCAGTTGGATTTAACTTATAAGTAAGTATATATGGTAGTTTTAACATATAGCATGTAGGTGCTTGTGGTATATGTTGGAACGTATTTCACAATACCTCAAATCTGAGATTTTGAGGAGAAGCAGATACTGAATAGTCATATTATTTTTTTAGCTAAGCAAGGAAAAAAAAGAAAAGATGATGACAGATAAATAAATAAAAGCAAAGTAATTACCACACTGCAGTCTACAAAACAGTGATGAGGTAGGTCAAAGTAATTACCACACTGCAATCCACAAAACAATGATGAGGTAGCTCAAAGTAATTACCACATTGCAGTCGACAAAATAATGATGAGGTATTTCAAAATAATTACCATATTGCAGTCCACAAAACACTGATGAGGTAGGTCAAAGTAATTACCACATTGCAGTTCACAAAATACTGATGAGGTAGGTCAGAGTAATTACCACACTGTAGTCCACAAAACAAGAATGAGGTAGGTCAAAGTAATTACCACATTGCTAGGTGAATGTAATTACCACACTGCAGTCCACAAAACAATGATGAGGTAGGTCAAAGTAATTATCACACTGTAGTCCACAAAATGATGAGGTAGATCAAAGTAATCACCACACTGCAGTCCACAAAATAATGATGAGGTAGGTCAAAGTAATTACCACACTGCAGTCCACAAAACAATGGTGAGGTAGGTCAAAGTTAAAGTGGATGAGTTTATCTGTGTACAGTTCTCCCTCGTTTTAACTCAGATCTGGATATAACACAGTACTGCTATGGGCCCATGACCAAAACTAAACCATTATATTTGATTGGTCTATCAAATGTATGACTTTATGGTTGAAAAAATACAATATGAAGCCAAGTATTACATCTTTATTTCCTTTTTAAAACATTATTATTTGACAAATTTTGATCATTCCCGCTATACCACAGTTTAGTATGTATGCAGTTCTTGCTATACAGCTTTTTGGTACATAACACTGTTCTCATTATAATTCAGTTCTATACATAATGCAGTCAGTGGTTAATGACCAGCAACTACAACATTATAACAACAGAGGACTGTACATTCAGGTGTGCATAATGTTTGTTCATCTTTGGGTTGATGCATAAAACACTTGATCATCCTATGAATTCATTTAGTTTTGTATCTGTTTTCATGATTTTGTGAAAAAAATGGCATCTTCATTGGTACTAAAATTCATGGATTAGGGAACTGGGCCTATTGTTTCCACAGAAGGGATTGTTTCCATGGATGGGATCCTATTGTTTCCATGGAAGGGATCCTGTTGTTTCCACAGAAAAGGTTCTATTGTTTTCATGGAAGGCTCATTGTTGTTTATTGGGTCCTTAAATTTTTGGTTCCTAGAAACCATGAAGTAAAAGAAAATTGGTATTCCATGAAAAATGAATACACAGTATTCCTAGTTATTACACTGGTTCCTCACTATAATGCCCCTTGATATAACACCAATATGGTCATGGTTCCCATCTTAGTGGTGAATAAGGATTTGTGCATAATGTACCCCAGTATAAGGTGACCTCAGCTATAACATGGTACAATTTTATGGCTTCCATGATCATCATTATTATGTAATGAGTGACTAATAGTGAAGTAATTTGTTTTCAGATGAGTGACTAATAGTGAAGTAATTTGTTTTCAGATGAGTGACTAATAGTGAAGTAATTTGTTTTCAGATCATTGCTATTACAGTATTCTTTCATTATAAGACATATCATTGTAACACAGTTCCCGTTATAAGGCATGTATGGTCATTCATCATTTAATTAATGTAGTAGTATAATTATATGTATCATGGCCATCCCACTATGAGGTGGTATACTCCATGGCTGCCATGGACAGTATTATAATGAGATAGTACTGTACTTACATATGCAAACAGAAAAGGGAATTCTGAATCCAAAATCTCAGATGTGGTCAAATTTATATATGTCTACTCTACAGAAAGAATATTTCCAGGTGACCTTGAACCTCCAAAGTGTATCAAGGTCAGATAGTATAAGAGATTCAAGAAGTTTGAATATAATAATTGAAAACCTTGTTTTTGACTTAATAAGATGTGGCAGATTTGGCCTGTAATTCTAGTACCATAATAAACCCATATTTGATAATAAACCCATATTTGATAATAAACCCATACTTGATAATAAGCCCATATTTGATAATAAACCCATATTTGATAATAAGCCCATATTTGATAATAAACCCATACTTGATAATAAGACCATATTTGATAATAAACCCATACTTGATAATAAGCCCATATTTGATAATAAACCCATATTTGATAATAAGCCCATATTTGATAATAAGCCCATATTTGATAATAAACCCATACTTGATAATAAGCCCATATTTGATAATAAGCCCATATTTGATAATAAACCCATACTTGATAATAAGCCCATATTTGATAATAAGCCCATATTTGATAATAAGCCCATAATTAATAATAAGCCCATATTTGATAATAAGCCCATATTTGATAATAAGCCCATATTTGATAATAAGCCTATAATTGATAATAAGCCCATATTTGATAATAAGCCCATATTTGATAATAAGCCCATAATTAATACTAAGCCCATCCCTTACTGTTACAAAATAATGACAAATTTGTTGTATAATAAAGCCTCTACCAGAAATAAGCCCACCCCAGTTTGTAAAAATTTTATAAGGCAAGGCTTATCATCTGAGAAATATTGCGCATTTCCTGCTGAGACGTGAAATTACCAGTGAAGAATATTTGTGTCAAAAAGTGTTTAGCACTCCTGTATAACCATCAGATTTGAGTTACAAGTAATGGTTTATAAATCTTTAAATATATGATATAACAGAGCCTACACAAAATGAACCAGTTTAAACTGACGTTCAAACAATAGTATATTTTACTTCCCATGTACCTCAACCATCACTCGGTGCTTATTAGTTCTTTGTTATGCTTTACACAAATGCTTGATATTATTTACAACAAATTTGCAATACACACTGCTTTTTGTCAAATTTTCCATAGATTGCAATAGTTTTTACTGCATTAACAGCTATCTAATATTTCAGAATCTTGGTTGTTTTTGTATGTACATATTGAAACAATTCGTGTTTCGTTGAATCATTTGTTCTACAGTTTACCCTCTTGTTACTTTTCCCTATTGTTTGCTAAAGGTTTTAATCCACATGTCTGTAAATGATATTTGTAGATGAAAAAGGGCTTGATGCAACATAAATTTTGGCTTCGATCCTTCAAAGTGCTGTTTTAAATGCTGAAATCATCTCTTTTGTCTCGCCTGCACTGGAAATGGCATGACATACCATATGTACTCAAATATAAGTTGGATCCATAGCAAACTGCATAGACCCAGATCTAGTGCTTCACGATGCGCTAGCAGATCTGGCTCTATGCAGTTTGTTAGGATTTCTCAGTAGAACAAACAACACAGATAATAATCTGCTGCTACAGTATGCAATGGCAGATCAGGATTTATGTAGTTTACAGTTGGACCTGATTTACACTTAAGTATATACAGTAGGTTATCAGTTTTCCAGCAGCAGTGGTATTGTCAGTATCAATATTCTGTCTGACTTTTGTGTTAATATTTTCATAGCATTGTGTGTAGGTGAGATACCATATTCCATGGAAGACCATAGATACTAGCATATAAGTCAAATCCAACTGTAAACAACAGAGACCCTTATCAACCATCGGATAATGCACTGGCAGATCTGGGTCTGTATAGTTTGTTAAGACTAATCAGTAGAACAGTCAACAGAGACACTGATCTGCCAGTGCATTATGCAGTGACAAATCATGGTCTGTGTTGTTTGCGGTTGGATCCAACTTACCATATATATTCGCTTATAAGTCGAGTCCAATTGCAAACAACATGGACCCTGATCTGCCATTGCATAATGCACCAGCAGATCAGGGTCTGTGCAGTTTGTAGTTGGACTCAATTTATAAGCAAGTATATAAAGCACACACAATGATTACCATTACATAGAATTTGCATATATTCTTTTCACTGACTTAGTATGTTTATTACGCATGCCTATCATTAGTAGAACAACATTTCTGTCCAAGATCTTTTTAAACGTCTTTGTAAAACTAAATTTTACACTCTTTTTGCAATATTAAATTATTTATATGCATTTCTGTCTTCTGGTTTCTGTCCATAATTTTCTTTTGATAAGAAATCACTGTAGATCATTGTACGTTACTTTTCATATCAATTACTTAAAATTATCACCTTTAATTATATAAAAAAAATTTAATAAGGAAAGGCAATACACTTTTTTATTATTAATTTCAACTCTATTACTTATTATTTTTTTCATCAAAGGAAAAGTTTAAATATCATATTTGACACAATACATGTACATTCCTTCACAAGCACACACCCCAATATTTTGGTTAAAATCCCATTAAAATATTAATTTCTAAGCACACCCCCTATATTTTGGTTAAAAAAGCACCCCCCTTATATTTTGGTTGAAATCCCATTAAATATTAATTTCTAAGTGCACATCCCTATAATTTGGTTAAAATCCCATTAAAATATTCATTTCTAAGCACACACACCTTTAATTTGGTTAAAATCCCATTAAAATATTAATTTCTAAGCACAACCCCCTATATTTTGGTTAAAATCCCATTAAAATATTCATTTCTAAGCACAAGCCCCTATATTTTGGTTAAAATCCCATTCAAATATTTATTTGTAAGCACACATCCCTATAATTTAGTTACAATCCCATTCAAATATTCATTTGTAAGCATACACCATTCATTTCTAAGCACACACCATTCATTTCTAAGCACACACCCCTATATTTGGTTGAAGTTCCATTAAAATGTTTATTTCTAAGCACACCCCCCTATATTGTGGTTAAAATTCCATTAAAATGTTCATTTCTAAGCACACACCCTATATTTTGGTTAAAATCCCATTAAAATATTCATTTCTAAGCAAACATCCCTATATTTTATTTAAAATCCCATTAAAATATTCATTTCTAAGCACACACCTATATTTTTGTTAAAATCCCATTAAAATATTCATTTCTAAGCACACACCCCTATATTTTAGTTAAAATCCCATTCAAATATTTATTTGTAAGCACACACCCCTATATTTTGGTTAAAATCTCATTCAAATATTCATTTGTAAGCATACACCATTCATTTGCAAGCACACCCCCCTATATTTTGGTTGAAGTTCCATTAAAATGTTCATTTCTAAGCACACACCCCTATATTGTGGTTGAAATTCCATTAAAATGTTCATTTCTAAGCACACACCCCTGTATTTTGGTTAAAATCCCATTAAAATATTAATTTCTAAGCACCCCCCCTATATTTTGGTTAAAATCCCATTAAAATATTAATTTCTAAGGAAACATCCCTATATTTTGGTTACAATCCCATTAAAATATTCATTTCTAAGCACACACCTATATTTTGGTTAAAATCCCATTAAAATATTCATTTCTAAGCACCCCCCCCCAAAAAATTTTAGATAAAATCCCATTCAAATATTTATTTGTAAGCACACACCCCTATACTTTGGTTAAATCTCATTCAAATATTCATTTGTAAGCACACACCCCTATACTTTGGTTAAATCTCATTCAAATATTCATTTGTAAGCATACACCATTCATTTCTAAGCACAAACCCCTATATTGTGGTTAAAATTCCATTAAAATGTTCATTTCTAAGCACACACTCCTATATTGTGGTTAAAATTCCATTAAAATGTAAATTTCTAAGCACACACACCTATATTTTGGTTAAAATCCCATTAAAATATTAATTTCTAAGCACCCCCCCCCTATATTTTGGTTAAAATCCCATTAAAATATTCATTTCTAAGGAAACATCCCTATATTTTGGTTACAATCCCATTAAAATATTCATTTCTAAGCACACACCTATATTTTGGTTAAAATCCCATTAAAATATTCATTTCTAAGCCCCCCCCCCCATATTTTAGATAAAATCCCATTCAAATATTTATTTGTAAGCACACACCCCTATACTTTGGTTAAATCTCATTCAAATATTCATTTGTAAGCACACCCCCCTATACTTTGGTTAAATCTCATTCAAATATTCATTTGTAAGCATACACCATTCATTTCGAAGCACAAACCCCTATATTGTGGTTAAAATTCCATTAAAATGTTCATTTCTAAGCACACACCCCTATATTTTGATTAAATTCCCATTAAAATATTAATTTATAAGCACACACCTCTATATTTTGGTTAAAATCCCGTTAAAATATTAATTTCTAAGCAAACACCACTATATTTTGGTTAAAATCCCATTAAAATATTCATGTCTAAGCACACACCTATATTTTGGTTAAAATCCCATTCAAATATTCATTTCTAAGCACAACCCCCTATATTTTGGTTAAAATCCCATTCAAATATTTATTTCTAAGCACACACCTCTATATTTTTGTTAAAATGCCAATAAAATATTAATTTCTAAGCAAACACCCCTATATTGTGGTTAAAATCCCATTAAAATATTAATTTATAAGCACACACTACTATATTTTGGTTAAAATCCCATTAAAATATTCATTTCTAAGCACACACCCCTATATTTTGGTTAAAATTCCATTAAAATATTCACTTCTAAGCACAACCCCCTATATTTTGGTCATAATCCCATTAAAATATTCATTTCTAAGCACAACCCCCAATATTTTGGTTAAAATCCCATTAAAATATTCATTTCTAGGCACAACCCCCTATATTTTGGTTAAAATCTCATTAAAATATTCATTTCTAAGCACTCACCCCTATATTGTGGTTAAAATCCCATTAAAATATTCATTTCTAAGCAGACACCCCTATATTTTGGTTAAAATCCCATTAAAATATTCATTTCTAAGTGCACATCCCTATAATTTGGTTATAATTCCATTAAAATGTTCATTTCTAAGCACTCACTCCTATATTTTGGTCATAATCCCATTAAAATATTCATTTTTAAGCACAACTCACTATATTTTGGTTAAAATCCCATTAAAATATTCATTTCTAAGCACAACCCCCTATATTTTGGTTAAAATCCCATTAAAATATTTATTTGTAAGTGCACACCCCTATAATTTGGTTAAAATCCCATTAAAATATTCATTTCTAGGCACAATCCCCTATATTTTGTTTAAAATCCCATTAAAATGTTTATTTCTAAGCAGACACCCCTATATTTTGGTTAAAATCCCATTAAAATATTCATTTCTAGGCACACACCCCTATATTTTGGTTAAAATTCCATCAAAATATTTATTTCTAAGCACAACCCCCTAAAATTTGGTTAAAATCCCATTAAAATATTCATTTCTAAGCACACACACCTTTAATTTGGTTAAAATCCAATTAAAATATTCATTTCTAAGCACAACTCCCTATATTTTAGTTAAAAAAAAATCCCGTCAAAATATTAATTTCTTAGCACAACCTTCTATATTGTGGTTAAAATCCCATTAAAATATTCATTTCTAACCACAACCCCCTATAATTTGGTTAAAGTCCCATAAAAATATTCATTTCTAAGCACACACACCTATAATATGGTTAAAATCCCTTTAAAATATTCATTTCTAAACACAACCCCCCTTTTTTTTGCTTAAAATCCCATTAAAATATTCATTTCTAAGCACAACCCCCTATATTTTGGTTAAATTCCCATGAAAATATTTTTTTGTAGGTGCACACCCCTATATTTTAGTTAAAATCCCATTAAAATATTCATTTCTAAGCACAACCCCCTATATTTTGGTTAAAATCCCATTAAAATATTCATTTTTAAGCGCAACGCCCTACATTTTGGTTAAAATCCCATTAATATATTTATTTGTAAGCACACATCACTATATTTTAGTTACAATCCCATTCAAATATTTATTTGTAAGAACACCCCCCTATATTTTAGTTAAAATCCCATTGAAATATACATTTGTAAGCATACACCATTCATTTCTAAGCACACACCCCTATATTTTGGTTGAAGTTCCATTAAAATGTTCATTTATAAGCATACACCCCTATATTTTGGTTAAAATTCCATTAAAATGTTAATTTCTAAGCACACCCCCCTATATTTTGGCCAAAATCCCATTAAAATATTCATTTCTAAGCGCACACCTCTATATTTTAGTTAAAATCCCATTAAAATATTCATTTCTAAGCAAACACCCCTATAATTTGGTTAAAATCCCATTAAAATATTCATTTCTAAGCACACACCTATATTTTGGTTAAAATTCCATTAAAATATTCATTTCTAAGCACCCACCCTATATTTTGGTTAAAATCCCATTAAAATATTCATTTCTAAGCTCAAATCTGAATCCTAGATTCCTTCTGGGAGGGAGGCAGATGCTAAATATGCATGGAACATCATGATTTTGTTGGGAGACTATCACCATTCAAGCCTGGTATCTCATTAAAATTTAACTTGTAAGTTAAATCAGAATAAAAGTGCTTCATAAATGTGTTTTATAATGAAGTGTGCAGGAGTCAACTCTTCTAATATGTATGTATACAGATAAACAGAGTTAACTCTTCTAATATGTATGTATACAGATAAACAGAGCTAACTCTTCTAATATGTATGTATACAGATAAACAGAGCTAACTCTTCTAATATGTACGTATATACGTATACAGATAAACAGAGCTAACTCTTCTAATATGTACGTATACAGATAAACAGAGCTAACTCTTCTAATGTGTACGTATACAGATAAACAGAGTTAACTCTTTTAATATGTACATATACAGATAAACAGATTTAACTCTTCTAATATGTACGTATAAAGATAAACAGAGCTAACTCTTTTCATATGTACCAGTATACAGATAAACAGAGCCAAATCTTCTAATATGTATGTATACAGATAAACAGAGCTAACTTTTTTAATATGTACCGGTATACAGATAAACAGAGCTAAATCTTCTAGTATGTACATATACAGATAAACAGAGCTAAATCTTATAATATGTACGTATACAGATAAACAGAGTTAACTCATCTAATATGTACATATACAGATAAACAGAGCTAACTCTTCTAATATGTACGTATACAGATAAACAGAGCTAACTCATCTAATATGTACGTATACAGATAAACAGAGCTAAAATCTTATAATATGTACTTATACAGATAAACAGAGTTAACTCATCTAATATGTACGTATACAGATAAACAGAGCTAACTCTTCTAATATGTACATGTACAGATAAACAGAGCTAACTCTTCTAATATGTACGTATACAGATAAACAGAGCTAACTCTTCTAATATGTACGTATACAGATAAACAGAGCTAACTATTCTAATATGTATGTATGTGTGATGGGTACACTGCATATGACATTTTGGTATGCACTTTATATGATGAGGTGAAATTTACCCAAATAATAACTTTTAAGTGCAAAATGTGGGTAATGATGTCAATTTCGGTTTCATCACACTCTTAAACTTCAAAAGAATTTAAATAGCCAGTATTATTCAAGAAACAATTTATCTACTTTGTTTTTACATTGAACCCTCTTTACAATACTGCTTATGGGACCCATAAATGCATAACACACTATAGGCCACCTTATACCTTATACCACACTATAGGCCACCTTATACCACACTATAGGCCACCTTATACCTTATACCACACAATAGGCCATCTTATACCTTGTACCACAATATAGGCCACCTTATACCTTATACCACACTATAGGCCACATTATACCTTATACCACAATATAGGCCACTGTATACCTTATACCACACTATAGGGCATTTTATTCCTTATACCACACTATAGGCCACCTTATACCTTATACCACATTATAGGCCACCTTATACCACACTATAGGCCACATTATACCTTATGCCACAATATAGGCCACCTTATACCTTGTAACACTATAGGCCACCTTATACCTTATACCACTCTAAGCAGTCTTATACCTTATACCACACTATAGGCCACCATATACCTTATACCACACTAGGCCACCATATATCATATACAATACTATAGGCCACCATATAATACCACACTATAGGGCATCTTATACCTTATACCACACTATAGGCCACCATATAATATCACACTATAGGCCACCATATAATACAACACTAGGCCATCATATACCTTATACCTCACTATAGGGCATCTTATACCTTATACCACAATATAAGCCACCATATAATTCCACACTATAGACCACCATATATCTTATACCAGACTATAGGGCATCTTTCACCTTATACACACTATAGGCCATCATATACCTTATACCACACTATAGGTCATCATATACCTTATACCACAATATAAGCCACCATATAATACCACACTATAAGCCATCATATACCTTATACCACACTACAGGCCACCATATAATACCACACTATAGGCCACCATATACCTTATACCACACTATAGGCCATCAGATACCTTATACCACACTATAGGGCATCTTTCACCTTATACCACAATATAGACCACCATATAATACCACACTATAGGACATCTTATACCTTATACCACACTATAGGACACCATATAATACCACACTATAGGCCACCATATACCTTATACCACACTATAGGGCATCTTATACCTTATACCACAATATAGGCCACCATATACCTTATGCCACACTATAGGGCATCTCATACCTTATACCACAATATAGGCCACCATATAATACCACACTATCGACCACCATATATCTTATACCACACTATAGGCCACCATATAATACCACACTATAGGCCACTATATACCTTATACCACACTATAGATCACCATATACCTTATACCACAATATAGACCACCATATAATACCACACTATAGACCACCATATATCTTATACCACACTATAGGCCACCATATAATACCACACTATAGACCACCATATAATACCACACTATAGGCCACCATATAATACCACACTATAGGCCATCTTATACCTTATATCACACTATAAGCCAGCTTATACTTTATACGCAAGACTAATTATAACTAGTCTGTTGTATGCAAAGCCATAGTTTACTTGTGAATCACATGATAATAGGTTGCAATTAGCCAAGAACTACAATTAAATGACATGGATAATTAAACAGTAATTTCAAAATTGAAATTCACCTAACATAACTATATCTGTGTTATATAAGTTACCATGTTATATTGAGGTGACCCTAAATGGACACACTGTATCATTATATGGTGCCATACTATACATATGTATGGATGGCACACTGTATCATTAGATGGTGCCATACTATATATATATGTATGGATGTCAGACTGTATCATTATATGGTGCCATACTTTATATATGTATGGATGGACAGACTGTATCATTATATGGTGCCATACTATACATATGTATGGATTGACAGACTGTATCATTATATGGTGCCATACTATACATATGTATGGATTGACAGACTGTATCATTATATGGTGCCATACTATATATATGTATGGATGGACAGACTGTATCATTATATGGTGCCATACTATACATATGTATGGACGGACAGACTATCATTATATGGTGCCATACTATACATATGTATGGACGGACAGACTATCATTATATGGTGCCATACTATACATATGTATGGATGGACAGACTATCATTATATGGTGCCATACTATACATATGTATGGACGGACAGACTATCATTATATGGTGCCATACTATACATATGAATGGATGGACAGACTATCATTATATGGTGCCATACTATACATATGTATGGATGGATGGACACACTGTATCATTATATGGTGCCATACTATACATATGTATGGATGGCAGACTGTATCACAATATCCTGCAAGTTCTTTTTGAAAGTGCAGGGATCACAGTTGGTACAAGAGAAACTTTGACCTGTTTCCTTGTGCACCCAACTTACCATGGGTTTTTGTTATATAGAATGCATAAAAATAGATTTTAGGAATTGTATATTTAAAAACGTGGAAGTTGTAAATTTTAAAAGTCAAGCTTATGTATGGATCATTTTTGTCAAGCCCATGTTACTGTTAAAGCAAGATACATGTATAGTGGTCACTTTTCTGAAAACTGTATTGTTAAGGTTTTGGTTCAAGTTTTTAATTTGAGCTCAAGCTCAACATGCAAGCCAGTATTTCATTAATCCCAGTCATTGTAAGAATTCAAGGGACCACAACTTATCAATTGATGAGAACAATTTTCACATGAAATTGTGAACACATAATATCCAATTAATACAGCTCACAACAGAAAGTGCAATGCTCCCTCTTTATATTCCTGTTCATGGCAGCCATAAAAGTAACATGCATTATAAGCAAGTGAGCCTTTTACTGAGGGATGGTCCAACAGGCTGTTATATTAGTAGTCTTTTACTGAGGGATGTTCCAACAAGGCTGCCATAATTGTAATCTTATACTGTGGGATGTTCCAACAAGGCTGCCATAATTGTAGTCTTATACTGTGGGGTGTTCCAACAAGGCTGCCATAATTGTAGTCTTATACTGTGGGATGTTCCAACAAGGCTGCCATAATTGTAGTCTTATACTGTGGGATGTTCCAACAAGGCTGCCATAATTGTAGTCTTATACTGTGGGATGTTCCAACAAGGCTGCCATAATTGTAGTCTTATACTGTGGGATATTACAACAGACTGTCATACTAGTAGACATATACCGTGGGGTGTTCCAACAGGCTGTCATATTAGTAGCCTTTTACTGAGGGATGTTCCAAGATGCAGTCATAACAAGTAACCTTATACTGTGGGATATTCCAGCAGGCTGTCATACAAGTAGCCTTATATTGAGGGATGTTCCAACAGGTGGTCATACTAGCAGCCATATACTGAGGGATGTTCTGACAGGCTGTCATAACAGTAGCCTTATACAGAGGGATGTTCCAACGGGCTGTCAGACTAGTATCCATATACTGAGGGATGTTCCAACGGGCTGTCACACTAGTAGCCATATACTGAGGGATGTTCCAACAAGCTGTCATATAAGTAGCCTTTTACTGTGGGATGTTCCAACTGTCTGTCATACCAGTAGCCATATACTTATAGATGTTCTGACAGGCTGTCATACCAGTAGCCTTATACTGAGGGATGTTCCAACCAGCTGTCAGAATAGTAGCCATATACAGAAGGATGTTCCAACAGGCTGTCATAATAGTAGCCATATATTGATGGATGTTCTGACAGGTTGTCATACTAATAGCCTTATACTGAGGGATGTTCCAACAAGGTTGTATCACAATAGTAGCCTTATACTTAAGGATGTTCCAACAAGGCTGCATCGTAATAGTAACCTTATACAGAGGGATGTTCCACCAGGGCTGTGATAATATTGACCTTATACTGAGGGATGCTCCACAAAGGCTGTGTCATATTAGAGCATAAGAAGACAAAAAAGGGTATTCAATAATGTGAAACCACATTATAATTGATTCATATTAGCCCAGAACTAAAATTGGTGAAATAGTTAAAGTTGCAATGATGAAACAAAATTTTAATAATTGAATGGGATCCATGATCATAGCTGTAATATAACAGGGGCAGTGGTATAATGAACGGGCTTTATAGGGAGGGACCAATGGAATATAATCCATGAACAAACAAGTGTTATGTGAGGAACAACAGTATAATCAGGGGTTTTATAGTGAACTGTCAGTATCATTAGAAGGGGACAATGACCATACCAGTGTGGTAAGAGGGGCAGTAGTATAGTAAGGGGTTTTATTGCGAGGGACCAATATAATGGGGTCAATGACCTTACCAGTGTGGTAAGAGGGGCAGTAGAATAGTAGGAGGTTTTATTGTGAGGGGCCAATATAATGGGGTCAATGACCATACCAGTGTGGTAAGAGGGGCAGTAGAATAGTAGGAGGTTTTATTGTGAGGGGCCAATATAATGCGATCAATGACCATATCAGTGTGGTAAGAGGGGCAGTAGTAAAGTAAGGGGTTTTATTGTGAGGAACCTCGCATCTGCAATCACTAAAATATAACTTGCAACAATTCTGAGACAAAATTAATACATTTTATGCCAATGAAAATAACCTGCCATATGGTATGAAATGGGTGAATTAAAGAACATATCAATGACGTCCTGTGTTAAACAGTTTAAGGTGATCAGTACACTTCTAGTTTTCATATGATTTTAAAAAGGTTCACATTGATTATTCTGTTTATTTCTATTTTAAAAACAACCAGTATTGTAATTTTTCAATTATTTTATAAACTGAATTAATATTTTTCTGAGATTAAAGTAATTGGTAAAGTTCATGTGTTTAAAATTCACTGTAATTTTATTTTTCAAATGTCAGCATAAATTTTCAATTGTCATCATTTTTTTATTTTTGGGTATTGGTTTTTCTTATAAATTTAGCTTGGAGAAAAGTATTTAAAAAATGATGCAATTTGTGGACATAGACTTCTCTCTATAATATTATAGTCATTATTTTATATTGCCAAAGTTAAAAATTTTCATGACATAACTAATGGTCTTCCTCCACCCCACCCCCCACCTCCTCCCCGTTCTTATTTTGTTACCCTTTCAAATTAGTACATATTCCTTTAAACAAAGAATATCATAATTTTTACTCCTTTTAGACTATGGTAAAATATTTACAAAAAAGTGTAGTTATATGTTATTAGTAAGTATTTTTTTTATCATGCCCTGGTTTCACTAAACATCTCAAAATTTCTTCCAAAAATTGAGAATATCTTTCTTATTGCATGCTTGGTAACAATGATTTTGTTTCACAGAACATTCAGAATGCTTGGTAACAATGATTTTCTTTCACATAACATTCACCATGCATGATGCAGGGATTAAAACACAGGCAGAATATCATGTAATTTCCTTAAAGGAGTCTTGCCTCATCTCTGAGGACTTTTTTTGAAGATTTCCTCAAGTTTGAGGAATTCCTCAACTCATTTTTCAAGATTTAAAAAGGTTTGTGTTTGTTAGATTTTCAACTTAAATGTGATTTTTCATCCTTTCCATTATCTCTACCTCTGACAAAAATAGTGATATTGTCTGAAGTATCATAAGGTAATGTAAAATCTCAGTTTGAGAATTCATTTATTAATTTTGAGAATTTTAGTGAAACCTTGTTAACAATAATGACTTTGACATATTAACAATATTAACATTTTATATGTACCATATGACTTTTTGAAAGACATTCTTTTGACTTTATCAAGGGACTAGTAACATTTCACCAAACATGATGTGTTGTTCATGGTTATGTTACATTTGTATTAAAAAATATTTAGATGTTAAAAAAGACCGATAAAAACTATTGTGAGGCAGTTAGAAGAGCATTGACTGCTAATCTGATATAAATAAATTGAACTTTGTTGAAAATCTGTTGTTCTATCCCACCTGGCCCAAACAGTCGTGTATTCCACAGGAATTAACAGAAATTAAACGAGTCAAGTAATGTTCCTTTCATTACTTAATAAATCATTAATTCAAATGAGCTATCTGTTTAAATCGTTTAATACTTATTTTCAGTGTTACAATTTTAAATAATCCCCTAGCGCACCACCAGTGATATGAAGTTACAATTTTCAATAATGCCCTAGCGCACCAGTGATATGAAGTTACAATTTTCAATAATGCCCTAGCGCACCAGTGATATGAAGTTACAATTTTCAATAATGCCCTAGCGCACCAGTGATATGAAGTTACAATTTTCAATAATGCCCTAGCGCACCAGTGATATGAAGTTACAATTTTCAATAATGCCCTAGCGCACCAGTGATATGAAGTTCATAAAGAATATTACTATCATTGTACAGGGAGACGAAACTGGTTCATGTTAGAATCAGTCCTAGATAGAAAGAAAACAAAATAGTATATAATAAATACGTTACTACATTTGAAATAGAAAATATGCCATTGTTTATTTCTAAGCATAACTGCACTCCTAGCGTCGTACAGTATCACTCAAAAAAAAAGTTCATATTTTCCCATACATATAAAGTACTCTATAAGTTTGATTTCAGTCAAACTGCATAAATCCAGATCTGCTTTAATGCACTATCGGAACAGGATCTATATTGTATGCTGTATGTAAAACAGCATAGACCCCGACTGGAAATTATGCAACGGCAGATCCAGATCTAGACATTTTGCAGTTGGGCTCACATTGTACATAGGTAAATACAATATGTACTGTGATCACTCGCTATAAAGCGCATCAGTATAACTCGGTCTCCCTTACAACACGGGTTTGATCATTGGAGGTGAAAATATTTTTCATACTGTACCTACTCAAGTATAATGCTCCCTCACCACCTATAAAGCAGTACACATGTATGACTCCCATGAACAGAATTTTTGTCAGGGACCCTGTATTAAAGGTCAAGTTCAGTGTATATACAACCTATATCATATGAGCTCCTGGAGATGCAAATCTTTTCTTTTTTTTTTCTTCATGATATGGCGTCATTCATCGAATGAAAGAACCGATAAAACTTGTTTTTTTACATAGTACCTTACACGCGGCTGAATCAGGAGTTTACGTTTAGTTCTGGCACGACCAACGTGTGTGACATCTTTGGCGCCAAAAAATAAAACAATCTTTTGCTGCGATCTGCTATTGCTATAACGGGGATCAGCATTTAACTGTTGGTAGCACTGAATTGTTCCAATCAACAGATTAGAGGTACGCAGAAAGGTGTATACTGAAAGGTCTATGCAGAAAGGTGTATGCAGAAAGGTGTATGCAGAAAGGTCTATGCAGAATGGTGTATGCAGAAAGGTCTATGCAGAAAGGTGTATGCAGAAAGGTCTATGCAGATAGGTCTATGCAGGTGAAGAGAAATTATGTTTAACCTTCAACATTGTGATCCAAATGATAATTGATAACTTTAACAAAATGATATTTTATGCTTTTGGTTATATAGTTTAAGTAAACTGAGGTAAGTGATTTTTCAGTAAAGTGAACATAAATTGCACCAGAGTAAGTTAATCTTCATATAGAGCATACTAATTGTTATGTTAATCCCTTTAAAAAATAAATGAATGAATTTGTCAAGCCTTTTTGTGCCATTCTCAATGTTCCTGACAGTGGCGGTGCGAGGGTTCCATGCGCCCTAAGGCAACGTTCTTTAACGGCCCCCTACCGAGGCGCCCGAGGGCAATGTTCTTTAGTGGCGCCCCTACTTTCCCTACATAAAACATTTTTTTATGTCAGTTGCCAACCTACGTCCCCCCCCCCAAACAACCTACGTCCCCCCCCCCAAAAAAAAAAACAAAAACTCCTAAAAATAAGTTTTGTGAATAATTGAACCCGTTAGACTAAAGTGAAGGTAAAATACGATGAAAATGTCAGCTGTAAAAAAAAAAAAAAGCTCAGCCTTCGCCTGGTGCCTGGGGTCAATCGCTCCCTCCCCAAACAACTGAACGAACAAATAAACAAATAGACGTTAGAATAGAGTGGTAGAGTAAGAATAAGAATGAATGAATGAATGAACGAAGAAATAAGGGCGAAAATTGATTTGCCAAAGGCAGAAAAAGATGTGTAAATACTATAAGTGCTGG
The DNA here is from genome assembly GCA_029931535.1 of Margaritifera margaritifera. NCBI lineage: Eukaryota > Metazoa > Mollusca > Bivalvia > Unionida > Margaritiferidae > Margaritifera > Margaritifera margaritifera. The sequence continues at coordinate 4,852,219 of JAQPZY010001633.1, forward strand.
AAGTCCTTGGTAGATGTCAATTGCTGTCATCCCACTGTCAAACAGATCGATAACTACGCAGTAGATATTAGCAACAGGCGTCGCCACTAGAGGGCTCTGGCGATCAAGATCAACATTTTCTCAAAATGGAAATCTCATTACCTGAGGTATTTTCTGGACTCGCGGTACTAATTCAGCTCTATAGTAAACCTATGGAAACACCATAATATTAAAAATTCAATGACTTTAAATTTTAAAATGTTCGTGATCAAACCTATATTTTCAGTATAGACACATCCTTGGTGCAAAAAAGCTTCTATTTGCTCCCCAGTAGCTTTATTTTAAGCTGCGTAATTTCTAATTGAGAAAGCCAAAGATGGTCAGAGTGGTTGAGAATACTATCGTATGTGCGTGTTGAGACCCTTGCACCTAATGGTGTTTCCGGAGGAAACTACAGACGCAAAGTTAGTTGTAAGACTTTCGTATGAGACATTAGCTGGAACGGCAGTACTGCCATTGTGTGTCATTTGGACCCAGTTTACATGGATTGAAAGCGATGTTCACAAGTACTTCGCTTTAAAAGCGACGCGAAATATAGCGTCAGCGACGTTTTTAACTATAGCAATGCAGAGAGAGAGAGAGAGAGAGCATACCTTGGCCACCTGGACTTTGAAGACGCAGCAAAGGCCGCTACCCTCACAGCGTTGAGCTATTGGACACAGGACAAGCTAATTAAACAGAGCATCACTCCTGCTAATATCATCACCGCTGTCTATTGGCCGAGGCTGCTTTCATGTTCAGCAGGGCGCTTGTTAACGCCCTCGCATTCACTAGCTCAAACTACCTCTTTTCCACATTAAGCCCAAAAGCTGCCGAAGAAGAACGCGTCCGCCATGCTCAGTTACCTCAACAAGCAGCTGTTCGGCCAACAGCTTGCTGAAAAAGCTTACCAAGACGTCAGCGAAGACGAACGCGAATACTATCTGGTGTCCTGGAGAAAACCAGACGACAGTCACCAACCCAAGCTTTCTGACTTTTACACGTCCTCCCCCGAGCTACAAAAGTATGAGCTGATGTTTATTGTCAGGGACCTCGCCGTCATGGGCTACATGACCTATAAATATTTCTAACCTGGCAAGTGCAAGCATTTTTCGCGCTGACAAATTGGAGCTGCTCGTTTGCAGACCAATAGTTGATGGAATGGCCGTGAAAGCTCGATGGATACCAAATTCGCAGCAATATATGCCAGCCCGCGAGGTTACTGGAAGAGCGTGGCAGCTATCAAAATGTTGGCAGAAGCCGCCAAAGTCTCACAAGATGTTGCCAGGGAATGGCTCAAGAAGCCGGCCATGTGGCATATTTACGTACTCGCACCGCGCAAAAATCCTTAGACCGCGGTTTGATATTTCAGTCCTTAACAAGATGCACCAAGCCGACCTCTTGTTTCTGATGTACGACAAGTTTGGGCGATACACGTACAAGTATCCGCTGGCCGTGGTTATGTCGCCAGTCGTTACAAGGAGCCGAGCCGTGCGCAGGGCATTGTGGAGAGGTTCCACTGTACACTAGCAGAGCAGCTGTTTGGGCACAAGCACGCCCAGGCGATGTAACTTTACGAGTGCGAGACTTCAAAGCGTGGCACTGAGTGGGTTCAGTGGCTGCCTTTGTGGCACATAAATATGCCTGGAGAGATGGAAGGTTCAAAATGCCACGCCACAGATCCTGTCTTGTCCATAAAGGTATATATGCTAGAGCGTGAGGTTGCTAAGACCGGCTCGCCCGTACTATATTATCTGCTTAGCACCGATGCTGCAGAGCCTAAGCGCACGTTTGTGTGTAAAGAGCTGCAGGTTGTGCCCCATGACACACAACCACCGCCTAACCGGGTCCTCAATCAACATACACGTCGCTGAGGTCGAAATATTTCAAAATATTTTGAAAGATTTGGCGAGATGTATACCGTGGATGTGGAGGCCATGTATGACATGGTCAACGCTGCAGCAAAGGAAAAAGTAAACGGTCCTCTGCGAAGCGTTGGAAAGCTTTCCAACAACAGCATTGGAACGTGGCGAGAGAATTCCCTGTTATGACAGGGATGTGCCCATACGTGCTACGCAGCAGAAACGAATACAAGTTTAGCATTCTACAACAGAAAACTCGTGACGCTGCCTGTAAGCTACTCGACATATTGGAGTATATCAGCCGTTGACGCGCGGAACGCGAAAGCACCAAGCGGCGCAGTACCTCTTTTACGGTTGCAGTCCAGACAGGTCAACCTCATATTTCTCTTCGAGTGTCCCTTGGAGTAGTCCAAGCGATCCACACTGAACTGCTGCGTGTCTTTTGGCTCGTAGGTCCAGAGCAGTTCGATATTGCATGCGGCACAACGATTATTTTTCTGTTGCTTGAGGTAGAGCACATCATCGATATTGAGCGGGTCTGCGCGGGTTACAACTTAACCACTGGCCTTATCCCACTGCTTATATGAGACACGCTTCTTTTGGATAATCTGACAGATTTCCTGTTCAGTGGGTGCATGCTGAACATTGGCCTCTTTAGCCGGCGGTGCAGCAACACGCTCTAGTTGAGACAGGTACTCCACACAGAATACAGCCAGATACACGAGATTGGACCACTGGAGGTAGTCGTCAACATCCATACCTTGGGCGGATTTTTTATGGTAAGCCCCTGCGCGCTGTGTAGTGATGGCATAGCCAAAGCGCAGGTGTGGGAATTTTCACAGTACGCTTAGTGGCTGCGATGGTTACCTCAGTGAACTCGTTTAGCACAAGCTCCCGCCGCTCATCTGTTCCTGGTGTTCTGACAGGAGCTGTCCTGTGGGTGGCATAGGAGGGGTACCGGCATATCTTGAAAGTGCTTTTACGATGGTCAAATAACAGCTTGGATGAGTTTGATAATGAACGAGATCCACACATATTAATTATGTAATCTTGCATCTGATTAGCATCTTGTAAAATGCATGCATATTAATGAGTTGATTTTTGATCTGATTGGCTGAGCTTGTTGCCACTCTGGAAGCCATATTTCTAATCTGATTTTGATACAACTTTAAATATTGGCTTATAACAATACGATGAAAATCTTGGATGAGTTTGACAATGAATGAGATCCATGCATATTAATGATGTATTCTTGCATCTGATCGACTGATCTTGTTACCACCCAGGAAGCCATATTTGTGATTGGATTTTGATCAAACTTAGACTTTATGCTTCTATCATCATGATCTTGGAGTGTTTCAGTAATGAACAAGATCAATGCATATTAATCAGGTGATCTTGCATCTGACTGACTGGGCTTCTTACCACTTTTGAAGCCATATCTGTTGGTTTTTTTTATCATCAACATCTTGGATGACGACTTCAATTATGAGGAAGAAACTATGCATATTAATTATGATTTCATCTTTGGAAATAATTTTGATCAGGATATAGCAAGATAAGTACAATCAGCATGATAAAAAGTTTGGAGTTTACATGGCATATGTTCTTACACTACTACATAAGCCTACTTAGTGAAATGGTTAACTGTTATGTAAACCAGGTGAGCAATATCAGCTCCACTTAGTGAAACCAGTGGTTAAAGGTTCGAATCCTTTCCAGACCAGCCTGGATCAACTGTAAATGCATATCTCTATGCAAGAAACTCCAATTTCCTCAGCATCAATCCTGCATACCAGTCAATACAATGTTAGCTACTCCAGAAGTGTTCCAAATGGTGAGGGCATTCATATTTACAAGGTAACACCTTGAACTAAACATGGTATAAAGCTAAACAATTACACTATCACAATTCTCAGTATAGTCATAGTTTGACATAGTTACAGTCCTATTTGTACTCAGAATTTGTTTCTTGCACACTATTCCATCCAAGTAGCAGATTATAACTACATACGATTTACAGTTTTATTTATGTAAAACTTTTGGATTAATTAATTTCAAGTAATCTTTAGAATCCTTTTCGAGAGTTTTGGGTCTTGACATTTTTAATTTTACTCTCTGTACAATACTTTGTCCCTGTACAAAAAGTCTCCCATCCCCCGAATCTTCTTTGGATTTTGGTGTGAGTGTTCTTGCACCATATTTCTTAAGAACCTAGAATTCCTGCACAATACTGTATTTCATTTTCCACACAGGGACTTATCATTTCATGTCATTTGATTATGAACCAGTTTCTAATTACACTTCATTTCCTCAAGCTTCCAGGTGACATTCATTATGAGTACTCACGCACATGTTTTACATTTGCACTTTGGTGATATGATCAGTAAACTAAATGCTCAATCTGTACTCCATAGATCAAAAACATGGATTCAGTACTCAATACAGTACAGTATACAAGTGGATGAGGATTTAGGTGACGTTCACTTTCTATTATTAACTCAACTATTCCATCGATAAGGAATGGTGATACAGTTCCCCAGCATTTGCATCTGCATTGGTTAGTTTTTGTGCCAGTTTCAATGCATGCTGGATCTGTCGTATTATCATTACAGTGTCTATTTTCTGTCGGCTTCTTTTCATCCTCATTAGTCTACTGTAAAGAAAGAGTCCATTTATTTAAGTCATAAGACTATATATTTTCAGACAACACTGATTTTGTTAAAGTTTGGGGGAAAGTTTTGTGTCAAGGGACAAGTTAAGTGTTTAGCTGACTTTCTCAGGTATTGTTTATAACAGAGTCATGAAACTTGGTGAAAGTTTGCACATATATGCGTCTCATGTGATCAATTTGATAGTAGGTCATTGTGACCTATATTTCTTGCTTTATTGACGTTGGTTGATGGTTGCATTTAAGTTAATTGTTCGGGCAATATCCATAGTAGTCATAAAACTTGATGAAGGCACATATCATTATAAGCAACATATGACTAATTTGAAAGTAGGTTGCAGTGACCTATATTTTATGCTTTAATGACATAGGTTCATTTTTGCATTTAAAGGGCATCCATAGTAGAGTCATGAAACATGAGTATGGGATGTACAGCGGTATACCATGCTTTTGCCAGTCTTCTTATGATAAGTTACTATGAGCTATATTTCATGTTTCACTGAATATGGTCAATCATAGCAAATAAACCTATTTTCCGTGTACTATTCAAGATAGGGTTGTGAAACATGAAGTTCATTCGTTTATTACACTCTCGATATCTTCGACTCTTTTTACGTGTACTCGCGAGAATTAGTGTGTGGGTGCTTCTTGGGGAGAGTAACTTGGTTTTACCAAAGCTAGGTTACTGTGATATGGTGTTTGTACTCTAGTATTTTAAGTTCGTTTGTTACATCCTCAATATCATGGACCTAATTTCACTCACTTGTCTGAAAACTGACATGTAGATGAATCTCAGTGAACGTAACTCAGCCATACCAAAAGTAGGTAACTATGACCACTTAATTTTCAGGCTGAAGTGACTTTTTTTATTTCCAGATATATGTTCGCTCAATATTTTGGACCCTACTGAACCAACACTAATTAAAAAAATGGTATGTCCATGCAACTTAATGAGAGGGACTCAACCATACCAAACTAGGTCACTGACTCAGTTTTCACCCTTGAGTGTCCTTTGCATTTTTAGCTTTCCATTTGTTACATGTACCATATCTTAGATTCTGTTTCAACTATACTCTTGAAACGTGGTTTGTAAATGCATCTCGAAGAAAGTAACTCAACATATCAAAACGAGGTCAATGTGACCCAATTTTAAAGCTTGACTGACATTTATATTTTCAGCTTTCCGTTTGTTACACCCTCAATACTTTAGACCTTATTTGACCTACATTCATGGAAACTCGTTTGTGGATACGTTTAACGAGAATAACTCAACCATTCCAAAACTAGGTCTGTGTGACCCAAATTTCATGTTTAGTGACTTTCTTATTTTCAGCTTTCTGTTCATTACACCCCCAACATACTGGAACCTATTTCACCTACACGCATTACATTTGTTGTCTGGATGCATCTCAAGGAGGGTAACTCAACCATTCAAAAAGTATGTCAGTGTGACCTAACCTATTTTCAATTATTCATTCATTACATTCGACTTATCTTGTAATCTATTTCACCTAAACACATGAAAATATGCTTGGTACCTCAAGGAGAGCAGCTCAACCATAAAAAAGTTGGTCACTGTGACCTGAATGTCACGTTCGAGTGACTTTTGTTGTTTCCTCCATACCATTCTGTATAGTGTCAGCTACTGTAAACGTGCTTCTATTGACGAGGAGATTAGTGTTTACGAATAGACATCTTGTTCAGGAATATATGCTGGTTAAATCAATCACAATTTATCTGAAGTCGATAATTAACAATCGGGAGTTTCTTTTTGCCCCAGTAATAGCGTCTGGGAACATAGATATTATTGTTATTCGTTTTTTTCTTAATTGTTAATGGAGTCGTTTTGACAAGTTTGCTACCTAGTTATTACTTAAAGGTGCAAGATATAATTAATGAAGAACTATGTGTTTGGATAAAATGAAGTGAACAATAGCTTGGAACAAATTGCTAGTGACTTTTCTTTGGCTCTTCAATTAGATAATGCGAAAAACCGAAATACTATGTCTCCCGTCAAAGTTTTTTGTCGTTGACAACATTGAAGATTAACATGCACTGTTAATATACAAAATATTACATATATAAGTATCCTTTTTTAAAATTAAATATGTTGCACGTTAAATATTTGCCCAACACAAAAAAATGTTTTAACATTAATTTTATCAAGGAATATAGCAACAGTAATATAGAGCAAATTATGTTTAAATTTTACTTTGATGCATTGTCTTTCAACGTCTGGTGACTATTATTAATTAAAATTAAAAAGTGCTTCCAATAATGAAAATAAACTCAAAATATGAGAAATTAGCTTAAATTTATTTTAATATAATCAAAGATATTAAGATGGAGAGAATTTTTTTTAACGTTTATAAATAATGTTTCACCTTTGATTCAACTGTTACTTACATAGGGAGAATTTGGAAGATCGCGTATTGCATTCCTCTAATCAAGTATATAATTTCTTCCCAAATATTTTAAGACAAGATCGATTCAGATTTGATATAGGAGTAATTTTCATTTCCATGCAACGTATGATAAGATAGCGTAGCGCAATTTGTAAATTTGTAAAGAAAACTAAGAAGAAAAAAATTGTACAAATGAAGGTTATTTAATGAAAAGTATTTTAAGAGTAGCAATTACTTTCATGATAAAATCTCCATCTTTGAAACATTTTTACAAAAAAAAAAAAAAAAAAAAAAAGAACAACATCACAAGCAACTTGGAATATGGATCGGCTCGATTTGCCAATCGCGCTGCGCAGTCTTCCGGTGGATTGTTACCCCTCAAACTTATTTTTGTTACGAAATTAACAAATCTAAGATAAGATAGCATAAATTATACATAGATATTGAATCTAAAATGGATACATTTTAATTTCATTTCAAAGTCCCGTATCTATTCTGATTTTAAGCAAAGTAACAAGAAAATTGGAAGATCACGCAGCAAAGAGAACTCAGTGTACTTTCATGATACCTGTTTCACCTTTGATTTACTAAGATAAGGAGAAAGTTGGAAAATAGCTCCGCGCAATTTGCAACTCGCACAGCGTGCTCTTCCAATCCGTTAAATTGTTGTCCCGCAAACTTATTTTAACAATGGAAATGTTACTGTATGTATGTATATGTATGTATGTATGTATGTATGTATGTATGTATGTATGTATGTATGTATGTATGTATGTATGTATGTATGTATGTATGTATGTATGTATGTATGTATGTATGTATGTATGCATGCATGCATGCATGCATGCATGCATGTATGTATGTATGTATGTATGTATGTATGTATGTATGTATGTATGTATGTATGTATGTATGTATGTATGTATGTATGTATGTATGCATCTATGTATGAATGGGTGACTGGATATCTCGGCCCATAACGGACTCGGCCCATAACGGAGTCGTCCCAAAACAAAGTCGGCCCCATAACGGAGTCGGCCCATACAAATTTAACCCCATAACATACTCGGCGCATTACGGAGTCGGCCCATGACTAAGTCGGCCTATAATAACTAAAGATTGCAAAAAGAACTCTCTTAATTCTAATTCGAATGTCTCATTGCGCAAAATTTATATAAATAAAATATTTAATTACGGTTAGTATTGAGAGAAGGAATAAGACAGGGCAAAGATAAAAAATGTTACACTAAAAAAAAATAGACACACAAGAATTAGATATATTTGCTTTGTCTCTGTGCTTATTTTTTTTTATTTAAATAATATCTATTTAACTGAATGTGTCCATAAGTTCGACCTTATCTTTACAAAAATTATTGGGGACGTACATTTTACATTTATTCATTTTAAAGTTATGTATGCCATAATTGTCCTTAATTTTGTCTACACTTTATAAATGTAGAAAATATGTCCTTTACATTATTTATGTTACCTTAATTAGGCAATGCCTTACCGTAATGCCCGATTTCACCTTGTTATCGCCGTTTACGATTGGTTGATTTTCAGTTTTCTTCGCTGGTTTCTAATGAATATTCACGTAATAATTTGCGGTAGAATGTCGAAGATTGTCACGTGGTGCCATTTATTTATTTAATAATTTTCCCTCGAAACAAATACTTTTGTTTGCTAATAAACTGTTTGTTTTGATCACGTTACAGGGTCGGTTCAATTTCGGAAAGGTAGTGGCAATTACCTCTGGAGTTTCGTGAAGGCCTCGACTAAGTTATTAGATTCGTGAAAGATTTTGCTAATGAGGATGGTTTCTGGATACAATTTTGATTATTTTAAAACTACGATTTCTATTCACGTTAATTTCATAGATTTTCAAAGCATACTTATAAAATGAATAAATTATGACATATAATTTACAACAACCTTCTATTATTATTGTTGTGTATACTATTATTAAAAATGAAGAAGAATGTAGAGATGTATATAAAAAATTGATTGGAAACAATGAAATACCAACTTCTAGAAGGAAGTAAATTTTTTAATTAGGTGAGTTAGTAGAAAAAGACTGGCAGTCACGTTTCTTACTACCATATAAAACTACAAGAGGTCCAAACCTTAGATGGTTGCAGTTTAAATTTACATAGAATTTTGGCTAAGAATGTATTTCTCTAATGAATTAACATTACTATTATTCCAAACGAGCTCTGTTCTTTCTGTATGTTGCATTCAGAGACAATATCTCATATTTTGGGGGAATGTAAGGTAACACAGATTTTTTAAAATGACACCTTACAATTGATGAAAAGCAAGTGTTGTCACACATATAATTTGTAATTAATTTTTTTTATAGATATTATCTTTGTAATTAGACACAACACTCAGACTGATAATGTAATTAACCAAATAATTATATTAATTTATATGCAAAACAGTATATATATATATATATATATATATATATATATATATATATATATATATATATATATATATATATATATATATATATATATATATATATATATATTAGAGACAGGCCAATTTTGTGTCTCGGCTCAAAAAGATTGTTGCTTTTAATTTCATATATTAGTATGCTAACTTTAAAAGTATGTATATCAATATTTTTTCCTTTTATTTCCTATTCTTATTTCTTTCCTTAGCTTTTATCTTTCATTTAACAGTGACACAAAATAATTGCTTAGAATTTCCTACGAAGTTTGTCGTAACGAAAAGTGGTTGCAATACTGTTAGAATATGTAATGTATCACATGTATGTGTCATATTCTTCATGGTAATAAAATTTTGAAAAAAATATATTAAAAATAGTATTGATTTAATATAATTATCATGGTTTCTCTGATTCATGTGGACCACAAAATGTGCAAACAGGTGCAAGTTCATAACTTTTCCTTTTTCAACAAAAATATGCACATGTGGACATATTTTATATTATTCTTGAAAATTATGAAAACCACAACATATGTAACTCTCAAATAGACGACGATTAATTTTCATTTCCATGCAGATTCTGGTATCTGTTACAGATTCTAACTAAAGTAAGAGTCGAGTTGGAAGCTCGCGTAGTGTGATTTGCAAATCGCCCAGCACTATCTTACAATTCTGAAAACTTATTGATGGTTATAATTATGTTATAAATTATGAAAGAATATTAGTATAAAGTTAAATGTATTTATAGATATAGATACGGTTATATGTATTTATAGATATTGACACGGTTATGTGTATTTATAGATATTGACACGGTTATATGTATTATAGATATTGACAAGGTTATATGTATTTACAGATATTGACACGGTTATATGTATTTACAGATATTGACACGGTTATATGTATTTTCAGATATTGACACGGTTATATGTATTTACAGATATAGATACGGTTTTATGTATTTACAGATATTGACACGGTTATATGTATTTACAGATATAGATACGGTTATATGTATTTACAGATATTGACACGGTTATATGTATTTACATATATTGACACGGTTATATGTATGTATTTATAGATATTGACACGGTTATATGTATTTACAGATATTGACACGGTTATATGTATTGTTATGTATGATGTTTATATAATATTATAAATATTTTAGGAAATTATAAATGTTTTTTCACTTTAATATTTGCTTAAATCTTAATGTTATCAGGAAAAACATGTTTAACTAGTGTCCTTGAATTAGGTTGTTTTGATCAATATGTTTTCTCAATTTGAAGGTCAAGGTTGAATTTTGTTTACAGTTAGAATTACATTAAGATGACTCATATTCTAGAACATTCTGTCATGTGACCAATCTTTATATATGCCATGTTTGGTGGACATTTATTCAGTTTTGACATTACCATCAGTCTTGTAAAGAGCTATTACAGTTGTGAAAATTCATTCCAAATTCTAAGAGAGGAATTATTTTAAATATTCATTGGATTATAACAGTGCTCATAAACTTTTGGATTTTGGATTTTTAATTGATGATTTTGGAATTTATGTGAACTTATTCAGAGATTTTGGAATACTTCATTTTGACATCAGCACATCAAGATTGCTAGTACATCAGGACTTTGGAGACCATTAGCGCATCATAACATTCAAGGACATAGCCGTGAATTCGGAACATTCTATATTTAGGACTTGTGATTAGAACAATCATTCTTATTGGATTATTAGGATTTCAAAACACATTACTGTAAGTGACTTTTTGATTTTTCATTTTAATTATCTAGTAATAAATTGCTTGTTGATTTTTACATGATTTGTTGGTTTCACTTTCTTTCTGTTACATTTTTCTTAGACCATAGAGTCGTAACAGAAATTGGGGGCTCGTCCGGGATCTGAATTTCTTTAAAGCATATTAGAGATATTAAATTTATCTTTGAAATTCATATTGATTTTGTCTCTTATTTTTTTTTGTCTTTGGCAAAGATTTTTAAATAGAGAACTTTATTGTGTGTGAAACCAACAAGCATTTACAATGGCATCTAATGTTCAGAATTTCATTTCAAAACCTATCCAGGAGGGGATAGAGTGCATGAGAAAGTTAATTGAAGAGTTCAAGAGGTAAATCCTTAGTGATGTTAAAACCTATCTTGACGAGCAGAATGTGGAAACTTTGGAAAATGCTGCTCGTATGGCTGATGATTATTCCTTGACTCACAAAATTTCATTTGGCAATAAGTCGTCCTCTCAGCAGTTTTCTGGTAAAAAACAATTTCAATCTCATTCGAGTACTTCCAAATTTCACAACAGCACAACTATTAGGAATCAAACATCTGATAAGACTGATCAGAAATCCTTATATCTTCCTACGTGCACTTATTGTAAAACGAAAGGGCACGTTATTTCTGATTGCTTCAAGTTGAAAAATAAGCAACAGAGAAAAGACAGAGCTTTTCCAAATGCTCTTATTTCTACGAGGTCAAGGTCACGGTCTTGTATTGAAAGCAATACATTTGTTGGGTCAAACAAACCCAAGTCTGATTCTATTTTGGAGGCTTATGAACCATTCATGTCAGAAGGTTCTATATCACTTATTGGTGATTCTGCCAAACCTATCCCAATTAAAATATTAAGGGACACTGGAGCTTCTCAGAGTCTTTTATTATCAGGTACTTTGCCTTTGTCTGAGGAGTCTTCTTCAAGTGAAAGTGTTCTTGTTCAGGGAGTAGAGTGCGGCTTTGTAAATGTTCCTCTCCATTGTGTAAATTTGGCATCAGACTTAGTTTCTGGACCTGTGACTGTTGGGGGCAGTGACTTCTTTACCCATAGAGGGTGTTCATTTATTACTAGGCAATGACCTAGCTGGAGATAAGGTTGTGGTTAATCAACTTGTAACTGACAAGCCTTGTTTGGATCAGAAAGTTGATCCTGTCGAAACTGAAATCCCTGATTTGTACCCTGCTTGTGCAGTTACTAGAGCTATGGCAAAAAGAGCTCTTGAGAGTGATGTTGATCAGGATATTATTCCTTTAGCTGACACATGTATTGGTCAGTTTTTTGATGAGGTCACTTTTTCCTCAGGTATTGATCAATCAAATGGTATTGATCACAGTGATCCTCTTTTGGCAACTCATTCTCTTTGTCCTACTCAGGGTGACAAACGACAATCTCTTGTCGTTGAACAGGAGCAAGATCCCGAGATATCTTGTTTGTTTCAGAGGGCTATTAGTGAAACTGAAGCCACACAAGTTCCAGTGTGTTACTTTGTGAAAAATGGGGTCCTTATGAGGAAATGGAGACCACCTGATGTACCCGCTGGTGACGAGTGGTCAGTGAGCTATCAAATTGTTGTTCCTAAGTCATATCGACAGGAAATTCTTAATTTAGCCCATGAAACTCCTTTGGCTGGTCATTTAGGAGTCCGTAAGACTTATCACAAGATCTTGAATCATTTTTATTGGCCGAAACTCAAAAGTGATGTTTCTAAATACTGCAGATCTTGTCACACTTGTCAAATGGTAGGAAAACCCAATCAGAAGATACTGTACCTAAGGCTCATCTACAACCTATTCCTGCATTTGATGAACCATTTAGTAGAATAATGGTAGACTGTGTTGGTCCTTTACCTAAAACCAAGTTAGGCAACCAATACTTGTTGACCATCATGTGTGCATCTACAAGATTTCCAGAGGCAATTCCTCTGAGAAATATAAAAACTAAAACTATTGTGAAAGCTTTGGTGAAGTTTTTTACACTTGTTGGCCTTCCCAAATCTGTCCAGTCGGATCAAGGGTCAAATTTTATGTCTGGAATTTTCCAACAAGTTATGCATGAATTAGGCATCCAACAGTTTAAATGTTCTGCCTATCACCCTGAAAGTCAAGGTGCTTTGGAAAGATTTCATCAAACTTTGAAGAATATGATTCGATCATATTGCTTTGATACAGAAAAGGATTGGGATGAGGGTGTTCATTTGTTGTTGTTTGCTGTTAGGGAATCAGTTCAAGAGTCGTTGGGTTTTAGTCCCTTTGAACTAGTTTTTGGTCATACTGTCCGTGGACCATTGAAATTATTGAAAGAGAAACTTCTTTCAAATGAAGATTCAAAGATTAATCTTCTTGATTATGTCTCTGATTTCAAATACAAGTTGTCAAAGGCCTGTGAAGTAGCAAGAACTAATCTTCACACTACTCAGTCAAAAATGAAATTAAGGTATGACAGAAATACAAAGGAAAGGAGTTTTAAACCTGGTGACAAAGTTCTGGCTCTCTTTCCCATACCTCAGAATCCTCTTCAGGCTAAATTTTATGGTCCTTATACCGTTGCAAAGAAAGTAAATGACTTAAATTATATCATTAACACTCCTGGGAGACGGAAACAGAAACAACTTTGTCATATAAATATGTTAAAGGAATATTTTAACAGAGATAGCACAGTTAATTATTCAGTTAATTTAGTTGTACCTGTCCCACACAGTGAAGATATCAACGATGGAGTACGATCAGACTATAGTGACTCTGGTATAACCAATCTTCGGAATTCAGAAATATTGAACAACCTAGACCAGAAACTTTCACATCTACAACAACAGGAAAGAAATGAACTAAAACAGCTATTACATGACTATGAGCACTTGTTTCCTGATGTTCCAACACGAACAAGTAAAATTTATCATGACGTTGACATTGTAGATTCTGCGCCTGTGAAACAGCATCCTTATAGGATGAATCCTCTCAAACAGAACTATCTGAAGAAAGAAATTCAGTATTTTCTGGAGAATGATTTCATAGAACCAAGTAAAAGTAACTGGAGTTCACCATGTATTCTTGTTCCCAAGCCAGATAATACATTCCGTATGTGTACTGACTATAGAAAAGTCAACAGTGTCACCAAAACTGATTCATTTCCAATCCCAAGAATGGACGATTGCATTGATAAAATTGGAAATGCGGAATATGTCACCAAGTTTGACCTTTTAAAAGGATTCTGGCAAATTCCACTGACGGAAAGGGCAAAAGAAATTTCAGCATTTGTAACTCCAGATGGACTTTATCAATATAAAGTCATGCCGTTTGGAATGAAAAATTCGCCTGCAACGTTTCAACGTCTGATGAACATGATAACATTTGGTCTTGATAATTGTGAGGCTTATATCGATGACGTCATTATCTACAACAACACTTGGGAAGATCATTTGGAAACCATTCGAAAATTCTTCGATCGACTCAGTGATGCGAATCTGACAATTAATTTGAGCAAAAGTGAGTTTTGCCATGCTTGTGTCACATTTTTAGGACATATTGTGAGACAAGGTCAAGTTAAACCTATAGAAGCTAAGGTCAAAGCTATCTCTGAATTTCAAGTTCCAATTTGTAAAAAGCAACTGATGCGATTTCTGGGTATGGCTGGATATTATCGGAAATTTTGTTCCAATTTTTCCAAAATTGCTGAACCTTTGACAAGTTTATTGAGTAAGAAAACCAAATTTCATTGGTCTGACAAGTGTCAGGAATCTTTTGACAAGTTAAAGGCCATGCTTAAGAATGCACCATTTCTTTCTGCTCCAAATTTTAGCCAATCATTTAAATTATCTGTTGATGCAAGTGATGTAGGGGTTGGTGGAGTATTGATTCAGGAAGACAAAAGTGGTGTGGATCACCCTGTGTGTTATTTTTCTAAAAAACTAAACAAGCACCAGAAAAATTATTCCACAATTGAGAAGGAATGTTTGGCTTTGATATTGGCTTTGCAGCATTTTGAAGTGTATGTTACCTCAGCTCTTTCTCCAATTATTGTGTACAGTGATCACAATCCCCTTACTTTCATCAACAAAATGAAAGATAAAAATCGGAGATTGTTGAGATGGAGTTTGATATTGCAGGAATATAACATTGACATTAAACACATCAGGGGAAAAGACAATGTGATTGCAGATGCACTCTCACGTGCCTAGAAATGTAATATTGCTTGATGTAATTAAGTCCAGTATCATAAAACATGTTCTTATGTAATTTTGGTTATTATAGTATTAGATGTATATTCAAAAGAAAGCTTTATTACATAAATTTTTCTTTTTCTTTATGAGGGGAGGTGTTATGTATGATGTTTATATAATATTATAAATATTTTAGGAAATTATAAATGTTTTTTCACTTTAATATTTGCTTAAATCTTAATGTTATCAGGAAAAACATGTTTAACTAGTGTCCTTGAATTAGGTTGTTTTGATCAATATGTTTTCTCAATTTGAAGGTCAAGGTTGAATTTTGTTTACAGTTAGAATTACATTAAGATGACTCATATTCTAGAACATTCTGTCATGTGACCAATCTTTATATATGCCATGTTTGGTGGACATTTATTCAGTTTTGACATTACCATCAGTCTTGTAAAGAGCTATTACAGTTGTGAAAATTCATTCCAAATTCTAAGAGAGGAATTATTTTAAATATTCATTGGATTATAACAGTGCTCATAAACTTTTGGATTTTGGATTTTTAATTGATGATTTTGGAATTTATGTGAACTTATTCAGAGATTTTGGAATACTTCATTTTGACATCAGCACATCAAGATTACTAGTACATCAGGACTTTGGAGACCATTAGCGCATCATAACATTCAAGGACATAGCCGTGAATTCGGAACATTCTATATTTAGGACTTGTGATTAGAACAATCATTCTTATTGGATTATTAGGATTTCAAAACACATTACTGTAAGTGACTTTTTGATTTTTCATTTTAATTATCTAGTAATAAATTGCTTGTTGATTTTTACATGATTTGTTGGTTTCACTTTCTTTCTGTTACATTTTTCTTAGACCATACAGTCGTAACAGTATTTACAGATATTGACACGGTTATATGTATTTACAGATATTGACACGGTTATATGTATTTATAGATATTGACACGGTTATATGTATTTACAGATACTGACACGGTTTGCTAATTATCGTACGTTGTACTGACATTGCTCGCTAGGTGGTAGCTGTAGTGTCCACCATATCACTAGTGAAATAGATTGTAAACAAAGTGAATCGGTGCGTGAAAATACCCATGAAGGATTCCACTAATAGCAAAAATTGTATAAGAGAACACTTACATTCCAGATTTGTAGGAAATAAATTCACAAACCGCGGACTTCAAAGTGAAGTGGCAGCAAAACAATATTTAAATTCTAATGGATATTTCTGTTATTGAAAAAAATGCATGTTTCTGTGCAGGAAAACTGCAGGAAAACTGGTTGTCAGCGACCCCAGATAGAATTTTAAATGAAGACACGCTGCTTGAAATTAAATGTCCAATGCCTACTAATTGGACCACACTGGATGAACTTTTTTCCAAACAAGAAATATGATGTCCAAAACCGTAGCAATGACAGTCTGATTATTAAGAAGAAAGGGAATAGAGGGTTCTATATTCAAATACAGATGACAATGTTTTGTACTGGTCTTAGGAAATGTAAACTTCATGAATGGCCTAGTGCAGATGACCACAAGTTTGTGAATGTAAGTATGATGAAAATTATGTAAATGGCCATGTTACAAGACTATGTACATTTTATGCAGAGAAAATGATTTCACACATAGTTGATAAAATTTAAGAAGATCGCTTATTGTTCAGTAAGAATTTCAAAACATGTATGCGTCTGTGACTATACATTTATATAATTATTGTTTTATGCTATTCTGAATTTTGAATAATCTTATGATGTTAATGAATGTGTCATTTATTTAAATGACAGATTTGGACAAATAAAGTTTAGTCATTTTATGTGTCAGTTCAAGTTTTACCTTTGGTCAAGTGAAAAAACATTAACTCATAAGAAAAAAATATGAGTTTCTTCAGGCCAAGAATATAACATAAATTTCCCTGTAGCAAGAAAGGCTAGTAGATTTACAAGTCCTGCTGAATCTTCACTAGTCCTTCCCACAAAAGAATGTTAGCTACATATCCAAATTAACAACACTCCAGGGAGAAGGTAATTTAAAAATCCGCCTTTTTTAAACTATAAATTTATCGCTTGCCCGTCCACTAAATCCCTTTGAAATAAACATAATTTGTCCATGTGGAGATATTCCTACCATATATTTGGCAGTGTTGTGCGATTTATAATCGCCGTAAGTCTCATCTCTACTTCTGAGATTTGAGATTAGTTGGACTCGGAATAAATGTTTCTGCACAATCAATAATACATATAGTCCAGGGTAGTTTTCTCAGAAAGATTCAGGGCAAAGATTCTCTAATTATTTCTCTTGAAAGTCATATTATCAGTCATTTCAACTTATCTGCTAAGATAGGAATTCAAGAATATAAAATCGTTCATGCCTATCTGACGGCAAAGACTGAAATTTTAATGGTACCAAACACACACAGTCTTCATGCACTTGTCTATGTGTTTTTCACATTGATTTCGTCCATAAATTATGTTTGCGACGATTGATTGAACGTCCATTGACGGAACATAAACTACCTCCACCCTTTTTAAAAAAAATATTTTCCATCGTTATCAATGTCAATTTTTAAGAGAAAACGAGCAAAGATAAAATGTAAACAAAATGACTAATGTTGTTTTGATTGCGGCACGAGCGGTATCTAATGTTCCTTTCGCTATCGTCAAGGCAAATACATCACGTGATTGGATAATGGCAGCGTTCATGAAATTATGGCTCAATGCAGAATCACGGTGTCTATAGTTTATAAATAAATTACAGTTGTAATGTGGATGCCTTTTTGTGCTATGCAAAACAACAATCAGGCTGTGCAGATTAAGATTGACAGTGGAAGATCTGGTGGGATGGAAAATCGCGCAAGGTTGAAATTAGAAGATCGTGAAGCAAGATTTGCACATTGTTGTGCGATCCTGCGTAGAGGGCAGCTTGCAAACGATGGGAACCACGTAAATACCCTTTCATATTAATTTATTTTCAGTTTAGTATTTAGATTTGGCAACTTATTGTCATACATCTTTTTTTATTCAACCAGATATATATTATTTGATATTGTGAAACGAAGCCATCTGTACTTATATAGAAAAAAAAACAAAACCCACTAAACTATATAAATAGTCTTTCCTTTAAATAGCTACTTGGGAATTTCTTCTAGCAACGAATGTAGACTGGTCCCATATAGCGCTTGTGGTTAAGTGGGTAAAGACGCTCCTGGGAACTTCGGAGACCATTCTAGTCACCTCGGCAATTTCTGCGAGACAAAAATGTGCTGCATGCATTGATATTTTTATTGTAGCATGTGACGGGAAAGGATAAGGGTGTTCCGATTTATGCTGTCATGATCAGTAGGATTGACGTCGAAGTTGCGAATTTAGTCTGGTTCCCTGAGTTTATTCCTTCCTAAGGTTTATTTCGCTATAGTGTAGTTCAACGCTTTGTGTATATGAAACAGGGAACCAGACTATTGAGAATGTAAGCTAGACTAGGCCAACTTCAAAACCGATCACTTCCTTGTTGGCATTATGGGATTGCGGACTACATGCAAGATATACTCCGTAACGAAGTGGAGAGCGGAGGAGGAACCCAACTAAAACTATTCCACATATATTTTCTTTCTTTTTTTTCTTCTTTTCTGTGAAACACAGAATTGCTACAAATGACTAGCCAGTACTTTTTTTTTACTAGTAGAACCTTGCGTTAGTAATTTAGGTTTAAAGAACGTGTCAACTTATCAAACTATCCAAAAGCCATTTGATTCGCGATAAACGAGATCGTGAATTTCAGGACGAGATGTCACGGACTTTTTCGAGCTCTGTACTGAGTATTCTTCACAAAATGACATATTTGAGAAATGTACTGGAATATTGTGTCAGTTTGAATCATGATCACATTCCCCACACCACCGGTTGATCCGATCCCAACTGAAATACCCAAACACCAACAATTCAGCCGACCGTAGTGCGATAAACCTTGCAAGTATACTGTAACTATTATAGTAATTTAGAAATATTCATCTTAAGGAATTGACAGGGTTTATATAGTGATTGAGGGGATTTGAAATAACATTGCTTACAATTTGCTTATACGCCTGTACTATCCATATTATAATAACATAGTTCATGTGTGTAGGTATATTGTAAGCAACTATTATCAGCCCCTGTGGTCAGTACTATATTGATATTTTTGACCTATTATAGGATTGTAGTTGATCTTTTTTTTTGTTCAAAATTATTGGGTATGGGAAAATAATAGTTGTAAGTTTCTTGTATATTTATGCAACATGCAGCTCTCAGTGATGCTGTCGAAAAGGGAAGATTAGTAGCAGTGGCCATTTATTAACGCAGTGATTTTTGAACAAAGCACTGTGCATAGATGAAGTGGAAAGAGACAAAAGGTAGTGCTAGAGAATGTAATAGGATCATTATTTTTTCATATGATAAAAAGAGAAGAGTAATAGTAAGTCCTTTTTGGTCCTTAAATCTCTTTGTCTCATATATATTATCGGATAATATATATATATGTGTGTGTGTGTCCTCTTTTTTGAAAGTTAAAAGATGGTAACCTAGAGATGTAATAGAATCTATCTAATAGAATCAATGTAGTGTCACTCCGGTAGGCAAAGAGAGGACCAAATATTGTTAAGAGAGACAAAATGATATGAAACAGAAAATAACTGAAATTAAATTAAAAATAACAGCAGCGAATAATGTTCAGAAAGTGTAAGTCCCATAATAGAAGTAAAAAGAGTCCTATTTTGAGTCAGATAGTGTCCTGAAGAGAAATAAAAGTTACTGAAAGTGTAAGATGTATAATAATAAATAAATATAATAACAAACAGGCCCCTACGAGGGAAAATCAAAAACAGGCCCTAACGAGGGAAAATAAAAAAAAGGCCCCAACGAGGGAAATTAAAAAACAGGCCCCAACGATGGAAAGACTAACAGTGTTGAAAATGGGCATAAAGAGACAGTATGGGCTAAAAAAAATTGATAAAAAATGCAAGAAAGGACAAAACATGACCAATATTGAATAAAAATAAGTCAAATAAAAGAGAGGCAGCAATTTGATGACCAAAGTGTCCATAAAAGAAGACTAAAATAGATAGGCAGACAAAAGATAGAGTAAGACCCCAATTCGACAATCAAGAAAGTACAGAGAGACAAGTAGATGCAGAAATCAAGTGAAAAAATTACAAGTGGAAACAATGTGACCATTTTAAAAAATGTTGGTAGTGGGAGATACTAATTTGAACAAGGAGGGAAAGACACATAATGATGATTAAGCATGTCAAAAAGATACACTTTGACACAGTGCAATTTAAAGGAAAACAATCTTCATGAGTCCTTTCTTCATGGGAGTCATGGTACAACTGTAGTACAATTGGTAGAGTGTCTCACTTGTAATCCAGGGGTTAGATACCCACCCAAACCAGCCAACCCTTTCTGGTCTCTATATATGTTATTGGGACCTCCTTTTGATCTCTATTTATTTTATTGATGCCTCTTTTTGATCTCTATTTAATTGGAGCATCTTTTTGGTCTCTATTTATTTAATTGGAGCATCTTTTTGGTCTCTATTTATTTAATTGGAGCATCTTTTTGGTCACTATTTATTTAATTGGAGCATCTTTTTGGTCTCTATTTATTTAATTGGAGCATCTTTTTGGTCTCTATTTATTTAATTGGAGCATCTTTTTGGTCACTATTTATTTAATTGGAGCATCTTTTGGTCTCTATTTATTTAATTGGAGCATCTTTTTGGTCTCTATTTAATTGGAGCATCTTTTTGGTCACTATTTATTTAATTGGAGCATCTTTTTGGTCTCTATTTATTTAATTGGAGCATCTTTTTGGTCTCTATTTAATTGGAGCATCTTTTTGGTCACTATTTATTTAATTGGAGCATCTTTTTGGTCTCTATTTATTTAATTGGAGCATCTTTTTGGTCTCTATTTATTTAATTGGAGCATCTTTTTGGTCTCTATTTATTTAATTGGAGCATCTTTTCATCTCTTTTCATTTGGTCTCTTGTTGCCTTTCTTCACCTTTGTTAAATAATTATTCTTATGGTTTATGTAGTTTATGTTATTGTCATTTTGCCTTTTTTTTACCTTAGTATTTATCCTCTATTTATTTATTAGTATCCTCTATTTATTTCTTTTAACCTCTTGTCCTCTTTTTGCCTTTATGCTATTCAGGGCTCGAATTTAACTTTATTACTACTTGCATTTCTTGCAAGTGGAAAAAGTATCAACTTGTGAAAACCCTATTTCTACTGGTAATTTTTTGCTGGTTACTTTTATTAATCTATACTGTACGCTTTTATTAATCTATACTGTATGCTAGGAATTTTTGAGTAAGAGCGGACTAAGATACTTTTCTATCAGTTTTACTTGTAATATTTATCGTTATTTTTAGTAAAATAACTATATGTACAGCTGAATTTTTTTTTATTATTTATAATGGATATAATAAATTCCTTTTTTTTCTTCTTAAAATCAGAGTAAGCAGAGCAAGAACATGAAATTTTGTTTTCCAAAAAAATTCTAGGCCCCCTCCCCCCTCCAATTATAAATGGTTGGTCCCTAACATTAGATAGCGTGTAATTTTTTCCTTGATCATCAGTGCTCAAAGAATTTTTTTTCAGACACAGGCCCAGGGCTGGTGAATTTTTAAATAATCACAAGCCCTGACTCAAATTCCACAACCCCTGACTCTAATTCCATGTGCCCTGACTCTAATTCCATGTGCCCTGACTCTAATTCTAAAAGAGCCATATTGTTTTACTATTATTTGTCATACAATGTTGCAATTGTTGTACTTTAAATATGAAAAGAAATGAACAAAATCATATTAAATTGACTTGTGTGTTTATTCAGATCTCAAAATATTCATGTAAAGCAATGTTTTCCTCCAGGTCCTGATGTCAACCATTGTCCAATTGCTCTGTCAGTGTCCTCCTTACTCCTTCAATCAGCAGTGTTGATGTTCATTAGCATCTGAAGCGTGTCTCGATCTGAAATTAGAGGGGCCTGGGGTGTCGGGCTATCAGATTTTGTGAACACTGATCCTACCTTCTTGATATATCTTTATTAGTATTCACCAAAAGTATAAAATATTCATGAAGATTGTTTATTAGTGTTAAAAAACCCAACATTTTTCGTGAAGATTGTATTTATTTCAAGAAAAATGTCACCTGTTTGGTGAGAAAAAAGCATCAGTGTGTAGAGTACATTTTCATAAAGACGTGACATTCTTCATGAAGATTGCACTTTTTTTCCACAAAAAAGTTACTTTCTGTGAGAGGTTTGTATAGATGTTTATCTTTAAAAAAAATTTTTTTATGAAGATTGCACTTTCTAAAAAATTTTGTCCATGAAAAAAGTGCAGTAGTAACAAAGAATATGTAAATTTCTCAATGAAAGAACCACATGTACAAGTTGATGCAGTTTTTTCACAAAAATGCTGAATTTTAAATGAGATAGTTAAAAACTATTTAAATAGTTGACAATTAAAATACAATATTAAGATGAGACTTTCCCTGGATAATTTTCCCTATAATATAACTGAACTTCTATTGTTTACAGTACGGAGGATGCATTTTTGAAGGGGTGAAATGTGGGGATAGAATGTGAAACTACCAAATGTAACAGCTTCATCTAGTGTATATTTTAGATTAATTTTCAATCTATCCTCCTGGAGGGGAACATAGAAACTGACCTGTATTCTAAACCAACTGACTTGCGCCAGTATTTATTGCAGACAAGCTACCACACCAGCACGTAATAATAAATCTTCCTTACGGCACGTGCATTTGGACCAAATGTATTTGTTCTAATCCAGCAACCTTTGAAAAGAGACTTGGGGAGCTCAAGGGGCATCTTAGAAGGAGATACAGAAGGAGCTACATTGAGGAGGCTATTAACAAAACTAGACTCCTTGGTAGAGGAGCCCTTTTGAAATGTAAAGCCAAGAAAACCAACAAATATGTCCCCTTTGTGGTTACTTTCCACCCTGATGCCCCAAACTTACAACAGGTCATTCAGAAGCATTGGCAACAGATTGAATCCTCTGAACGTCTGAAGGGAATATTTGAAGAAGTTTCTATGGTTGCATACTGTAGACCTAAAAATCTGAAGAACCATCTGGTACATGCCAAGGTAACTTACAACAAGACCACAGATTCAGACACGTACTGCTGCAAAGAGAAGTGTTGCCTCAGTTGCAAACATACGCCCGAGACCGAATCGTTAGAAAGATTCGACGACAGGAGTTTGCTTCAGTATCAATCAGAAGTTAGGATGTCAAACCAAAAATGTAATCTTTCTTCTAACATGCAAGATCTGTGCCACTCAATATGTTGGCGAAACAATGGATTTCAGAAAATGAATGAATAACCACAAGAGCCATATTCACAACAAATCAGTGTGAAAGTCGCAAACCACTACAACTCGACTGGGCATTCAGTTGAGTCCCTCGAGATGCTACAGATTGAATCTAACCTGGAGTGGACAGATATAGAATGCACACATAAGGAATGATACTGGATATAGCAATTGAAAACTCGTGGGAAGTTCAGCCTAAATGAAAAAGCCTAACCTTCTCAATGCAGTCTTATCAAAACAACATCCAGGCATCAGTTTATCACTTGTACACAATTTTTGTGATAATATTTACCCAAAGTAAATATTTTATAACTATTTTCATGTATTATTATTATTATTATTATTATTATTATTATTATTATTATTATTATAACTCGTGTCCATTATCCTGCTAGATCATTCCCTTGAAATATTCCCTTTACCATGCATGGTTACTGTCTTTTGTCCCCAGCCTGGAATTGGGTCAAAACATTTTGGTTTTTTGTGCGATAGGCATGATGATCCCTTCTTTGATTTTTGTTATACAACTAGACACGTATTGTACCTGTTTTAAGACCGTTTTTCAATTTGTCTTCTCTCTTTCTTCTGTTTTTCATTCCATATTTGTATATTTTCCTCTATCATTCAGACACGTAGGAGTGAAGAATTTCTCTTGGCTTCTGTGTTTAGTGTTTGTTTTGTGGATGCAAGTTGTTACTTTCCCTGATGAAGAGCTTGTTTAGCTTGAACTGTTGGGAAACCATTTTGTTTTTGCACCGTTATCAATTATATACAGTAAAGATTGTTTATAACATTTTAGAGGGGACTGGGATTTTAGAACGTTATAACCGAGAAACGTTATATCCAAATTCATTTGTTTTTCAAAATGTTTCTGTACTTGTCCATGTTGATGACACTGGACATACATATAGTAAACAATTTATACTGGTATGATTACTGTCAGAACTTGTATGTAATGGTAGTAAAATCTTCAAAAAACAACATACATTTGCATAAATACATGTTATCATGAAGAAAAAATGATAAACCAGTAAGTTTTACCACCTGATGAAAGTGTCAACATACATATACATGTATCAGCCGGTGAATCATAAGAATTGCTTTTATATGAAAATGTCTTTGTTCAATTACTTAACCACTTGTAAATTAGTTTTTAATTTATTTGGATGGAAAGAAATTGTCAATAGTCATCTGATTTCTATTAATCTGAGATTTTTTGTTGATATGTTTTTGACTGATATCTAAATTCTCATATAGCATTGTGTCTAAAGAGACATTTTTTTCTTTTTCTGATTGGTGAATTTTCAACCATTTTCACAACAGTCAGAATTTCAAATGAACGTGAGAGAAATTTACTTTGAGCTGTAGTACTCAGTCAACATACAGGTAGAGAAGGATAGTTAAAAGATATTTCTAAATTTTCCAGTAAAAAAAGGTACAGAACAAAATTACATCTTTTCCTGCTTTAATGCTTTAATTGCATTGATCCAGCAACCCTGATTCTCAAGTACTGATTATGAATCAGATGTGATTATGATGTCTTGTTACCTGACGCCTTTGTTAGGCCTTTGTTATTTACTGATTGTGAATGACGTGTGATTTTTTTGTCTTTGTTACCCGGTGCCTTTGTTGTTTAAACAAACCCATTGTTTATCTCTGGCTTTGGCACGTCAGGTGATAAAAACGCTATAATTTAGCTAATTTTCTCAGGCGGACCACACAAATCAAACGATATAACCAATTAAATGCTGTAACAAAGGAGCGTTAGAACAAAGCCTTTGGAATACATATTAGTTACATGTTGGAGTTTGGCTGGGGAATTTAAACTCAGACGTTATAACAGAGGAAACGTATCAAAGAATGTAATAAACAACTTTGACTGTGTATGTGGATATATATATATATATATATATATATGTGTGCTTTTACAAGAAAATGTTATATTTCAGCAAAAATACAAGTCTCCTGAAATTAGCTGTTGCCATAAGGACAGAGGCAGAGAAAATTTAATGTTTTTGATGAGGATATTCAACACAGTGACACATATCATGCAGAAACACACGGCAATACTGATGATATTACTTGTAAGTTTTTGATGAGAATATTCAACAAAGTGACACATATCATGCAGAAACACACGGCAATACTGATGACATTACTTGTAAGTTTTTGATGAGAATATTCAACACAGTGACACATATGCAGAAACACACGGCAATACTGATGATATTGTAAGTTTTTGATGAGAATATTCAACACAGTGACACATATCATGCAGAAACACACGGCAATACTGATGATATTGTAAGTTTTTGATGAGAATATTCATCACAGTGACACATATCATACAGAAACATACGGCAATACTGATGATATTACTTGTAAGTACTAAACATAAAAGTATCTAATATTTATCAGAAGGATAGACTCAGATTTGCAAAGTAATCTGTCATCTTATAATACTTGTCCTAACATACATATAGCATGTATGAGAACTCTGTCCTGGCAGTTAGATTGTTTACACCAATGGCCTGGAGTTCTCTGTCCTGGCAGTTAGATTGTTTTACACCAAATGGCCTGGAGTTCTCTGTCCTGGCAGTTGGATTGTTTACACCGAATGAGCTGGAGTTTTGATGCCAGATAAAAAATAAGATATGGAGATATGATTGGTAACAAAACTTTGCCCCGTTTTTCAAAAATTTATTCATTATTTTCTCCCGGATGCGCAATTGCGTGAATCCTTGCAAAATTTATTGAATCTCTCCTAAAATATGAGTAAGTGCATGAAAATTGAGTACTGTCTATTTGCTGTGAGTATAACAAAACCTGTAACATTATTAACAAAGTTCATACTGATCATACAAGTGCTTGACTTTTAGATCAACTGCTATAATAAAGTGCCATGTGACTTGTTGCAATTGAGCAGTGAGATGCTTTCACTGATTATCTAGTTATTAAAAACATTTTACCATCTGCACTTGGCAAGGTTGTACAATTGTGGCCCTGTTTGGGGATTTTTGCCCAATTGCCGAGGACACATTCTCTGACGTTCCTGGGTATGCACACACTAACGACTAGTGTTAAAGGAAAATGATCTGCTTGTGACAAACCAGCTTTATGAAATGTAAAATGCAAATAAAATTAGATATTAACAGGAGGTTTTGTTTGTTAGCACTCTTGTAAAGGATAATTTTTCAATTTCTTTTCCACAATCAATGATTTTCCTGATGTTTGGGATGCTGCCATATTTTTAAGCTCTTCAACTGTGAAAGCAGTAACAGTCCGTGCTTGGGGTGAAACAATACACCCGTGCCGCATATCAAAACGATTCATGATACATAGCCTACGATACGATACATTATTGATACACATATCAACTTGATAGTCCTTTCATCTTTAGAAGGTCTGTCAGTGATAGGGTGATGCCCTTGTATGTGTGTTGACATATTGGTTATATTTCCAATATGCAGATTACAGACAGACATAGACTTAGCATCTGCTCATATGCCATTCTCATCCCTGATAAGATAACAAAAGTACTTCCAAACAGACTACCTGTTGGTTGTTAGTGATTTTAATCAACCTTTTAGGCCATTTCAGGCTGCACCACTTGCTTGGATGCATGACTCATCTTGGTCACCGTGCATTTGTTTTGCACTGCATGAATGCTTTAAAAACATCTTATTACCAATTTCATGTCTTCACTTAAACTTTAAAGACATTATGGTGTTATCTTCAAAACAGAATAGTACGATTTCCTTGTGCAAGGAAAATCTCATCTAGAACAAGTCCTTGTGTGGTAGTGGAGACTAACAACCAAATCTATCACATTGTAATTCCTCCAGAACAAAACAACTGCCACGGCCACAGGCACTCCCCTTCTATAAAAATTAACAAATTTACACAAGTTGACAAACCTGTGTGGTTTGAAATCTGCCCCCTCGCCGATTCTGTGCTAATTTTATTTATCCCTTCAGCACGTTCAGTCACTGATTACATATATCAACATAAAAAGAGACATTCCAAACTTGTTCCTCATGATCATTTAATAAGCAGTTTTGTGCAAAGTTTCTCTGTTGCTTTGTATCTACTTGGATCGAGTTTGGATGCCAATACTTGTGCTGTGTCACGCAGAGAATAAGCTACATTAAGTTCTGATTGGTGGTTATTGTTTATCCTGGACTGGCAGAAACAATAACCACCAATCAGAATTGAATGTAACATATTTCACTGCGTGACACACTGGAAGTGTATCCTTCAATTTTGATCCAAGTAGACATGATATGAAGCAACAGAAAAACTTTGCGTAAAAGTGGTTATTAAATGATGAGCAAAGTACTTCAACATACATGGGGAGCGAATCTGGAATGTCTCCTTTATGCTGAACATGCTAACGGGATAAATAATAGATTTGAACCATGGGGGGGGGCAGATTTCGAACCATGTCACCTTGTGTTAATTTGTAGAAGGCGAATGGGTGTTGTCAATAGTTTTGTCTTTTTTACTGACAAAAACTAGTACCTGTGCCAGCAATGGCTGTCTTAGATGAATTCTCAATTTAAAGAAATAAAATCAAATGACTAATAAATAGTCATGACTGCTGAAGATTAAAGTTACTTGTATATGGTAAATATCGTTTTGTATATTCTTCACCTCTTGTATCGCTATGGCAAAAGTATAGATGCATCGATATATCGATGAATCGTTTCACCCTTAGTTCATACTGTGGTGTTGTTAAGTCCATTCCGATTTTTATGACAAGTTGTTAGTTGGTTGAAAGTGACTCAGAGTTTGGGTAGATCTTTTTAGCGAGTTGGGAGATAATTTTGATATAATTGAATTCCAAATTAACAGTACACATCTTAGCAGTATCTCGCAACATCTTGATAAAATTTTTGAGTTTGCATAATAAATCAGTAATAAATATCTCGCTGTAGTGAAAAGTGGTAGGTAAATGGAGTAGTTTGCCCAAATTTGACAGCCTGTTAAACTAGTTCCTTGGGTTTCTCCATAATTTGAATTCATTGAAGAAATGCCTGAGAACAATATTTGCAAACACATTAGGGAGAAAAGAACCACGAGAACAATCTTGTGTCGAGAACTGTCTCACACAAGTAAGACCTGATAATTTTATCAGATATTATGATTAGATTTGAAGTTTAACTAGTTAATTTAAATACTTGACAAGTCATACAGAATGTGTTCCAGAGGACATATTTGGTTTGCATATAGTTATTACTTTTTGATGTTTGGTATTGCATCTAGTCATTACTTTGTGATATTTGGTAATGTATCTAGTCATTACTTTGTGATATTTGATATTGCATCTAGTCATTACTTTGTGATATTTGGTATTGCATCTAGTCATTACTTTGTGATATTTAGTTATTGCTTTGTTTTAATTGAACTAGTTCATTGATCACTTGCATTCATTACTTTGAAAACCTTTTTTTTCATTCTTTTATCAGCTCCTTTCCCATTTTGGTTCAGTCGACCCATCTGCAACAGGAAATTGCCTACCTGGAGAAGTGCCTCATTTTAACCTTATGCTCCATAAAGAGTTTTGTTGTATACCTGTATCATTACCAAAGGGTAAAGTATCCAATATGTCCAACACAACTCACACACCATAACGAGTTTTGTTGTATACCTGTATCATTACAAAAGGGAAAAGTATCCAATATGTCCAACACAACTCATACTCCATAACGAGTTTTGTTGTATACCTGTATCATTACCAAAGGGTAAAGTATCCAGTATGTCCACACAACTCACACTCCATAACGAGTTTTATTGTATACCTGTATCATTACCAAAGGGTAAAGTATCTGTCTGACACAACTTAACATATAACAGGTCTTTATGGGATCCATGCTAAATTCAACATTTTGGGAGAAGTGACTCATGCAAATTGACCTCTCATTATGTGACAAACTATTGCATGACAAACATTCCAACAAGTTTTATGAGTTGCATCAAGTATTTTTATTCTTTGAATTAAATGATATTAATGGATCATACATTTTCATGTATGGGTATAAAAATTGTAAAATCTTATTTTAAATGTGGAAAGTTATTTTTTTTTCTTTCTATAGTTATGAATTGTACCCAATCTTGGAAAGTAATTACCCAGCACCAGGGTTCTCAATGGATTTAAAAACTGAAGAGTCATTTAACCCTTGACCCCATAATCTCGAGAGTCAAAATGAAAATTTTAAGAGTCAAAACTGAAATCTCCATAGTCATTAATTTTTGACAGTCATAGCTGGGATTATTTGTTATTCATGGAGCAAACTGATGTTTAAGATATTTTGTCTCATGTTGAATAAAGAGAAACACTTGTACATTATTTCTGTAAGAAACATACAAGCAGACAGTCAGACAGACATGGTCATTACTGATTTTTGCAAAAGTGTTTCTCTTTCTAATTATGTATGACTGTATATTGGTATATTAAACAGAAAAAGGATGATTTTATACTTTATTTGTTAAGATTGGAAGTGCCCTCAGTGACGAATGGGTTTGATTTTCCAGCGTCCTTACAGCAGTCACATATCATCACTGTATTTCCATCTTTCACAACATTTTTAACCCACAGAAATTCATGTTTCCTCTCATCCTTAAATTTTCTTACAACTTTAGGAGATTTATTCACCTTCTCAGAATTGTTACTAACTTTCTGTTTCTTTGGAGTCGGTGGGTCAGATTAATGATGACTGGCAAGTCGTTTCTTAGACGAAGACAGAATAATGATGACTGGCAAGTCGTTTCTGAGGTGGAGACAGAATAATGATGACTGGCAAGTCATTTCAGAGACTGAGACAGAATAATGATGACTGGCAAGTCATTTCCTAGACGGAGACAGAAAAGAACAGATTCTTTTTTGAGCCATTGTGATTTAACAGTTCACAGATACATCTAATATAACAAAATTATTCCATCTTGTTATTCAATCTTGAGTAATTGCAAAGCATGAAATAAATCACTGAGTGTAATGTGGGGTAATTTCTTACTGAATGATGCATTAATTAAAACACCTGATTTTAAACGTTTCCCAGATTGAAGCAAATTAATCACCAATAAAGCACAACTAAAATTCATCCACTTTTGACATCTGGCTTTGCGAGCCACTATATATCCCAGTTTTGTCTGATTGATTATAATTTGATGGGCAATCAAACAAATGCTGATATTTGATAAAAAGTTAATCCAGTCAAGTCGTAATTGATTCCCACTCTTACTCTGACTATCTTAAACGTCAAAGATAATCTCAAGATAATCTCACCTTGATTCAGTTATGCAGACCAAAGCTTGACATCAGTGAACTGTTAGCTCTGCCCAGTTCATATTGATTTTACATAGTTTTATTATTGGCTGATAAGGTGTAAACAGTTGTCTAACAAATGTTGATCACTGGCACATACAGTAAATTTGTTACGGACAGCGTGCACTAAGTAGGAAATTACGCAGGAGGTGGATCTAGGGAATGGGTCACATTTAAATTCTAAGCGTCAAATTCCAAGAGTATGTGTCTATTGAGAACCCTGAGCACAATTTAAATTTAGTTCAGAATTCTTTAATTACTTCCAACCATACCTTCCTCTATCCTTGTAAACTTTTGCAATCTGGAAAAAAGTTAATGTCAGCGGTGAGTGCAATGTTAAATTCATGCTATTTTTGGGACCTGGAGTTGCCAAATGTACATAATGAAGTGCAGTGGCATGATGTAGCTTTTTTTGCACAGATAAATAAAGTCAATACCAGTACACACACACACATTATATATATATATATATACTGTATTCAACATAAATGATATCCATTGCTAAAATGGCTAGAATTAAAATGAAATTTAGACAAAATTATGTGAATCATAAATATCTATGGTAAGTAGTGTATGACATTGTGATCCTTTTTTATATACACACACACGTAGTCTTGCCTATATGGAGGCAGGGGCATTTAGAAATTCTTTTATCTATATGTTCACCTATCATTCTGTTAAGTACAGAATCTCATTAGTGCAACTAGTCCCACATTTTGTATGGATTGCCATGAGACTTGGTAAATACAGACATGACAGTTTTCCAAATTTTGGCGTATTTTTGCTTTTTCACCAGTCAGGAGTGGTCCTGCTATTGGCATACATCTGGTCAGACAAATTAAAGAAGGTGGGGGTAATCCTATTCCATCAGAGTGTACTGCCAGGTTGCCAATAGAGTGCAGTCAGTAATTAGCTGAATATGTTGTAGAACCAGTCAGCACCTGCAGATACAGTGAAACCCCGCTATAACGCGATATTTGGGGTCCATAAAATTCGATCACGGAAAAAGCCGGGTCGCGTTATTGCGGGGTTTTACTATATTTTACTTTATTCAGAGAACAACGTATACACGTCTAATGTATATCATGAATTGGGTATCAACACCGTTTACTATCTGATATCGATCCGTCTTTGTTTTCCCACATGACAACCCTTTGATTGAGCCACGAGTATGTTCAGTGCCAAGTAACAGAGAGTGGTTATTTGAACTCCCTGTGATCTTGCCGCCCAAGCTCAGTCCCTACATAAGCACCCACATATGACAATCTTTGATCTTGCCGCCCAAGCTCAGTCTCTACATGAGCACCCACATATGACAATCTTTGATCAACCACCGCATTGTCTGATGCTTGGTTGTGTATGCAGTTAAAGAAGAAACGAAAGTCGGCTATTGTTTGCGCAATGATTGTATACAGGATGAATTGAAGTCCAGCGCACGTGTTGGTGGCTTACGTTTTTTGATGTTTATTAAATCGTGAGAATCTTTTATCAACCACCACATTGTCTGATGCTCGGTTGTGTATACAGTTAAAGAAGAAAAACATGTCGGCTATTGTTTGAGCAATGATTGTATACAGAATGAATTGAAGACAAACACAAAGAAGACTTACTGGCTTTACTCATGGATCAGTAATAAGTAACATTTCCGATAATGTTTATTTTGGCATAACACTTCAAGAAATTGGTGAAATTGTTAAATTTCAGAAGCCACGCCCACGATCGAATTCATACGTGATCTCTTCCCCAAAATGATAATAAACTTTTTATACACTATTTCTCGTATTTAAAAAAATTTTTTTTCCGTGTACGAGAAAAATACATGTACATGTATATAAATTTCAGAAACCACGCCACAGATGTATTATACTCGAATTCATACGCGATCTCTTCCCCAAAATGATTCTGTAATATACACATTTTATACACTATTTCTCGTACTTTGAAAAAAAAAATTTCATGTGCAAATGAATACATGAAATTTTGGGAGCCACACCATGATCGCGTTATATCCGAATTCGTGTTATAGTGGGGTTTCACTGTAGTAGGAATTGGTCGGTTTTCTTCCCTCTTCATGCACAAGAAAAATCATCAATATGGCAGCAGGAGAAAAGAAACTTTTGAAGATATTTATCAAGATATTAAAAATGCATGGGAATGGATGTAGCAGGAAATTTAAGCCAAATGCATGGGAATGGATGTAGCAGGAAATTTAAGCCAAATGCATGAGAATTAATGTAGGAGGAAATTTCAGCCAAATGCTTGGGCAGTTTTTCCAAATTGTATGTATTTTACTTTGATCTGTTTGACATGTGTCTGCCAGGTGCCATACAATATGATAGTGACAATTCTTTTAATTCATTACCATTTTAAGCAGAAGGACCAGTGTAAAGTGGAAATGTCTGAGAAACGAAACTGAGTTGGTTGAATGTAAAACTGAATTGGTTGAATGTAAAACTGAATTGGTTGAATGTAAAGCTGAATTGGTTGAATGCAAAACTGAATTGGTTGAATGCAAAACTGAATTGGCTGAATGTAAAACTGAATTGGTTGAATGCAAAACTGAATTGGTTGAATGTAAAGCTGAATTGGTTGAATGTTAAACTGAGTTGGTTGAATGTAAAACTGAATTGGTTGAATGTAAAACTGAATTGGTTGAATGTAAAACTGCAGGAAACGAGAAATTTAAAATTAAAGCTATATTTCATAATACATGAGTTAAAAAGCCATCATTTTTTAATTTCTTGTCCTAATCATGTTTCAAGGTTAGCATTAAAGAAAAATAAAGAACAATGTATTAACTATTTAGAAAGAAAAATAAAGAACAATATATTAACTATTTAGAAAGAAAAATAAAGAACAATGTATTAACTATTTAGAAAGAAAAATAAAGAACAATGTATTAACTATTTAGAAAGAAAAATAATAGTGAGAAAAACTAAAAAGGTGTAAAGGAACTGCTACTTCCTCATATCCCTGCTGGGAAAACCCCCACGGATTCCCCTTTCAGTTTTCAGATTTGTTTATAAATGCCCCAATCTTTTGCCTGTCATCATCTATGCATATCGACCAATCACTTTGCTGCAGCAATTTTTGTTAGAATTATAGTCCTTTTTATCTTGTAGTATAATGCGGTGTACACTCTCGTTACCGCCACTAGTCCCTCAAATTTTGATGGATTGCCCTGAAACTTGGTAAATATTATTATCATCACCTAAAGATGTGCATCTCATGAAATCGTCATGTATCTGCAGTTTTTATGAGAGTTTTTGTCCATTTTTAATTGCAGCTAAAAGCAGTATATAACAGAATTTTCTGAATGCAACTTGTCTCACAGATTTCAATTGATTACCATGAAACTTGGAAAGTGTTAGGATCATCATATAAAGATGTGCATATTGACAAATCACCATACGATTTATGTTAGAATTATTGCTTTTTTTTACTTTGAGCCAGATGTAATGTAGACAGAATCTTGTGAACACAAATAGTCTTGCAGTTTTTACTGTATGCTTTTCATGTGATGCCTTACCTGTAGTGGCTAATCAAGGTAATTATTGATGTATGAGCTTTCTTTGTACTGCTACCTGTCACTCCAAAGTTACTCAAAGTCTATGACATTCGTCCATTAATATCTGGCTTCTAGGTGTGGACAATGATAGTAGATTCTTAAGCATTTTAAAAGAATGATTTAAAAAGAAAATAATACAAAAACAAATAATGAATCTCTGGTTTTTATCAACTTATTATTGTTCCTCTACTATGGTATCATAGAAAAGAATGTTCTTTTTTTTATATTGTTTCTTGTCTTATTCTATGCTCTGTCACAGTAGGTAGGTAAGAAGGTGTATGGGGTAGGTATATAGGTAGGTAGGTATATAGGTATATAGGTAGGTAGGTGGTTTCAAAGTGTGTCAGTATAATACCGACTATATAGTTCCTATTAAAAATTAAAATCTTAAACTGTGAAATGAATACAAGTTCAGATGTGAAGATAAAAGATTTACCAAATACCGCTGAGTCAACATTACTCTTGCCAGAATAGTATGGAGTCAACATTACTCTTGCCAGAATAGTATGGAGTCAACATTACTCTTGCCAGAATAGTATGGAGTCAACATTACTCTTGCCACTGACGTCAACTTTTTTTCCAAATTACCAAGTTTATGCAGATTGAAGAATGAGATTTGTAAGATTTAAAAGGATTAAATAACAACGAGCTAGACTGTGATTGTACTAGGTGATGACTTTCTGTGATAGAAGGTTGGGTATGATTCAGAATATGTAGGATCCAGACTATACATTATTAGACTTTGAACCTTTCAGTTGAAAAAAAGGAATTTTTTCTGAAGTTGGACTGATACACATACTCATTGTATTCCAATCCTCTTTTTTCAACTTCATTGGGATCAATTTGCAGAGAATATTTATTGTTAATGTTTGTCTTATTATCTGCAGTAAATGAAGGAGGTATATTTCAGTAATTGGTCTCTTGATCATTATGCCTGGGATTTACCGTTTGTAAAAAATTGAATACACATTTTGCTAAATCAATGTTATCATTATCAAAGAGCTTGTGCATTAGGAATTTATTAAAGAACAATTGCTGAATGATATAATGTAATGTCTTGTAATTTCTCTATAGGTTATGGTTATAAAATTTGCAAAAGAAATGGCATGCCTGATACCATTGAGGTGTGTCCCAAGGAGCCAGTGCAGCTGTATCAGTGGGATGATACCACTACAGCCTCAGAGGCTACATGTACAGCTGAAATGCAGTGCTTACATGAAGGTACGTAAATACAGTTTGCAATTTGTCAGTTTTGTTTTTATCATTTTTATTCTTTTTTTTTTTTTTTTTGTCAAATAAAAGCTTCTAAGATATTGTGATACCCTCCTCTGTTTATGACACAATTATTCTCAAGATGTGTACCATATAAGTTGAAATAATTTTGCTTAGCTGAAATTCTTATATTTTTTTTTACAAAGGCCACAAATTGTTCAATAACTGTTCATATAAGTCATGGATTTTTCTTGTGTAAGAGGGAATGGGGCCTGGGTCCATCATTTTAGTAAAGAATTAGACTATCTGGGAAGAAAATTGTCAAGAGTAAATTGCTAAAATTGGAAATACTGCATGTTTTTGAAATCTTTCTCATTGGGACAGGGACTATTTTTGGCCCCTGAGGACCCCGAGAAAAAGTCCTTGCAAGTGGACTGCAATCATGTCAGGATATTAAAAATCAGGCCTTACTTGGGTACAGTGAAACCCAGGTATAACACGATTCATTATAACATGAATTCTGATATAGCATGATTGTCGCATTGCCCCAAAATTTTGCAATAATTTCACCTATTTCTTGAAGTTTTAGTGCCAGGATAGACAAGAGTTTGATTTAATAATTTGGTTAGATGTGTTGTATTCTTGAAGAAAACAATATCTTGCTTTTTAAAAAAAAAAAAGACATAAGTTCCTTAAAAAGCTGATAATTGTTAATCTAATTATTATTAAACCATCAACAATAAAGTCCTAAAGTCTTCTTTGTGTTTGTCTTCAATACATCCTTAGTACAATTGTTGATTAATGCAGGGTAAACAATAATCAACAAATGTTTGCTCAGTCATCTGGCATACTCATCCAAGCACCAAACAATGTGAACGTCTAAAAAAGTTTCTCACCTGAATTTTATTAATCAAATAATTTACCAACCTATTTAAGTAAAAACAACATACCACCAATGCCAGCTCAATCAACGGTCATACACACCTGTTGAACCAAGTTTATCTCCCAAATTGACAGGTGCAGTTTTGGTCATTGCCACATACATGTACCCCCCCCCCCCTCCAACTTCATCATAATCCTTTTTTATTTTTCTAGTCAGAAATGCAGACAGCAGCTTCAAATCACTCTGATATACACATACCACTTGTCATTGTAATGCTAAAGTTACATGTACTGTTGTCGAACATTGAATGGAACAGAACCATTCAAGTTTTAGGGGTGGAAGGATTTGCTGTTATAATCAAACATACAGCTCGCTGTTATTGATTTGCAGTGGTGCAAAATCATAGTTTTAAACATGAATTTCAATGAATATAGTGTTTATTTTATTTATTTTTTTCATTTGTCTTTTTGAGAATGACTTGACTGTTTTTATGGAAATCACTCTTTACCCATGAAATCAAATGGTTTACTCCCAAACTGGGTCCAGGCAGTTATACACACCTGTTGAATTGTTTATCTCAAGTACATTATGAAGTCAGTACCCTTGACCTCTGCTGTGAATTTTAATTAAAGTATTTTTCAAGCCTAAATACAAATCCCAATGTCTGATTTATGCATTATATTGTTGGTCAAAATCAGACCCATTGGACAAGTCTAGCAAATATGAATGTTTCAGAAAATACAGTGCTGCATAAGTTGTTGTGAGTTTATTAGCAAGAAAATAAGTATTTGGATTTTGGTAGACTGTAGCAGAAAAAGTCTAGAAATCGTGCTGTTTTGTGCATAATTTTCAATGGAATTACTATTATGGATATTGCATGATACGTTACATAGCACGATGGCACTTTGTGGACCTCGACCAACATGTTATAGCAGGGATTAACTATATATATGATAATTGGTGAATTCAGATGTGCATTGTCAGCTTGAAAGTTGCATGTGACTTTACTAATGCAGTGACAAAGATCACATTTTAGAGCCATGTCAGCATATCAGAGTTGGGAAACTTATTCATAGGAAAGACTTTATATATATATATATATATATATATATATGTGTGTGTGTGTGTGTGTGTGGTATAATAATCCGTGGGTAATAGATTACTAATCATGAATGTATACTTAATGACATAGTTAAAAAGTGCAGGAAATGTCTTTCTTTTGTCTTCTCAAGAGACCACATGGAGGAGGTAAAATGATCTTGTAACAATCTGAATGACAAGAACAATGTAAAAAAATTGGTGACTTTTTTTGTGATAGATATTGTATATGACAGTATGAATAAATGGTACTTAGATGTGATTTTCAGGATACTGCCTTTAGGTATTTGCTTATGGAGGCCTTTAAATTTTGTATAAGTGATGTCAATCTGGCATCATATATGGCCACTGTTACTGAAATTAGAAAACCTTTAAAAGAAATAATGTCAAAACTGGTGAACAGAATTTAACCAAATTTGACAAACGCATCCTGGCAAGAAGGCCTTTCAATTTTATACAAATGATGCTGATCTGATATCATATTTGACCTTGTTACTAAATTTGAAAAAAACAACTTAAAATGTCTTCTTAGAAACTTCTTGAAAGAATTTGACAAAATCGGACAGAAAGCATCCTGGCATGAAGTGTTTTCAGTTTTGCACAAATGATTCTGATTTATTACTCAATATGATCATTGTTACTAAAAACAGAAAACCTTTGAATGTCTTCTTAAAAACTGGTCAACAGAGGTTGATCAAATTTCACAGAAAGCATCCTGGCATATGGACTTTAAAGTTTACACAAATAATGCTGATCCATCATCTGATATGGCTGCCATTACTAAAAATAGAAAATCTTTAAATGGCAAAAAGCATCAATCTAACCCAGATTAATTGGGCAACTGCATTTGCTTTTTAGATTGATATCAGTCAGGTAAGCAATCAGAGGTCCACTTGGGCCTCTTACTATTGCATATTAGAAGGAAGTAATCAAGAAAACTTGTAACATGTTGATGTAGAAAATATTCTGACTGCTGGAGGTAAATTTAAATTTATTCATAGTACTTTTTCAAGCAAAGTGCAAATTTATTTATTAATTTTCGTTGAATTTAAATATTTTCCAGAAAATATGAAAATCAAAAAGTGTGAGAAGAATGGACTGAACTGCCACAGCGAGTGTGTTTGCAATTTTCCTGGGGGATATTGTGGCACTGAATATTTCAACTGTAATCCCTTTCCAGTGGACTGCCCCAAGGAAGACGTACGGGAGGACTGTTCCTGTCGGTAAGTATGAAAAAAATTGCACCATTTTTATTTCCATCCTTTTTGACAAAATGTCTGCTTGTCGATGTATCATGTCACATGACCCCTCTTTTACATCACAGATAGATATGATTAAGGGTGGCATATAGACATCTGTAACAATCACAAAATGTTTGGACTAGGATTGAGGTTGAGGATAAAATGAATAACTGAGGAAAGTAGGGGTACAGCAGATGTCTACTTTTGAAGAGAAGTAAAATTTGTATAAAACAAACTCCTCATAACAATCAGATTCATTTCATTGTATAATAGCTCATTCAATCTGTCCTTGCAAGAAACTTGTTATCCTACAACAGTGGTCCCCAACGCGGTGCCCGCAGGTGCCATGGCACCCGCCAAGGTTTTTTGTGTGCCTGCGGAAGAGGTTTTAATGAATAATAATAATTTAAAAAATGGGTCAAGTTAATTGGTTGGTGCCTGCCACTCTCTCATAAACTTACAAATGTGCCCATAGGCACAAAAAGATTGGGGACCCCTGTCCTACACATTAGCATCAGGAATGTTGTGATACCCTCCATTTATCTGTCTTTATATCTCTTCTTCGAAACCACTAAACTTGTTCCTGTGGTAACTATTATGGATCTCTTTGGTTTTGTGGTGGGGGGGGGGGGGGGGTAAAAAAAAAACTCAAGTAGTCCACCATCAACAGTTACCAAAATTTGTGGGTGGCTTACACTTTGGGGTAAGGAAGAACCTGTTGACTATGGGGTGAAAAGGTCAAAGGCCAAGGTCACTGTGATTGATTGAAGAAAAATAGTTTCTGCATAATAACATTAGTTCTGCATGCGGACCAGAGATCAAGAAATTCCAATGGCTCTTGTGAGACCTTTTTTCTTCTGAAGATTAACATTATGGCCATATATATGTGTTTTAATATAAAAACATTCAAATGAGATAAAACAAATTGTGACAAACAAAAAAAAAATTGATATATAGAGGATATCTAGGTTTTTTTTAGTAGATATATGGAAACATTTCATGAGTGAAGTGGAAACATTGTATTATCATAAGTGGCGAAGCCCTGAGTGACAATACAAAATGTTTCCACTTCATGAGTGAAATATTTCCGTATATCTACTAAAAAGATGTAGATTTTCTTTTTATTTTATATTTTTTAAAGGCAAAAGCTGTTGATTTGCATGGGTTTTTCCATGCTGTGTCAATGTGATTAACAGCTGCATTACTACATCAATAAAAAGAAGTTCCTAAATTTTACAATAATTTTAGGACAGCGATGTTTTACAAACTTAGCTTGTACATATAATGCTTCAAATTGTGTATTTTGTCAAAATAATTTCTGCATTCATACGAAAATTAAGACATTTTTATTTTTGTTAACACATTTAATACATGGATTGATACTGTTGGGGTGGGTTAACTAGAAACATAACAGAGCAGCTGTATCTGGCAGACTTCAGAGCGTAACATCTTTAAGCAAAAGATTTTAATGATTGTGAGTTTACTTGTAAGAATTTTTGTACTTCATTTTTTTATTTCTATGTTCAGATGTTAATATTTGTGTGGCCTTGACAAGCTTGCAGTCAAAATCGGTAGCAGATGCTGTATCCAATATTCAATTGTCACTTAATGTCGGTTTGCAATCAACACTAATCAGTGCCTGATTTATCCATTGTTTTCAAACATGATTGTGATGTGAGTCAAAATTGGTACTTAACAAATTTTATAACTATATTTAATCATGATTGTTTTGTCTAAAAATGTGTACCATTTGTCGTAGAGTATTACAGGTATACAATACTCTATGAGTGACACATAGCAACAGGTCATGTAAGTTCAGTCACTGTTAGTTTCCATGATTCGTGTAGAAAACTAATTATAAAAAAGTTATTACTTGAAGTATACTTTTGCTGTTTGGAATTCATTTGTAGGCATTTCTTGATGGCACATCATTGATTGCATAAATGTACACTGGAGGGCCTACAGTTGACACATTTTTAAGATCTACATACATCCTGATGTGGAGAGAGAGAGAGAGAGAGAGAGAGAGAGAGGGGGAAGGGAGAAAGAGAGAGAGAGAGAAAGAGAGAGAGAGGGGAAGGGAGAAAGAGAGAGAGAAGGAATAAAAGAAGAAGAAAAATTAAATAGGCCTAAATATGGAAATATGGGTCTGAATAACACACATAAGGGCAGATATACTTCCTAAATGGAAAAAGAAAGTAGTTCTAAAAGTGATATTGCCACTGAGGCAATAAAAGTGGTATCGCCACTGTGGCAATATCATTTTTCTCCCATTTATATATTTCAATATCTCACTATGAAATATATAATATACCTAATTATTAAGTGTACCAGAAAATGTGTTATTTTCGGTTCCAAATTTGCTGCTGTTTTAGTTTTAGTATTATTCTTCCATGATTAACTGCTTTCCTGTCAAACTAATTTTTTACAGAAATTATTTTTTTTCTTTCAAAAAACTATACTATAAAATTTCACCCAACAACAGTATTTTATTCCACTCTACTGTCTTTAAAATTAATTACTAATTGATAGCAAGCTTATTACCCAGAAAATACGTAACATCTAATTAACAGGCATTTCCAGTAAAGTCATATTTTATTTGATCAGATCCCCAGATAGTCTTGGAGGATGATAATAAAAGTTAAGTGTTGTTGCTAGTATCTTTTTTTCTTAATTCAGGCCTTGGCTTCACATATTTTGTTCTGAAAGTATCATGTGCTGGAATACTGCAACATGAACCATTTGGTGTGAGGGACTGATTTAATGTCTACAGTACAGACCCTGGTACAATTGTTCAGTTATAAGGTTTTTGATAAGTCCAGGAGATAAGCTTTAAATTCACACCATGTTTGTCTTGTGTTGCCATAGAGTGTTTAAACAATTGGGAAAATATAATGATCAAACAAGTTTAGTCGGCGACACCTCTGTTGGTTTAAACAGTATTTATTTACAGAAGTTATCATGGAAAGTACATAAAATTGGACAAGGAATATAGAGGATTACGTCATCATGGAAAGTACATAAAATTGAACAAGGAATATAGAGGATTACGTCATCATGGAAAGTACATAAAATTGAACAAGGAATATAGAGGATTACGTCATCATGGAAAGTACATAAAATCAAACAAGGAATATAGAGGATTATGTCATCATGGAAAATACATAAAATTAAACAAGGAATATAGAGGATTATGTCATCATGGAAAATACATAAAATCAAACAAGGAATATAGAGGATTACATCATCATGGAAAATACATAAAATTAAACAAGGAATATAGAGGATTACGTCATCATGGAAAATACATAAAATTAAACAAGGAATATAGAGGATTACGTCATCATGGAAAATACATAAAATTAAACAAGGAATATAGAGGATTATGTCATCATGGAAAATACATAAAATTAAACAAGGAATATAGAGGATTACGTCATCATGGAAAATACATAAAATTAAACAAGGAATATAGAGGATTACATCATCATGGAAAATACATAAAATTAAACAAGGAATATAGAGGATTACGTCATCATGGAAAGTACATAAAATTAAACAAGGAATATAGAGGATTACGTCATCATGGAAAATACAACAAATCAAACAAGAGACATGGAAGATTGAGCAACAAGCATAAGCATATTTCAAGCTCTCTTCTCATTAACAATAATATTTACTTTTATAATGTGGTTGATGTGATTAATGAGAGGAAGGGAGAAAGAGAGAGAGAAGGAATAAAAGAAGATTAATGAAGACATAAATATGGCAAACATCGAAACATGTTAATAAAGTATTAAAAGAAAATTATGCATACAATATTGTTATAATGTCAGACAGTATACATACAATATTGTTATAATGTCAGACAGTATACATACAATATTGTTATAATGTCAGATGGTAACTAATAAGCATTTATAGCAGACTTGCAA
The DNA here is from genome assembly GCA_029931535.1 of Margaritifera margaritifera. Taxonomy (NCBI): domain Eukaryota; kingdom Metazoa; phylum Mollusca; class Bivalvia; order Unionida; family Margaritiferidae; genus Margaritifera; species Margaritifera margaritifera. The sequence goes on from JAQPZY010001633.1 coordinate 4,895,248, forward strand.
ATCAATAAATGAGAAGAAAGAGATAAAAAAGTATAATGATGTTGGTATTTTTGGAGTGGGGGTATATAAATGACTTTTAACTTAAGATCGGCAGGTATATATTTATAATAACCAGACATGTACTGGAGATATAACAGCTTAAAGTCAAGACATAAGTAGTGATCAGGGCAAATCTCTTTGCTGTAATTATGCACTTATGGACCGCCTTGAACATCTCGTTGACCTCAACCGACTGCAAGGGGTAACCCCATTAATGACGAAGTTATATCTGTAATATGGGGTAATATTCCTATTGTTCAGTTTCTGAGAGTAACCTATTTTGGACAGTCTAAGAGAAAATGCTTTGTGGTTTCTGGTTCACCACTTGAACATATCCATTGCTAGATGACAAATGGTTTTTGAAAAGATTGTTGTTTAATAAATTACAACCAAGTCGAAGTCTTGTGTGCATAATTTGTGCTATTCTTTCTCCTTGATAGTAATAGATTGGGACTTTTCCTAGATTCATATTTAGGTGTGATTTAAGAGTACAACGAAGGGTTGTTTTGAATTCCCACAGAGAGAAAATTCCATTTTGCAATAGACTTTCATAAAAATGAACTTTAGTATAGATTTGTCCTGGTGAAGGGTGTTTGGAGGTTTGTTCCATCACGAAGTTGTCTATTACTTGCCTGCTGGACACTTGGCAGAATCAAAGCCTGCATGTATCCTGGAGCCATGCCATGATATATTTAAAAAAAAGTTATTCAATGTTTGTAGTGCTTTGTTGAAAGTCTTTCCCATTTCGTCTCCTCCAAAATTCTAGCATATGATGTAGATTTTGTTGCCCCACAAACAATTCTGCATGCTCCATCTTGTATTTCATCTATTTCATCTGTTTCACTCTGGGTGCAGTTAACTAGACCAAATCACTTTTTAATTAATTTTAGTCAGCAACATCTTCATTGCTTGTTTGACAAAGATACAATCTGTAAACTAGACTTAGTGACCTTTGAATTTTACTTCATTAAGGTGTTTATTTGGCAGTTTAATGGATAAACAAATCAAAGACAAGTTGATACACCACTCACTCATTTTAGTGTGTCTGGATAACTCGCGAAACTGCTTATAACTTGGGGGTAGGTGTGGATCCCATTTTTTCTGATAAAAATACCCCCAAAATAGGTGCCTATTTGCTGAATGTGAATAAAATCGCGAACAAAATTGGTAAATGAAACCTTGCTATATTGCTTTTTTATCATCAGACAGCAGTTAGTGCCCAGAAGTTTGAATCAGAAGAATGAAATTTGTAACTTTGAATAAAAATTGCATATTTTGTTAAATTTTCTTTGAAAAAAAACAATTCTCAGTACACTGTAAATAACACTATGCTGGTGGTAATACTTTAATTAGGAAATAAATACCAAATTAATAAAGTTGGGTCAAGTGAAATTAATGTTTCAGTTTTTATTTTTTATTTTGGTTCAATGTAAACATCATGAATGCGATATGCCCACTTGTATTCAAACATGAAAGTGTCAAATGACTGGCACAGTGATGTCTGCTATCATTTCCGTGAGAACCTAGTTAAATACCAACTGTGTTTTGATCTCCGACTTGCGGAAGTGTTGGTTGTATTGTTACAATCAATTAAAAGTTGACCTGCATTGTATTATCACATTAATTAGTCTTTTGTATCAAATCAAATAAGCAGAATTAAAAAAATTAAAAGGCTTGCAAATGCTACATGTACCTGCATAAGAGCTAGATGTCAAGGTCATGTGTTAAGTCAGAAATACTATATATACTTGTAACATAATTAATGTATCTAATATTAATCAGTGTTTTATCATACTCATTTGTAACATAATTATTGTATCTAATATTAATCAGTGTTTTATCATACTCATTTGTAACATAATTAATGTATCTAATATTAATCAGTGTTTTATCATACTCATTTGTAACATAATTAATGTATCTAATATTAATCAGTGTTTTATCATACTCATTTGCAAATTTGATCAATGATAGCAAAGGAACCAAGTGAAAGGCATGCTAGGTGCATAAAAGCTTAGTTTTACAGATAGGGTTGATTATGGAGAAGCAAGTTTCAATGTTTATAGTGAACTTAAAATTTCAGAATTGGCACTTGGAGGTTTGGTCAAAGATGAGCAGCTATAACTTGTAATGAAATCACAGGATCAGTATTTTACTAGACTAAGTATAACGATAATATAAAAATAAATAAAGTTTCAGCATTGTTGTTTCTCTAAATAAATGTCACTCTATTTTTGAATAAAGAATCTTGTTTTATTTTGATTCTACAGTAATATTAGAATGTATCCACATTCACATCCAAAACTCAGCAGGGATGATTCCAACAATAACATTTTTGGGCCCCCATCCCTAGAATTGGGAATTGTTCATCATCGCGAAACAAATACTTTTGTGAATTTTTAACACTAGGCTTATGATTTATAATTTTGTTCTAGTTTTGTAGAGAAGTTGCCTTTTTAAATAGTAGAGTTAGTAGAAGTTGCTGTTGTTGTTGTCGTTTTCTTAGTGTAAAAAAAAGTTTTTTCTATAACAAGTCTTTAATACGAAACAAATTTATCAGTTTTTTCATGTAACATAATATAAATTTTGGCTGCATTATAATAATCCTGTGTGTTACCGGTACTTACAGGTATTATTGGAATAAAATGCCCTTTGACCTTATGATACCATTAGTTAGTTTCACATTGAATTAAAGTTCTGCGTTTTAAAGGATAGGAATCATTGCAGCATATTTACCAAACTGACACAAGTCTGCAAACTAGAATATTGAACACTATTTAAAAACTATATTCCATTTTCAATAAAAAAAACATGAATTCGTTCATAAGAAGTAAAGTTGTTAAAAAGTCATTTAGCGTTTCACACTAGACCAAGCATACATTGGCAGATGAATATCAGGCCATGTGTTGAATATAAGCAATTCAAAGTACAAAATGTGTGTATCAGCCATTACCAATATGTACTGTCAACTATACACACAGCTGGTCAGCAAAAATTTTCTAATTATGGAAGGAATACATATGTTATTATGAAAATGGGTCATTATGAAAATGGGTGAGCTGTCTGCTCTCTAGTCAGCTCTTTGAACAATGCATGTATGTTTGACAATCCCAATACTTACAGGGTCCATGCTAGGGGCTGATTCAGGCAAAATAGTTACATTAGAGTCTGTCATTTCACCCAAACAGGCCCAAAAGGCAGAATTCACTTTGCCTTGCATTGATTTCATGACATTACCCCCACCCCATTTTGTTTCAATACAGTCCATTAATAATCAAAGTAGAGCATCGACTTTTGTGTCAATTTTCTCTTCAAAGAGGAAGGTGGAGAGATAGAAAAAGAAGTCTTATGTTCTGTAGTCAAATTTGGTGCTAATTTTATGATCATAAATACCAGAAAAACACATTGCTATCAACACAATTCCCGCTGAAAATTCTCACATGAACCTTGAAAAACGAGCTAAATTCAATTTGTGTTGCCCAGTCAGAAGCAAATTATGACACAATAGACTTTTCCAAAACCATTATTAATAAAATGAATCATTTTATGCAATATATCATGATATAAACATATGCAAAGAGGGCTTCTGCTGTTGAAGATGTTGTCAATTTTCAAATGCAAACTATATTTGAGGTTGCCATTTTGTTTTATACAACTACTGTAGTGAAACAAAATAATGCAAGTTTTAATATTTTTATAAACTTTTAATAATATTTCATCATCATTTTAATAATCGGACATGAAAATATGCAAAAACATTAGTCTAAAGTGACTATTTTTAACTTTCTACACCTACTTCTCCCTAATCTCACCAACTTTGCCTGTTCTAGCTGGAGAGGTAATTTTGTCCAAATATTAGGGTCCAGCTTGGACCCTGACTTATTATGATTGAATGCACTTAAAAGCAAAGCCAAGCTTTTGTATGATTAAGATGACTTATGGTATGAAAAGATAAAATTACAGTTCCAAGCTAGTTACACATGTAACAGATATGAATGGAATGAGGGAAAAGTTTTGGCAAGCAAGATTTACTAACTTTCAATTGGGATATTTCAAAATAAAAATCTTGGGGCTGAAGGTCAGACTGCCAGGAAGCCCTAATTAATATAGCAGAATTATCCCTAAGCAGTGACGTTAGAAACACAATATTTTCACTCGTACACATGCATGTGATTTGTGTTGAAACCATAAAGAGTAATGTTTTAAACGATCTTTCAGAGATGGGATAAATTGAAAATAAAGGTAATTTATACAGAAAAGCGAAGAACTTCATTAGAAAAACCTATTTGTTGACAATTATTCCCAATGCAATCATTAAATGAAATTCAATCACTAAACCTTCCCTCCTTCTCATTGTTGATGTCCGTCCCTTACTTAATTTTTCAGATGTCCCTAGGTAACTCGCACCCACACTTATGCTGTGGTCTATGCTTTTGGACCCTGTTGTGCTTGGTCTATGCTTTTGGACACTGTTGTGTGTGAGTTGTCGAGGGAGAGGTGTATAAAGATATTTGAGAACTCCTGTGACCAATATCCAGTTGCTCAGAGTATGTGCTGGTCAAAACCTTTGGTCTACTAGACATGTCTGGCAAATACAGGAATTTCAGGATCTCTGATGCAGACCTGGACCAAACTTTATGAATGGCTTGCACTTGGGGTAAGGTTGGTTGGTTGTTATGGGTTTAACGCCATTTTTCAGCACATGATAGGCTAGACATGGTGGCCAGTATATTTGGTGGAGGAAGAACCAGAGAAAACCCCGGGAAGAACCACCGACCCACAGGAAGCTACTGGCAAGCTTTCTCACATACCCACGTTGGCCAAGCCTGAGACTTGAACCCACGCGGACAGAGGTGAGATGTCAGTGATCCATAAAGGCGAGCACCTTGGACCACTCGGCCACCCGGGGTCCCCCACTTGGGGTATGGAAGAAACCTTTTGATTTTGGGGTAAAAATGTCAATGGTCAAAGTAACTGTGACTGAAAGAAAAAAATTGGTTTTTGTACAAAACTTTCAGTTATCAACTATGTACCTTCATAGTTGGGTAAGAAAGAAACTATTGATTTTAGAGTCAAAAGTAAAAGGTCAAGGTCACTGACCAAATGAAGAAAAATGGTTTTTGCATAATAACTTTAGTTCTTGACCACATACCTTGATCAAAGTTTGTAGAGATCTTATACTTCAGGTATGGAAGAAGCCCATTGATTTTGGGGTCATATGGTCAAAGGTCATGGTCATGGTAATTTTGGCTCCAACAATAATAACTTTTGTTTTAGAGTAAGTTCCTTGACCAACTTTGTGGATGACTTACACTTAGGGTAATAAATGTATAGATTCTGGGGTCTGAAGGTGAAAGGTCATGGTCGTGATAAGTCTAATAAGAAAACAATGGTTTCTGCACATGTGAATTTTATTCAAGAATGCATACCTGGACCAAAGATCGAGATCCTTGAGACCCATTGGTCAATAATCTCCAGAGTCAACCATATCATACTGGTGCCTGCATAGAGGACTATAAAATAGGGAGTGGGCATATAATGTGCCATGCACAGTATTCATGTTGAAACTGACTGGACCCATTATATTACTTGATAAAGAGACATGAGACATTCCTAGTGGTAGGTTCCAAGAAAAAATCATGATGTTCACAGCAATTTGATTTTAGTTTTGATCAAAGAGAAGACTGTGTACATATTAAAGCATGTGTGGGTATTATGTCAAATAGGAACATGTATCATGTATGTAACTGATTTTATGTTATGACCTTAGCATCACTGGTCACTGTCTGAGGGTTAAGGTGGGTTTTGAATGGGGATTGGGAGTAATATGAAATTAGAAGCTTTGGAAATTGCAAGTTATCGGAGTTGCCTGAGTTGTATGTAGTCAAGGTAGGTAGGTAGGTAAACAGGTAGGTAGGTAGGTAAGCAGTGTTTTCTCCTGGATGCATGATTGTACAAATCCCCTCTAAATTTAAGGCCCCCCCCCCCCCAGCATAAAAATGAATGAGCATGTGAAAATTGTGCACAATTTTCAGGGATCCTAACGAAACCTGTTGCCTTCTTTAATCTCAATCGGATTATGTAAGTGCTTCATCTGGATACCAGCCTCCAAAATCAAGTGCTTACTGAGTGAGATTTTGTAGAGCAATGAGATGCTTTCATTGATTACATAGTTATTAGAAACCTTTTACCAACTGCATTTGGTGAGGTTGTGCAATGGTGGACATAAGAGTTTTCAGTATTTGGTGGTAATGCACTTGCTAATATGTGCAGTTCTGATGCATACAACATAGTGCCATTGTCATAATACATAATCGCTAGTGCCATTGTCATAATACATAATCGCTAGTGCCATTGTCATAATACATAATCGCTAGTGCCATTGTCATAATACATAATCACTAGTGCCATTTTCATAATACATAATCGCTAGTGCCATTGTCATAATACATAATCACTAGTGCCATTGTCATAATACATAATCGCTAGTGCCATTGTCATAATACATAATTGCTAGTGCCATTGTCATAATACATAATCACTAGTGCCATTGTCATAATACATAATCGCTAGTGCCATTGTCATAATACATAATCACTAGTGCCATTGTCATAATACATAATCACTAGTGCCATTGTCATAATACATAATCGCTAGTGCCATTGTCATAATACATAATCACTAGTGCCATTGTCATAATACATAATCGCTAGTGCCATTGTCATAATACATAATCGCTAGTGCCATTGTCATAATACATAATCGCTAGTGCCATTGTCATAATACATAATCACTAGTGCCATTGTCATAATACATAATCACTAGTGCCATTGTCATAATACATAATCGCTAGTGTCATTGTCATAATACATAATCGCTAGTGCCATTTTCATAATACATAATCGCTAGTGCCATTGTCATAATACATAATCGCTAGTGCCATTGTCATAATACATAATCACTAGTGCCATTGTCATAATACATAATCGCTGTTGTTGTGTGGATAATGAAGATAAACAGCTGTTACGTTTTATCTTTATGGATTAAAAGTTATTTATCACATATATGTTGTTTGAAGCATTCCCAAGCGCTACCCCTTTTAAAAATGAAAATCCCTCCTTATGAAAACGCCAGACAGAGAATTTGCCCTCTGTGTGTAAATCTTGAAGAGATTACTGGGTAAGTTAAATTTGGTTCTATTTTAATTCTAAGGGAAAAGTGTAGTCCTGATCTGCCAGTGCATTGTGTGCCACCTAGTCCATGCTGTGTGCCACCTAGTCCATGCTGATCACAGTTGGACACTCAGTTCATGCTGTGTTCCACCCAGTCCATACTGTGTGCAACCCAGTCCATGCTGATCACAGTTTGACACCCACTATCTGACTATACTTTAGTAAATAGGGGTTTTCTGCATCTTTTAAGAGTATGACCATAAATAGGTGTAACTCAAATATCTCTTGGAAGCATAATCTTGTATTACATTAAATTTTATCAATGCCCTTACATACTTACTGCCATAGTGTATCCCTGTACAGCAGTGGTTTCCAAACCCCAGGTTGTGATTAGCTCACGATATACTGGTACTGCATTTTGGGTCACAAAAGATGGTATTCAGGGTTGCGATCAAAAAAGTTTGGGAACCACTGTTGTACAGGACACTTTACTTCAGTTGGTACAATATAACATCTCAATGTATTGGTGCCCAAGCTAATTAGAATCAGTAAAACATTTATATCAGCTAATGAAATTGATTGTCTTATGCATCTTTGGTTGAATCTTTTATGTCTGTTTTCTGTGGTCTTTTTTATGTACCCATTGGGTGCCATAGAGGCAACATTGTGTGCCACAGATGAAAAGTAATGGTCAATGACACCATGGCACAACCTAAAATGAATGCTGCTTTTGTCCATGAAAAGAATAAATCCTGTTTTGATTGAAACATTTTCTACTACTCATTTATTTTATTTTTTTATGTGACCCTCTATTTTTATACAAGTATATTTTTAAGGTAAATTGCAATTTATATTTGATCACACAGCATGCCTATTAACTACTGATTAACCAAGTGTAATGAGTACCTTTTAAGTGTGATTAGTACATATGTAATCATTTTATAGGAGGTCAATCCCATCACCTGGATCAGAATCTAAGAATAGAACTGGCAAGTCTGACTTTTATGTACCGAATCCGATGAATCCAGATACATCATTCAGCAAGTTACCCTCGTCATCAGCAGGTGGAAAATCTGACAAGAAAAGAGAGGGTGATCAGACTCCAGATGGTAAGCTCTCATACTGTTCCAATCGATTAATGCAGCATACATGTTATGCAGAGTTTGCATAAGAGAAGAGTTGTCTTTCCTTGGTACCATACCTGCCATAACACGAGGTGTCATGCTAAAAACACGATTTTTTGCTACCAAACCCCCTGACATGGTCATGTTTTGAAAAACACAATTTTCAGTAATCTTCAAAAAAAAAAAAAGAAAAAAACCCCACCTCAATAAATGCCTGTAATAGCATGTATAAACAGTAAACAATTCTACTTAGAGCTCATATAAAACTGGCAAATAAAAGGCAAGGTGGTCAGGTATAGACAACCACCATTTCACGTATTACTTAATTGGCTGACAGTAGCTAGGGTGATGGGTGATGTGTTAAGTTCTTTGAAGACTGCTGTGGGGGAGTCCATTATGCTAATTTGCATGGGTAAAGTTCACAAAGTGGAACAACCCAAACAGATGCGTGTTGAAGAACAAGTTATTAGACATCATTGCCTTGAATGAGAATGTTTAAGCCATCTGTGTTAAAAATTATTGGCAAGTTTGTGAACAGCAGCAATGTTTCTTTGAAGTTGGATTTTACTTCATATATAAAAGGTAAAGCATGATTGTGCTCAAGTGTGATTCGTTTTGAAGGCAAAATGTCTAAATGCATTTCCTGTGATTCAGGAAGCAATAAGCTATCAGTGAAGCAAGCAAAGGCTGGCATAACAAAATTTTAGAACTCCTGGTTGACAGAGTTTTACTTTGTGAAGCACAGCAGCAAGGGGGATCATTTAATTCTTTGCACATACTGCAAGCAAAATATCAACATAAATCATTCTGGAGTATATGACGTCTGTCGAAGTAGCAGCACCACCTGTATGTAACACTGGGAAAAACCAGAACATATTCCACACTGAATTGAACATTCAGACTAGTTCTCTTTATTATTATTCATTATCATAATCTTGTTAAAATACCAACTATTAACTGACCCATGCTTTTCAGGATGATTTTAGCCATGAAATAGATTGATTGAAAGACAATAATAAGCACATGCCTGTGTTTGCACAGTTGATTTGTGTTGATAAAGCATTAACACCCGTACTGAACAGAGGCGTTTATTACCATATTTTCACACATATATCCCGCAGGTTATACAGGATTTTAAATACCCCACACCCCCCATGTGGGTTATCTTGGTGGGCGGGCTATATCAGTTCTTTTTCACACAGCTGGTTGTCAAAAGCTTATTTTAAAATTTATACAGATATAATTTTTTTAACAATTGTATGATAATGATTTTTAAATGTTTGTTTATGTTAAACAGAACAACAACAGAAGTAAGACTAGCATGAAAAAATGGATGTCAGGAAGTTAATTCTAGCAACACCTATTGAAATATGAATGAATTGCAATTGTCTTTTAAGGGAATATATCAGTGCGAGAGCTTCTACAGCGCTGTTTTTTTCACATAATTAAAAGTAACACCAATGAAATAATCTACTATATATTTGGGAAAGATTTTTTTGTCTTCAAACACAAAATCTCAAAATGCAGAATTTATCCCTTAAATTTATGTTTTCTCATGTTGTGGCTGAATTATTTGTGGATTGCCTATGAAAAGGAGTTTCATGAAAGCAAAACAAGACAAAAGAAATCTGTACTGTTCATCAAGTGCAAATTAATGGGCTTGGTTGAGTATTGGTGAGATCACAAAACTGCAGGCATTAAATATTCTGGAACCGGCCTGTTCATAAAAGAAATGCATATAAAATAAAATCTTGATCATCCAAACTCAAATGAGACATAATATCTTTCATTTAGAACTTCATGTCAGATAATTAATGATGTATCTTAGTAAGTCACATGATTGAGTGATGTGGAACATGTCATTGGCTTGGATCATACACTGATCACTCTTAATAAATGTTACACTGTTACGTGAGCCATTTTTGGCTCTACTGGTTATGGTCTTTTGTCTGTGGTCCATTGGTCTGTTAGCGCAAGTTTGTTATTGCTACTCCAAAACTATTTGGAAGATTGCCTTGAAACTTTACACGCACATTCATCCCATGGTCTAGTTGGTCGGACATCCAATATGAAAATGAAAATGGGGCTGATCTGAAGTTCAGTATGGCCACCATGACGGCCATCTTGAAAATCTTGTTATCACTACTCCTCCTGAATGGATGGTCATATTGACATGGGGTTTTCACTTAAAGAATTATTATGATGTCTAGTTGGTCCTAAATGAAAATGGGGCCGATCTGAAGTTCATTATTGCTGCCATGGCAGCCATCTTGAAAATTTTGTTATTGCTACTCCTTCTGAATGGACGGTCATATCAATATGGGATTTTCTCTAAAAGACTTCTTATGATGTCTAGTTGGTCCTAAATGAAAATGGGGCCGATCTGATGGCCAATATGGCCTCCACAGCAGCCATCTTGAAAATCTTGTTATTGCTACTCATCCTGAATGGATGGTCATATCACCATGGGGTTTTCACTGAAAGACTTCTTGTAATGTCTAGCTGATGCTAAATAAAAATGGTGCTGATCTGACATCCAATATGGCCACCATGGTAGCTATCTTAAAAATCTTATTATCACAACTCGATTTGAACACAAAGTCATATTGACGTGGGTTTTTCACCAGAAGACTTCGTATGATGCCCAGTTGGTGTTAAATGATAATGGTGCCAATCTGCCAATATGGCCACCACAAGCAGCCATCTTCTACTCCTAAATGGAAAGTCATATCTTGAAAATATTGTTATCTTGACTCCTCTCCAAATGGATGGCTGTATCAGCATGGGGTTTTCACCAATAGACATCATATGATACGTAGTTGGTCCTAAATGAAAATGGTGCCAGTTGTACATCCAATATGGCTGTCACTACTCCCCCTGAATGGATGATCATTATGACATGGGGTTTTCACCAAAAGACTTCTAATGATGTCTAGTTTGTCCTAAATGAAAATGGTAACAAACTGACATCCAATATGTGTACCACAGCAGCTAATTTGAAAATCTTGTAATTGCTGAAGAATATCAGAGCTGGTTTCAACACTCGACAGTTAAAATGATGAAATAGTCTTATCTTGAAATCCAGGAAATTCTTTTCACACAGTAGAGTGTCAGTCCCTTTGAGGGAGTTTTTTTTAAAAACGTACAGTGCTGTAGGTGAGGCTGCTTTATACTGTATATACTTGCATGTAAATCAGGTCCAACTTCAAACAACATAGACCCTGATCTGCAATTTCTTGATGTGTTGGCAGATTGGGGTCTGTGTTGTTTGTTCTAATGATTACTCCTAACAAACTGCATAGACCCAGATCTGCCAGTGCATTATGTGAGGGCAGATCAGGGTGTATGTTGTATGAAGTTGGACTCGACTTATAAGTGAGTACAGATGGTATGTCAGTAAGTCACATTATTTAGGGATGTACAACATGTCATGGGCTTGAATCAATCAGTACACGGATCACTCATTATAACTGTTACACTGTTTACATCAGCCATTTTTAAATGTACAGTGCTGTAGGTGAAGCTTTGTACTGTATATACTTGCATATAAATCGGGTCCAACTGCAAACAACACAGACCCTGATTTGCCGTTGCATAATGTGCTGGCAGATCAGGTCTGTGTTGTTTGTTCTGATGATTACTCCTAACAAACTGCCTAGACTCAGATCTGCCGGGAGCATTATGAGACAGCAGATATAGGTCAATGAAGTTTGCAGCTAGTTTGATTTATATGCGAGCATAGAGGGTAATGGAAACCTTAGTGAACCGTTTCAATCAAGCATCACTAAGATATGGGATGGAGATCAACGCTGAAAAGACAAACCTAATGACAAAAAACCCGAGTGGCACCCAAAAGGAAATAAGAGTGAATGGACAGAAGCTGGGAACAGTAACAAGCTTCAAGTACCTAGGTGCTATCGCCTCTGATGAAGGTTCAAAATCTGAGGTTCTTTCCAGGATTGCGCAGACATCAGCTGCTCTGGCTAGGCTGAAGCATATTTGGAAAGACAGCAACATCACACTTGGGTCCAAGATCAAGCTTATGTGCTCCCTCGTCATGTCCATATTCCTATATGCATGTGAGACATGGACCCTAACCGCAGAATTACAGAAAAGAATCGATGCCTTAGAGATGAGATGTTATCGAAGGATCCTGAAAATCTCATACTTAGACCACGTCTCTAATGCGGAGTTGCGCACTAAAATCCAAGGTGCAATTGGACCTTATAAAGATCTACTCACCACTGTAAAGAAATGCAAACTAAGATGGTATGGTCACGTCTCACGCTCAACTGGCCTGTCAGAGACAATCCTACAGGGCACAGTGAGAGGAAAGAGAAAACGAGGCAGACAGAAGAAGAGATGGGAAGACAATATCAAAGAATGGACAGGCATGTACTTTGCAAAGTTCCAAAGAGCAGTGGAGAACAGGGCGAAATGGAGAGAGATTGTCGCAAAGTCATCAGTGGTGCCCGTACGACCAGCAAGGTTACGGGAGAAATGAAAATGAAAAAAAAAAAATAGAGGCTAAAATGATATTTCATGAGTTATTTAAGTATACACCAAAACAATGTAAAACATGGACCCAGATTTGTTACATACAAGCAAACTGTGTTACGATCCCTATTGTCTACAAGTCTAAATCTGGAAATTCACTATGGCTCTTAGAAATAAATATTGCTGTTTTTTTTTCTTTTCAGAGCGACTAAACTATCAGAGAATAGCAGTAAATTTATATGTAAGAAAATGTACTAACATATTTGGCATTTGACAGGTGGCTTTGGTAATAGGGCATTAAACAGTCTTTTTAATATATTTTGGAGTAGCGGTCTTACACTTAAAAGAGAGATGGCTGGGATAATTAACAGACTTAACAATACAGCAGAATAATTAAAAAGACACCGAATAGCACCATAGATTTTAGCAGTATTTACAGGTGCCCAGTATTGAAAAAAAGAAAAATTTATTTCAGGCCAACTAAAGGCTTGGTATCGACAGAGGATGGACTTTTTTTTAAAGAGCCTAGTTTTCTTAAATTCTCCTATATGGTTGTACATGTATTTAGGCAGCTGACAACTTCCAGGACTTGATGATCGCTGTGACAGTCAAACAGATTAATAAGGCATAACGGTACCTCACTTAATAAGAAAGCATTTCTTTTACAAAAGTTATTAAATTAATTTTTTTCTGTCAGATTTATAAAAAAATATAGGAGATTTTAGAAGATGTGAAAATATTAGATTTGAAGCACTAGACATGTAATTTTTTTTCTTAAACTTTTCTCAATGAAAGTTTTCTAGGTGTTTTCTTGTCGAAAGTAAACTAAACAATTTTTCATTATAGCAGCGGGATTTTGATCATCCTCAGAATCTTCTGGTTTGATGTAGATCATTGATACACTGATACATACAATTTGAATCTTTGTGAATTTTCTGCCTTATCTGACTCTTTTAGCAGAGTCACACATTGAATGATTGCATTGTATAAAGGATATAGCTAATTATGGTGGCAAAAGTCATTCTATTATCACCTGTTTTTAGCTTACATGACCATGAGGCCAAGTGAGCTTATGGTATGATCCTGCATCCATCGTGCATCATCCGTTGTGCATCCATCCATCAATTATTGCTTGTTACCACTCTGGAGTCCATATTTCTGATCTGATTTCAGTTAAACTTGGCATATGGGTTTATTTCATCAAAATCTCAGACGAGTTTGATAATTAGAGAGATCATGGATAGTAATGAGGTGATCTTGCATCTGATTGGTTAATCTTATTACCACTCTAGAGGCCGTAGTTTTGATCAAATTTTGATCAAACTTGGAATATATGCTTATATCATTAAGGTCTTAAACAGGTTTGATAATGAGCAAGATCTATGCATGTTAATGAGGTGATTATGCATCTGTTTGGCTGATCCTATTACCACTCTTGAGGCTGCAATTCTGATCCAATTTTGATCAAACTTGGAATATATGCTTATATCATTAAAATCTCAAACAATTTTGACAATGAGCAAGATCCATGCATACTAATTAGGTGATCTTGTGTCTGATTGGCAGAGCTTGTTACTTCCCTGGAACCCATATTTCTGATCTGATTTTGGTCAAACTTGAAATCTGGGCTTACATCAAGATCTTGGATGGGTTCAATGATGAGCAAGATCGATGCAAATTAAGGAGGTAATCTTGCATCTGATTGGCTGACCTAGCTACCGCTGCAGAGGCCAAAATAGAAGTTTGCATATTAAAGCGGGAGAAGTAACCAATGATCATGTCTATTGTGGATCATAGGTTTTGGGTTTGTAAAGAGAGTTCTTCCCTTGTAAAATATTCTTAAACTTTACACAGTTAAAGAATTCATAAATTTCAATAGAACAAGTTAAATAAATTAGCAAAATAATACACCTTATGAATTAAATTAAATAATCTGTAGAATATATATAAAATAAAAATGTACAAAAAAAAAACGAAAAAATAAAAACTATTAAGTATATAAAATATTATACATAATAATATTGGTAATGAAGTTGCTGTGTTGTGCTTAACATCCAGATAGGTAAATGTTTGTAGGGGGAGACAGTAGCTTAGTGGTTAGCGTGCTGGATTCCTATGCAGGAGTATCAGGTTTGATTCCCAGGTCAGGCCAGATAGGTTGCCGTGTTGTGTCCTTAGGCAAGACACTTCACTCTCATTGCCCATTGAAACAAATCAAAGCCTCTTGCAAAACACCTCCAAAAAAGCACACTGAACCCAGCAAAACTAAATGTTTTTGTGGTCTCTGATGCACACAATTTTTTGTTTTTGTTTTTGATGC
The DNA here is from genome assembly GCA_029931535.1 of Margaritifera margaritifera. Lineage (NCBI taxonomy): Eukaryota > Metazoa > Mollusca > Bivalvia > Unionida > Margaritiferidae > Margaritifera > Margaritifera margaritifera. The sequence continues at coordinate 4,910,400 of JAQPZY010001633.1, forward strand.
AAATGATAAATCTCATTGCTCAACAAAACTTACAGACCACCGGTGTTCTAATATTGAAATGCCGGAAGTATTTGTTGTTTTTATGTTGTCATGTATATGCATTATTTGTTATGTCATTTCATATATTAAATGTTGTTATTGACACATTATATTTTAGATTTAGACTTGGTATTTGTGGCCTTTAATAAAAAAATAAATAATAGTAACCCAATATGCTTTTCTTCTGAATCACTTCCAAATTTAATTACCCTCATTAACGCAAATATACAGACCCTCCAATTTTCCAAATGCCGACCCTAGAAATTTTCTGACCATTAAACAGAATTTAAAATTTTTTTAAAACAAATTCCAGATTGTCTGAATGTGTGACCTTACCACATTTCATTGCATTCATGTTAGACATCACACTCATTTGGATGTTTACTATTTCTAACAATATTTGTTAGTGCCTTCCTGACATAGACTAGAAAGCATAATTAAAAAATGGCTGCCTTTGTGTGCTGTTATCTAATTGTGCTCAGTTCAGATTTACACTATGTAATATCAGAAAACTGCAAGGTAATTAATTAATTATATAGAGTGTTTATATCTATTGGAAAAGATCATGTTGTTGAGTAATAGTGTCAAGGTCTTTTTTCAACGGAATAAAATTAGGTCATGCAACCATGGTTCACTTTTGGTAAATGGAGTGGGAAAAATGAGTTTTAAAAAGCCTTATTCCGACCGACCAATCCAATTGGGCAGGGCGGGGGGAAGCATGAAACTGGAAACACTTATATTTTTTTAAGCCTAATTGACAGTGAGGTAACTAATTGCTGCAAACTTTTATTTCCACTCCACAGTTTCACTACTTGTATCAGTTTGCTTCCATAACATAACAGCTGTCATTTGCCTAGGTGAGTGATATCTGGCCCACTTGGGCCTCTTATTTGCATTAAGGATGCAAGTTTTTGAAGTGGACAAGATTCTCTTAAAGCTGTGAACAAGTGACATGTTTCTTAACATTGAAGTTAGTGTCAAACTTTTGTAAAAGACCCCAAGGAAGGAAAAATAATTTTTTTTTATACATATTTTGTTTTCTTCAGTTGGAGTCATGAAAGAAAAGGAAAATAACAGTAACCTGAATAATAATGCAACAATATCTGAAATGGAACGAGAGGAAAATTTAAGGTAATGAACTATGTATTATTGTTTCATTTTTCAACACTATTTAAGAAGCTAAGACTCACTCTCTGCTAATTATGGTCTTATATGTATGCAGGCCAGTATGTGTACATATTTACTGCATGGGACAGTATTAAGCCTTGTCTTGATGCTGAATATCCCATGACTGAGTTATGGTCCCTGTTTGAGTTTAGAAGTTGCAATTCTATCATGAATTTTGTTTCTGGTCATAACTTTTTAAGGATTTCACAGATTGAAAGCAAATTTTGTACAAGGTTTAATATTAAGAGATCTAATTCAAGTTTGATTTTCACCTTTTTCTATTAACATTTGAATAAGTTACATCCCCTGTTTGACTTAGACTTTTGCATTTGCATTTACATCAAAGTTTCCCTAAGTATAGTATATTGGCATATGGACACATTTATTGGCGTATGGACACATTTATTGGCATATGGACACATTTTGTATCTTTGTCTTTTCTTTTCTTTTTTTTAAAAAAAAACCAAAACAAACTGGTTGCTGGCAGATGCAATTCTCATGCAGAATTTACAACAATTGATGTCATTTTTTTCCTCACTGTTTCATATTAGCCAGAAATGACAAGATTTAAAAAAAAAAAGAATTGTTTTGTCCCCAATCACAGAGATGGTTGAGGGGACATATAAATAGCCTCCATCAATTCATCCATGTATGCACAAGTGTTTGAACTCTTTAGCATCCATATGTTTTAATTGATTTCAACCATATTTGCCGCTGAAGCTTTCTCTCAGAAGGGGCTGTACGAGTTTGATGATGAGCATTTGATGAGTTATTGCCCTTGTTATGTTTGCTTACAGATCCTAATTATACTATATTTTCATATGGACACATTTATTGGCATATGAACACATTTAGAATCTTTTGTCATTTTCTTTTCTTTTCTTTTTTTAAAAAACAAACTGGTTGCTGGCTGATGCAATCCTCCTGCAGAATTTACAACAATTGATGTCATTTTCTAACTGTTTCATACTAGATACAAATGACAAGATTGTGGGAATCCCTTTTCAAAAACAGTACTTGTTATGCCCCAAACCACTAAAGGTCAGTGAGGGGACGTAAAAATAGCCTTCATCAATTCATCCATATATGCACAGGCTTGTGAACTCCCTAGCATCCATATATTTTATTTGATTTCATCCATATATGCACAGGCTTGTGAACTCCTTAGCATCCATATATTTTAATTGATTTCAACCATATATGCACAGGCTTGTGAACTCCCTAGCATCCATATATTTTAATTGATTTCAACCATATTTGCTGCTCAAGCTTCCTCTCTGAGTTTGGTGATGAGTATTTTATGAGTTATTGCTCTTCATATATTTAGCTTATACATCCATATGGTTTGTTAACACTGTAGAATTCACACTTTTTTATGATATCAGCAATATTTGCTGTGATGTTTCATCTTAACGAGGTTTCATGTAGATCGATGTTGACTATAATTTGACTGTATTATACCAATTTCTGGCTCATGATTGACTTAAAATAGACATCCCCATGGCTCATGATTGACTTTTAAAAAAAATCCACATGGCTTATGCACACCCTAGCATTCACATTGTTTTTTTATATATATTTGCTGTCAAGCTTCATCTTCACAAGATCTGAATGAATATAATGATGATCAGAATTGGATATTTTACACAGCAGTGTCCTTTGGTGGACTTAGAATAGACATCTCATTGGCTTGGGACACTCGAGCATTCACATCATTTTGTTTGATTTCAACCAAATTCACTTTGAAGCTTCACCTAAACAAGGTCTCAGACAAGTTTGTTGATCAATAGATTTTGACCATTTATATATGCCTGCCCAGAGCATTTTATGTTATGATGTTGTTCATCCATCCATATGTCTGTTAAAAATTTCATTTTCTCAAAATAACTCTGGTTTTTCACTATCTACAGTTACCAACTTTGTGGATGGCTTGCATTTAGAAAAATCCTATCGCTTTTGAGGTCAAAAGTTCAAAGGTCAGGTTTACTGTGGCTGAAAGAAGAAAAATGGTTGCAGTGCAATAACATTAGTTCTACATTGCATACCTAGACCAAACTTTTTGGATGGCTTGCACTTGGAATAAAGAAAAGTCTATTGATTTTTGTGTCGAAAAGTCAACGGTCAGGGTCACTGACTGAAAGAAAAAAATGGTACTCCTGCATAGGAATCTAGCACACTAACCACTAAGTTACTGTGCCTTTGCCTACAAAGTTTGTGGATGACTTACATGTTGGGTTAGAAAGAACTCTGTTGATTTGGGGTCAAATGTCAAGATAACTGACTGAAAGAAGAAAAATGGTTTTTGCATAATAACTTTAGTTCTTGACAACATATCTTGACAAAAGTGTGAGGAGGGCTTGCATTTAAGGTATGGAAGAGGTATGTTGATTTTGGGTTTAAAAGATGAAAGATCAGGGTTATTGTGGCTCTAAGAAAAATGGGTTTTGCACAATAACTTCTATTCTAGAATAAGTTCCTTCACCAAACTTTGTAGATGGCTTGCACTTCACATAATAAAGCAACCTATAGATTTTGGGGTCTATAGGTCAGAGGTCATAGTCATGATAAGTATGATAAGAAAATAATGGTTTCTGCACAATATCTTTATTTCAAAACCTTGTATCTTAACCAGAGTTCGAGGTCCATCACCAGAGTAAACCAAACCCTGTTATTTCCTGCATAGATGATTGTTAAAGAAAGGGCAGATGTATAATGTGCCATTCAGGGTACTCTTGTTTTATTTGATTTTAATAACATTTGCAGTTAAGCTTCATGTAAGAAATCAATTATAGGAAAGATTTTGACCATATTTTTACTAAAAAATTGCCCATGGTTGTCTTCATACTCCTATCTAGTACAATCAGTTCACAGTACTCCAACCTTTGGCATTGAAAGACATTAACCATGTTAGTTGCAAAGTTTTGTCTATGTACAATCAGTTCACAGTACTCCAGCCTTTGGCAGTGGTGAACAATGTCCATGTTAGTTTACAATGTCTGGTCAATGTACAATCAGTTCACAGTACTTCAGCCTTTGGCAGTGGTGGACAGTGGCCATGTTAGTTTACAATGTCTGGTCTATGTACAACCAGTTCACAGTACTTCAGCCTTTGGCAGTGGAGGACAGTGGCCATGTCAGTTGCAATGTTTTATCTATGTACAATCACTTCACAGTACTCCAGTCTTTGACAGTGAAGGTCAGTAACCATGTTAGTGGCAACATCTTGTTTAAGTACAAGCAGTTCACAGTACTCCAGCCATTGGCAGTGGAGGACAGTGGCCATGTTAGTTACAATGTCTTGTCTAAGCACAGCCAGTTCACAGGACTCCATCCTTTGGCTGTGGAGGACAGTGGCCATGTTAGTTATGATGTCTTGTTGAAGTACAGCCAGATACTGCCTTAGCTTGGTAGTGCACCCATAATTGTTCTTCGTATTTTTGTATAATGAAATTATTTTCCAGTGTTAACAGCCACTGCAAATTTAACCCTTGGTTTTGGTTTCCCATGGATCAGTTATCAGAGCTTTCATACCTTTTCGTAAAATAGAGAGAGATCTCTCATGATTTGTTTTGTACAGTATTTATCACATTAGTTAGAGATCTCTCATGATTTGTTTTGTACAGTATTTATCACATTAGTTAGAGATCTCTCATGATTTGTTTTGTACAGTATTTATCACATTAGTTAGAGATCTCTCATGATTTGTTTTGTACAGTATTTATCACATTAGTTAGAGATCTCTCATGATTTGTTTTGTACAGTATTTATCACATTAGTTAGAGATCTCTCATGATTTGTTTTGTACAGTATTTATCACATTAGTTAGAGATCTCTCATGATTTGTTTTGTACAGTATTTATCACATTAGTTTATTAACTTCATTCTTTGGGCACTAATATCAGACTACCATTTGAGGATGGTACAACTTATCAACCAAAAGATATGAGGTTGTGATTTTGGATTTCTTTTTCCTTTTTTTGGTTTTAGCCGCCCTAAGCTAGTTGCTCAAGTGAGGTATTACAGTTACCTGTATCATGCTTGACATAGGATATGTTAAATGATAGCATATGTCTCTGTTGTTTTGGCTCCCTCCAAAAGAACCAGACAGATTTTATGTAATTTTTTATTATCAGAAAAACATCTTTCACCATTTTGTAACAAAATTATTTTGACTGTATTTTTTCAGCAGTGGATTGGGTATCCCCATTGCTGCAACAGTTGCTGCCAGTGCCTTCGGTGGTATTGGAACAGTATTTGTGTGTATTTTGGTGTTTGTTTTTTGGAAGAACCTGAATAAGAAGTTGCGGAGGGAAAAGTGCAACAACAGATCAGCTAATCAAGATGCAGGTGACTACAACCTTTTATTTTATGCTATGCTGTGAATTACTGGATTTTCCAAGTGAAATAATCTTGATAATTCACTGGAGTGAAATACGATAAATAAATTGTAACTGCCCGTCAATAGACATTGATAACATTATGATAAATAAATTGTAACTGCCCATCAATAGACATTGATAACATTATGACAAAGAAATTTTGGAACAGTTCTAAGATGCTTGTGTGGTCTAGTGGTAAGTATGGCTGTCTTGCATACATACGAACCAAGTTCAAATCTAGCAATGTGCAAATGTTTTTTTCTTCATTTTTTTTTTAATGTGCTGTTTTACCTTGAATTGGGAAGGAGAATTATCTTACTAATGTGTACTTATATTTTCTGTGTGAATATACACAAAATACAGCAGAACATAGACGGTAAACCACTTACATTATCGCGAGAGATATCTGCTACTTCAGTCCGTTATACATTTTGTTAGTTAATATATTTGAGCTTAAAAAAAGAGAAAATTAGCTTGCTTTGAGTGAATAATGGATATACTTCATCTCGTGGGTGAAAAACTTAAGTATTTTCAATCGTGGTTTTGCAACTAATGCAGGGTTCATCCAAAGTCGGGAAAAAGTATGGGGAAAAAAGTGCTTTTTTCAATCCTGGAAACAGTGTGAAAAAGAAAGATTTTGCCCTAAAGGTCTGGAAAAAGTATGGAGTTTTGGGTTGCAGTGTTTTATTTTGCTGAAGACGCTCATTTCATAGGGTGTCATTTGGTCAAGGGACAGCCCTGCTGTTTTAGTGCTGTTTGCGAGACATGTGACCTATCACCCACTTGTGATTGGTGGATGCTATTTTATATTATGCGAATACCACATGCTCATTCATAGTGACACAGACTTTGAATACCCAAAGGGGTGTGGAAAAAATTGCAGACCAGTCTGGAAAAACTCTCGAAAAGCTCTCAAATTTGTTTTACTAACAGCTCTATGAACCCTGCTCGTGAAAATACTGAGTTTTTCACAAACTCAGTGAAATATATTTGTTATTCACTCGTTTCAAGCAAATATCCTCTATATATCTTAATTTCTTATTATTATCTTCCACTAAACGAAGTTGGCAGCAGTTACATAAATGGGTTCCATCCATCTTTCTCTCCATCTATCAATCAGCTTTCAAATCCAGCCCTCCCAAGCTATGAAAGATGTTAATCATATCTTTGGACTTCCTTTAGCAAGAAAATTGCTAAAAATGTATCTGCTTGCCAAGATGGACGTTGGATGAGATTAGTCACTCTTTGTAATACAGAGATTGGTGCCTTTCCTAAAAATTGTAAGTTACTATGTCAAAAAGCCCTGTAAGTACTGACCATTTGGTTTCTATTTACCAGTTTGATCAATCCTTCAGAGCTTTCTCATCAAGGAAGTATACTATTTTTTCTTACTGAATCTTACTCAGGCATCATCGTAGACAAGTACACACTTCAGTTGTCTGCATTGTTATCACCGTTTGGTAAGCTGTTCAGCACTATTTGTAATTACCTGTCTATGATTGATAGTTCTTACCATTCATAACAGTACTGAGACAGGGGCATATCGCATTTGGGTTGTCCATTTGTGGGTGGGTGCATGTGTCTCTTTACAGCTTTGGTGATAGTTTTTTCAAACACTTTTAGCTCATTAATCCCTTATGCAGTTCACCTCATATTTGGAATATAATATCGTACCATTCTCCTCTTCTTCCAGTACTATTTCTTCCCCTGGATTCTGGCCCCATGTGAGGTCATTGCTGAAGAATTCAAATGAGAGACCCATTTTGTTCAAGTTTTTTTCTTCACTTATATTTCCACAACCATATCATTTCATGTTTGGAATATAACATCATCACACACTGATTTTATTGCTCCTGTCCCTAGGTCAAGGCCCTAGTGGGGCCATGGGGTCAATATTTGGAACACCTTTTGATGAAATTGATGATTCCATCTCGTTTTAATTATCTCCCTTTGCCAACAAATTTGGGACGGGATATAGAAATTTGCCTGTTTGTATTTTCAGCTATTGGTTCATTGCACCCTCAAGATCTTGAATCCTATTTCACTTACACTCATAAAAAAATTAGTAATTCTACCATACCAAAAATAGGTCACTGTGACCTAATTTTTAGGCTTGAGTGACTGGTATTTCTCTATACCAATCTGCATATTGTCGGCTAGTCCAAATGTGCTTCGATTGGTGAGGGGATTGGAGTTTACGAATGAACACCCTATTAACTTATTTTATCACATAATTGGTACCGCTTAAACACAATGTGTGCATTATAATATTTTTGATATGTTAGCATGTTTACATATCACTTTATGTGAATCTGATTGGTCCAAATAAACCAATGAAATTCTTGTGCAGTATTCTCATTACTGATTGGCTGTAATTGTGGGAATTTTTCTTGCCCACTTTCTGGAACCTTTTTTTTAAAAGTATTACGATCAACATTTTGGTGGCCATCTTTACAGTTGATTGCCCTAGGGGTTTTGGGGGAAAAAAGATTACACCTGTCGAAATACGGCCAATTTACACCACAAAGGACTCGTTACAAATAAAATTAAGGGTATTGGTTAATGGATTGAGGGCTAGGGGAGTGCAAGTCCAAACCTGTATAAATTGCCCCCCACCCCAATGACAAGCATGATTTAAATGTTAACCTATAAGAGTAAATAAAGTCACCTCTGTTTTGAGAAGACTGTCAACAAATGCTGGTCTCCCAACTGACAGAAAGTTATCCAACCACAGAATTCTTCCAAATCAAATAATGCAAAAATCTGGTCACAAATACATTAAATCTGGAATTACTATACTCAGCAATATCTTTAGTACAATTTCTGCATCCAGTAATCATCCCTTCACATGAATATCCAACGACTGGAATGCTGCTTTTACTGCTATATAAAATACTGCATCCATATTAGTGGAATTGACAAACTTTAGGTGGAAACTTTGTAAACATTCTCATTGAAATTGATGTATCTGGCTCGTCTAACCTAACCGAGCTGACTATGTGACATCAGACAGGAATGTCCGTGTCAAATTTTCTATTGATTTGGAAGGACAGTTGCTCTTTGAATTGTAATTTGTAAATCTACTTTTAAACTTTACTGGTTATAGAACTGCACATTATTAATTCAACTAGCAACTATTTTTGTATGTGCAACATTTGAAAGGTCCAGCGTCTGAACCAGAATAAACTAAATTATTTCTTCTCGTGTCTCTAAACTATTTCCATTAAAATAAAACTATGTGATAAACTAATCAGTCTAATGGGTAATGATTTAGTATTAAATTTATTAAACTTGTTGAATAAATTCAATATTAAATCATTACCCATTTGAGATCCTCATTATCCAATTCACTCCTGCTTTTGGATTATGTCCTTTGATGCAGATTTTGAGTCAGACAAGTATGAATACTTATTTTGATTATAGCTTTTTTTGGCATCCAATTTATACTGGTTCTAATATACAGTTTAACGTCGTATACTTTCCTTACTTCCTGTGGCATTCCTGCCATTGGGCCATGTCCCTGGTTGGGGCCATGAGGTAATGTGTTAATGCCCTTTGATATAATGACAGCCTGTTTCTGAGGGGCATAGTGTGTTTCTTAAAACACAGTTCATGTTGTAACTTTTAACTAGTAAATGATCATTTATTCCTAGTTAAAGGATTATTTTGGTAATTAAACCTCTGCCTCTATGCATAGAGTGGAATCCTTTCTTGACATGCTACAACTGGTTTGCAGTGTCATAGTGATTGGTGTCTCCATGCTTAGAGAGGGCAGCAAAGAGGCCACCAGGAAGGAAAACTCGCTCAGGCCTAGCAACCCAGAGTCCAGTACTGTTCCCCAAGAGAGACCAGACCAGAGAAGTAGAAAGGACTCCTCCAAGTCACGCCAGATGGGGAAACCCTTTTGCAAGCCTTGCTCACTAGCTAGGACTCAGTTTCCAGATCAAGTGATGGCAGGACATGGCAAGAGAGGGATTGGTTTTTACCCAGTTTGTCTCCACTGCAGCCATCCTGCAGAAAATTATGCCATGCTCATGCTGTTCTTTTCCAACATTCTGTGTGGGGAACACTCAAATACATTACCATGATGAGAGAGAGTCTCTTCCCTAATAATCTTTGGATTTTGCAAATTGTCTTGGTGGGTCTCCAGATTATGTTTCATGACCCTTTCCGATTGTAGAGGCTCACTTTGGTATACACATCCCCAGAAAATTGTGCAAAGCTGACATTCTATAGAAAGAATTAAACAATCTCCTCACATAAAGGGTTGTAGAGATTTTTGCCTAAATGCCAAGGTTTGATTACATCCTAAAAATTGGAGTTAACATCAGAACAACAAGCATGGTGTATCACATTTAGTTCTGCCATTTTTGTTCTCTTCACTCTTAGCTTGCGAACAGTGTTTGCAAACACTGTACTTGTTAGGGTGTGAATTTTCATGAGAATGTTGTTTATATGTCAAGAGCTGTTTCAACCAAACACGCTCCAAGTTTCCAGATCTCCAATATGATGTATTACTGTCAACATGTAAAGCTGTGCAGTTTCTGGATTCCCCTGATGATGTGTGCTTTTGTGCCTGTCTGGTGTGCTTTAACAATATTTGTGAACAATGGTTACAATATGGTTCTTTTATTTATTTCTTCAGTTTTGTTATTGTTTTTTTTTTACTGTTTGTAATCACAGGAATTGAACTTTGCTAAAGCCATTCACACAGTGTGTAATCGATTGTCAATCTTCATGATTTTATGAATCCTGTAAAATATGGAGTTCAGTTCTTAAGTATAGCTAGATATATGTGCCAGCTTTAGCAGTGAATGGTGAAGTGAATATAGGATTGTATTTTAATTGGATGAAAACATTTGTCCCATTACTTATGGTGAAGTGAATATAGGATTGTATTTTAAATGATATGAAAACATTTGCCCATTACTTATGGTGAAGTGAATATAGGATTGTATTTTAATTGGATGAAAACATTTGTCCCATTACTTATGGTGAAGTGAATATAGGATTGTATTTTAATTGGATGAAAACATTTGTCCCATTACTTATGGTCAAGTGAATATAGGATTGTATTTTAATTGGATGAAAACATTTGTCCCATTACTTATGGTGAAGTGAATATAGGATTGTATTTTAATTATGATTGACCTTTAACCATGAAAACATTTGTCCCATTACTTATTTCATATAAGGGAAACTTGGATTCAGTTCTTGCATCTTTACATTTGAAAGTTTTGTATGATATTCTTCTTACCTATACTGAATATTTCAAGGGGAAAGGAATAAAAGTTATGTCTGTCCCCACATCTTTTTTCTGCACATCATTCTATCCAGTATGAAACGTCAAATTGAAGAGTTGTTTGCATTAGGGCTATTCCAGGAAGAGACACCAAGGGGGGGGGGGGGGACACCAACCTTTTATGAGGGTGCCACCACCAAAACTTTCATCAATTATATCAAAATAATGGACAACTACTGGAGCAAGATCATATCAAGATTTTCAAGATGGTGGCCATATTGGATGTCAGATTGGCACCATTTTTATTTAGGACCAAGTAGACGCTGTAAGAAGTCTTCTGGCAAAAAACCCATGGATTTCTTGAACTGTGTTAAGACATAAACAATAGATCTAACAACAGCACTGTTTCTTTTCTAAATTTTCTATTAACATTTTTTTGTTTAACTATTGTTTTTATTAATACCTCTTATTTTGTTTCAAATTGTTTGTCTCAAGTTGATAATGTGTCACTGACAAGTCCTTGGCACACCATATGGGTTTATAATGTGTCACTGACAAGTCCTTGGCACACCATATGGGCCTCTAATTTTCACTGAATGAAACACACCCAATGAATGAAACTATTCTTTACTAGCTTGTGAAAAGTTAGAATGTGGGGAAAATTAAACCAAGGTTTTAAAGCAATACATATAGTTAAAAGTTAAAACATTAGTTTGAAAAGTTTAGATTTTTTCTAGACTGGACTACTTTTGTACAACCATGCCATCAGGTGTGTCTTAGCCAACTCCCCCCCCCCCCAAAGCAAAAGTACATTTATTGCTTTTATTTCAAACAATTAAGATAGGAACACAATGCAAGTGAATGAGATGTGATTGTCTATCACAGTATAAATGTCATAACAATTTTTAAAAAATATTGGTTTCAATTGTAAACCTTTAACCATGAATGCAGAAATGCATAAAATAAGCAGCATTAGAGTAACATAATAAACTACGACAAAACTTAATTTTTGAAAGCTTCTTTATAAGACTCATTTGGCAAACACACGATAATAGTAAAGTTATCAAAGATTATCATTGGTTTTGAGAACATATATATATATATCAATAAAATAGGTTTACCTGTGGAAAAAAGTGCAAATAAAGGGCTTCTCCAAGCATGTGCATGTATGAAATATTTCATTTTTGACAAAAGAAAAGTCTTTCAATTGTGTAAAAAATTTATAAAATGTGGCTGATAGTTGAAGAACTGTTAAAAAAGTATGTATGCATTAATTATTATTAATCCATAACTACAAGAAAATACTAGTAATGGAGTGATTATAGTCTGTTGGACAGATAATGACTGTTCAAAAAATCTTATATGTATATATCACAAAATAAGGACTATCCAAATGTTATTTTATCAGTGTACCGTATACAAATGACTATGATGAAATAGAATTTTTCATATTTACATAATACATATTACTTAAAACAATATCTGTTGTCAATAATGCAATTTCAAAAAAGCCCCCAGTTATAACAGCAGAAAAATACAAGTTTTAGCACTAGCATCTGTTATTGACAGTGTCATAAAAAAGTATGTTTCCAGTCCTACATGTATGGACCAGTTGCTCTCACACATATATACATATAATCTGGAACAATATTTGTAACTAAAACCACTAACTTTTTCTCCTCAACATTATTATCTTTCAGAGTAGCAGATGACAACAAAAGATGATCTGCTTTATTGTTCTGATTCTGGGTACATTTTACATGAAATTGTTCAGAGCAATAGTAATTTCAGCCACTGTAAACTGGCCAAGTCCAGATGAAATCTATTTATGATGTCCTTTTTACCAGATTTAACCATTTCCTTTTCCTCCTGCTGATGAATAAAGGCTAAATTTTCTCCAACAGATATACCAACCATGTCTCTTGACAAGAATATATAACTTTTCCTTGAAAAAGTAAGAATTTTAACAAACTGAATATTTTTGGATGGCAGGAAAAAGATAGGAAGAGACAGTTAATTTGGAAGATCAATACCATGTTCCTCAAAATGTTGCACTAATGCCTTTGCCTCATGGTACTTCAGGTAGTGATGTTCTGTTAATTGAAACATCTAAAACGGGCTGCATTTCAAATCATAGGAGGGCTCAGTCGGGGCGATAACAAATGAAGGCATCTTGTTCTGGCCATGTGCATAATGGGTTCACTGATTAATAACAAATGGCTACGGCATTAAGAAATTTATCATGATTAAGATTGAATCCTATTGTTAGCTCTATTGGTCATAAACTACTTGGAGGATTGCCATGCAACTTTACACACACATTCATCCCTTGGTCTAGTTGGTCCTAGATGAGAATGGTACTGCTCGGACATCCAATATGGCCACCACAATGGCCATCTTGAAAATCTTGTTATCGCCACTCCTTCTGAATGAATGGTCATATCAACATAGGGTTTTCGCTAAAAGACTTCTTACGATGTCTAGTTGGTCCTAAATGAACATGGTGCAGATCTGATGTCCAATATGGCCGCCATCTTGAAAATCTTGTTATCGCTACTCCTCCTGAATGGATGGTCATATCATATACATATACACACACAGATATACATACATACACATGCACCTATAGATTAAAATCCCTGATCATAACAATCAGGTCACTTAGAACATAATTTTCCATGGTACTGTGAACTGTGACTTGCATTGTGTTTGAAAGAAGTCTCACCATAATTAGTGTCATTGTCTTCTACACTTTGATGAAGTATATCTGGGTCTACCTGGGTTTTGAGAGAGGGAGGTGTTAGAGGTGTTATATATTTTTAGGCACTATGTGGCTTGTGCCTGCCTGTGCAGGTGAAGGAGTAAAGAAGTTGGGTCTTGCTTGGCTAGTGCTACACATACTTGGATTATCATTATCTTGATTAGTGGCATCTTCTGCAATTTGATGAAGTGTATCTGGGTCTACCAGGGCTAGGGGAGAGGATAGTGTTAAGTAATTAAGCCCTGTGTAGCTTGTGTCTATTTGAGCAAGTGAGTTTGTAATTAATTATGACCTTGCTCTGATAGGAATGGAGGTTTTGGGCCAAGCTGAGGATGGCTGTGGTGACACAGTGCTGTTGTTAGATCTATTGTTTTTGTCTTAAGACAGTTCAAGAAATCCATTATAAGTTCAAGCCAAGCATCCACTGCCCTGAAATAAAATGGCATTTGTTGATGGGAATACAGTACATTTAACTTTATTTTCATGTGAAGTAGTAATTTTGGACATGTTACCCATGTTGCTATGAGTATTTGTAGAGTTGAAAATTAGTCCTAGGTTCATTCATCTGCTTCATTGATGAGTTGTTCCTGACATGGATAGGGATACTGTCTTGACTTTCTTTGATGTGGATAAATCTTGCATTGCCTTTCTGTATGACTTTACTTCCACATCATGAATGTCCTCTTGGGTGAATCCAGAGAAATCATATAGACTGGATCCATTGAAAATTTTCTACAGTATTGACATTGTTAGATTTACCACCATTTTATTTGTATGCAGAACTCTGGTAAGTATTGTCAAAAAATAATACAGTATTTAACAGCATCAGTCACAATGAGGATTTACTGAAAGCATTTAAATACTTATATAAACAATGTCCATTATGATTAAATCTTAGATGAATGAATAATCACATGATATTCACTGATTTTGACAAAGTACTTCTAAGGAATTGTTTACCTTGCCACCATCTTGCAGCAGGAATGAAATAATGTGAAACCATGTGTTTTCATCATTCAAAATAGTAGACATGGTTAAAAGGAAGAAATGGTCTTATCTTGATTTCCTGGAATTTCATTTTGCCTAGTAGAGCATCAGTCCTTTCTAGGGACTCTTGTTTCCCATTGGGGCCTAACTGCAAAGCTGCACCGAGAAATGTATTCAAATGAGTTTGACTTAAGCAGATCTCTACTTTTCACTTCAACTTCTTTGTCAAATACCCAATATGTTTTAGGTGGGACTAGATAACTTTGGAATTGATAACCAGCAAATGATGTTTCCTTTATTCATTTTACGGCATCCTTGGCAGCACAGTGCATATTTTCATTGGACAAAAGGAAATCAAAATCTCCGCCAGTGCAAGTTTCACTTGAATGTACTGCAGATACTTAACACAGTCAGCTCACAGAGGTGCAGCATCAATTATCTCTTTGTCATAATAAATATGTACCTTAGCTGATTGTAACTACATGTGCATATTAATCAACTATCATACTGTATTCAGAAACATGACTACATGTGGATTTCAGGGAGAGCAGCACTGTGTTGGGCACCTGGGCTTACTTTATGTCCAGCTGACTTACAATGCTTGGATTCTTTTAATGAGTTTGGTACCATCACGCTGATTTTATATGTTGCTGAGTCGATTCTCTCAAATCTCAGGCTAGTCAAGTCAGATAACTCCTGAACATCATGTGTTCAAGGTCGCTGCTCCTCTACCACAGTGCACTGCTGGTTTGAACTTCATCATGATTTGACTCTTCACATGGAATCTAGTCTTTGGGCTTTTTCCTGCAGCCAGGAAGAAAGTTAATATTATGCTATACACTCAATGCATTCTTAAAATGATATATAATAAGAGGTCAAATAGACCTGAAATCACTCACCTTATGTTCATTGGTTCACGAGAAGGAGTCCTTAAAAGCATTTTCTGTTTGTAGCAATAGTGCCCATATTGGATGGCCGATTGGGATCATTTAAACAATCTGAAAGAGCCTCGTGCCATGATGCTTTCTTAAGAGTTTGGTCAAATTCTTTTCATTAGTTCATGAGAAGACATTGTTCAAGGGTTTTTCAATTTTTAGTATTGGTGGCCATACTGGATGGCCGATCGGGGTCATTTGAACAAATCTGAAAGTACTTCATGCCAGGATACTACCTGTCAAATTTGGTTAAAATTGGCATAGCAGTTTTTAGAAGATGTGGAAAATAGCAAATGTTGACGGATGGACAACGCACAACAGATGCATGACCAAACCATAAAAAGAGCTATCAAAGGACAGCATCCACATCTAATCAAAGCATTGATAAAATTCAAGTAATGTTATTTTAATTACATGATTTCTGTCATAAGAACTGTACATGATTCAGATTAATTAAGAACATTTATAGCAAGCTGAAGAATATTTTAGAAGGTATTGTAAATTATTATATATTTCATATTTTTAATTTGAATACACAAATGAATATTAATCTGAGTTTATTAAGAAAGATGGTTGTAATGCGTATCTGAACTGAAGCCCAATGAATATGAAGATTTTTGAACATCCCATAGGTTGACAACTTGTCACCAAAAAAGTGGTTACAAAGAATTTTATTTGAGTGAGAATCAAGTTACACTACTGATAGGAAATATACAAGAAGGTAAATCATACATAAAAGTACTACTAAACTGTGAAATGGGATCTACTGTTTAACCTACCTTATAAAGAGGGAATGGTTTACATGTACAGGTATATTGGTTAAAATGCAGGTATCACTACTACCACAAAAACTTTGTATTACCTTTGTTACTTTTGTGATAATTTTACTGCAAAACCAATGTTATGTATTATATGATATGTCCTGTGCTTATTTGACAAAGCACCGTGATTGCATGCACAACTTTATTCAGTTTATTCGTTTCACAACCAATTAACACATGCCAGACTATATAGGGACAGAAGACATCAATTAACACATGCCAGACTATATAGGGACAGGAGACATCAATTAACACATGCCAGACTATATAGGGACAGGAGACATCAATTAACACATGCCAGACTATATAGGGACAGGAGACATCAATTAACACATGCCAGACTATATAGGGACAGGAGACATCAATTAACACATGCCAGACTATATAGGGACAGGAGACATCAATTAACACATGCCAGACTATATAGGGACAGGAGACATCAATTAACACATGCCAGACTATATAGGGACAGGAGACATCAATTAACACATGCCAGACTATATAGGGACAGGAGACATCAATTAACACATGCCAGACTATATAGGGACAGGAGACATCAATTAACACATGCCAGACTATATAGGGACAGGAGACATCAATTAACACATGCCAGACTATATAGGGACAGGAGACATCAATTAACACATGCCAGACTATATAGGGACAGGAGGTCGTGTTAAATAGCTTGTTTAGATACATCATAAATGTAACCAACTTAGGATCTTAATACAATCTCTAAATTCATCAAGATATTTCACAAGTACTCTACTATAATCGATATATGGCATGACCAAGAGTCCCCCAACAGCATAATCTAATTTATTAACAGAACGTGAAAAAAAGTCACAATGACTAATTAAGAAGTGACCATAAATTGTTTATGACATAACTCTTCATCTATGCTACTAGATAACCAAAGGTGGGTATGATATGACACATGGACCTCTTGACTTGATTACGAAAGGTTGGATTATGATTGGGCTGCTATTCCACTGTAATTCCTTTCCATTAAACACAAAATGCCAAAAGACTTGCTCAGTGAGTTATTGAGATATTAATCTTAAACACCTCTGCACATTTCCAATCAGTGGTGCTACAAGAAACTAATTTTGGCACCCCCAGCCCCCCACCCCCAAGTTAGTTTTGGAGACCTCTCCCAGTAAAAAAAAAGTTGTTTCATGGGAATTTTGGGCCCCAAATGGGCCTGCTGGGGTTGCTTGGGCAGTTGCTATGCCACTGCATCCATTACATCATTTAATTCATGCATAGCTAACCTGTCAAGCATTGCCCCCACTTAATACCTGATTAAGGTGGTAGGAGGCCTCACAGGTGGCTGATGCAAGCTTAATGTTGAAAAAAATCAAGTCTGAAGGAAAAAAATCATACCCCAGATTACTCCTATGAGCCATTCTTACACAGGACCCTGTATATCATACTATAAAAGAGTCAAAGGTAAGTAACTTCCAAACACTCCCTTCTACACCTGACCCTCGATCTCAGGCCATTATTCCCGTCCATGAAGACACTCAGACATAATCTATGGATCATTTTACTCCCGATATATTTTTCTATTCATCAAGTCATCGTTGACTATTCTGCATTGCACCAAACTGAAGTTACGGTCCCCAAAACATAAGAATTGTGCAAATTTTGCCTACCGTTACAAAGTTACGCTCACCTGCAATTTGCGGGTACATACAAAGATATGTGACTCTGTGACACTTTCATTGATTAATCTGAGAACAGAGGTAGATGCAAAGATATGTGACTGTGTGACACTTTCATTGATTAATTTGAGAACAGAGGTAGATGCAAAGATAAGTTTCTACTTACCATTCACTTGAATCAACTCTCAGAATCCTGTTCTGTGGAAGAAATACATATGTGTATGCAAACATCCATTCAATTTTAAATCCATTAATTCAAAATTCGTGACCTCCTGAGTAAAGAGCGCTTCTGTAGCACACATAACTCAGGTGCATAAGATGATTGGTTCAGAAGTTATTACTTACATTTTTTAGCAGTTAAAAAAATTAAATTTAGTAGGCTAATTATTTGCTTTATTTTTTATCAATTGAAATAGTACATAATGCAATCATTTTTATATTATATAGTAACATTTGAGCCATAGATCTTACGCCCCCAAGTTATGTGTGCCACAAAAATGCTCTTTTTTTAACATTAAGCTTGCGCCAACCACCTGTTCATTAATTTGAGAACAGCAGTAGATGCAAAAAGTAACTTTCTACTTACCATTCACTCTAATAAACTCTCAGAATCCTGTTCCGTGGAAGATTTACATATGTGTTTGCAAATATCCACTCAATTTTAAATCCGTGAATTCAAAAAATTTTACCTCCTGAGTGAAGAGTGCTTTTGTGGCACACATAACTCAGGGACATAAGGGGGTGCTCTAGTTTTGTATTTTGCATAGGGTTAGATTTTTGAAGAAAAAGAATTTCCCAGGTTTTCATCACTGGTTATCCTGGCTATTTAAAAAAGACCTTGTATACCTTGGGTATTGTTAAAAGAACTTTTTATTCCCCTTTATTTTGGTGTATGATTGATGGGTGTAATTTGGGTTACAGAGTAGGGGTGAAACAATACACCTCTGCCGTGTATCGATATGATTCACGATATACAACATACGATATGATACATTATCAATACACATATCAACTTGATGATATTTTCATCTTTAGAAGGTCTGTCAGTGGTAGGGTGGTGCCATTTTATATGAGTTGTCTTATTGGTTGTATTTCTAGTATGCAGATTACAAACAGACATAGACTTGTCATCTGTTCATATGCCATTCTCATCCTCGACAAGATTTAAAAAAAAAAAAATACTTCCAAACAGACTACCTGTTAGGTGTCACTGAGTTTTATTCAACCATTTAGGGAGTGGAGATGACTAACAACTAGATCCTTCGCATTGTACTTCCTGCAGATGCAAAACAACTGCTGTGGCGACAGACACTTGTTTCTGTCAGTGAAACAGGAAATTATTGACAATTCCCACTTCTCTTCTACAAATTAACAAGGTAGCTATAACTTGTGCGGTTTGGAATCTGCCCCCTTGCCAATTCAGTGCTGAAAACATTTTAATCCCGTCTGCACGTTAAGTCGCTTAGTACATATATCAGCGTAAAAGGAGACATTCCAAACTTGTTCCCCATGTATGATTTGAGTATTTTACAGATCATTTAATAGTCACTTTTGCGCATAGTTTCTCTGTTGCTTTGTATCAATTTGGATCAAGTTTGGATGCCAATAATTCTGGTGTGTCTCACAGTGAATAAGCTACACTTAGTTCTGATTGGTGGTTATTGTTTTGGGGGCACTTTACAGATAATACATGCTTATGAGAAAGTGACAGGTGTAAGATGAAGTTTTTTGCATTTGCAACATGCACAATGGAGAAAACGTTGGCATACCTCTATGCTACTTTAATGTACTGTGGCTGAAATTTCTTTACTTATTGTACTTGTGGAAATTGGACATGATCTAAGCACACAGCAGACAGAAATGGCCGCTCCAAAGTACTAGAAGAATCAGCCTGAATTAGTCAAAAGTACACCATTTTCAGCAGTTATTAAAATAGGGAAACAAATTTTGCCAGATTAGGCAATACCAGCCTCTAGCAGTACAATGAATGAATTACAAAATATATAAAAAGTAAAAAAAGTTATCAGCTCTTTTTTTAAAATTTACCTTTGAAGTCCAGGAAGTGAAAATGACCAGGTGGAGCTAGCAGTTTTTTGAGAGGTGCACATCTTAATTAAGACCAAGCTGTATACTCTATAACCCAAATTACACCCATCAATCATACACCAAAATAAAGGGAATTAAAAGCTCTTTTAACAATACCTAAGATATACAAGGTCTTTTTTAAATAGCCAGGACAACCAGTGAGAAAAACCTGGGTAATTCTTTTTCTTTAAAAATCTAACCGCACTATGCAAAAGTACTGGAGAGTGCAACCTTTACTCTAGACTTGAACAAACAATAACCATCAATCAGAATTGAATGTAACATGTTTCACTGTGTGACACACCGGAAGTGTTGCCCTCAAATTTGATCGAAGTAGAAAAGATGAGAAGCAACAGAGGAACATCGAGTATTAAATGATTAGTAACATACTTAAATTATACACGGGGAAGAAATCTGGACTCTCTTCGTTACGTTGATATATGTTGTCAGTGGCTGAGCATGCTGACAGGATAAAATAATCAGCATGGAACTGGCAAGAGGCAGATTTCAAACCTTGCGAGTTAGTCACCTTGTGGTTGTTAATTTGTAGAAGGTGAGTGGGTGTTGTCAATAGTTTTTCTCGGATGAATTCTCAACTCAAAGAATTAAAAGGCAAACAACAATTATTCACAGCTGCTGTAGTTTGAAGTACCGGTAACTTGTAACGGGTAAGTATCGTTTTGTATTGATTCTTCACCTCTTATCGATATGGATATCGATTTGGAAAATGTATTGATACATCGATATATTGATTAATCGTTTCACCCCTATTATAGAGTATAATGCTTGGTCTTACCTATCAAAAAAATGCTAGCTCTGCTTGGTCTTACCTATCAAAAAAATGCTAGCTCTGCTTGGTCATTTTCACTTCCTTGACTTCAAAGTTAAATTGTAAAAAAAAAACGAGCTAACTTTTTTCATTTTATATATTTTGTAATTCATTCATTGCACGTTCAGAAGCTGGTATTGCCTACTCTGGCAAAATTAGTTTTCCCTATTTCAGTAACTGCTAAAGTTAGTTTACTTTGGACTAATTCAGGATGACTTCTTTGACCACATGGGAGAAGCCATTTTGGTCAGCTGTGCTTAGATCATGTACAGTTTCCACAAGTACAATATGTAAAGAAATTTCAGCCACAGTCCATGAAATTAGTATAGAGGTATGTCAATATTCTTTCCATTGTTCATGTTGCAAATGCAAACAACTTTATCTTACACCTGTCACACTCTCAAAAGCACATAATATCTGAAGAGCGCCCCTAAGATGTTTGCCTCAAAAGTTATTACTTACATTTTGTAGTGATCTCTTTTATGATATGATAGACGGGGTCCTGTATCAGAATGGGTTATAGGAGTAAACTGAGGTAATTTGTCACTCTGCATGATTTTTTTCCTTGAGGATATTGCTAGCAACAGGGGATGATTTTTTCAGAATTATAGAATATATAAAAATGGAATGATTTCTGCATAATTTGAATTCAAACATGAACCCATCTTTTTGATATCTTTTGAAATAAATTCACAGGAAGCATTCAAACACATGTACCGTCCACCATTTTTAATATTGGGTTTTAGTCACTTTTTTGCAAATTCTTGAACTCATGTTATTTCAAGCTGAAATTTGCATATTTCCTACCTGTGCTAATATAGAAATATTTTGTGAACATTCCGCTATAAGAATAAATTGACTTTTTCTATGTTCCATGTACTTCTGAAGCCTTTCTTGCTTTTTTACCAAGCACCCCACCCTAAAATTTTTGCATAAAATACCATATTCTTGAGTCATACACAAGTTGAAATTAAATGTTACTCTTAAAATGGAATGTTCACTACATAATTTAAGCTAGCAGAATTAAAAAATGAACCGATCTTTTTGATATCTTTTGAAATAAATTCACAGGAAGCATTCAAACACATTTACCGTCCACCATTTTTAATATTGGTCGTTGGTCACTTTTTGCAAATTTGTGACCTCATGTTATTTCATGCTGACATTTGCATATTTTTTACATATGGTTATATAGAAATGTGTTGTGAACATTCAGCTTTAAGAATAAATTGACTTTTTTTTTACGTTACTTCTGAAGCCTTTCTGTGATTTTTATCAAGCACAACATTTTTGCATGAAATACCATATTCTTAAGTTATACACAATTTGAAATTATATGTTTCTTTTACGACCAATAGTGCATATTTATTAGTATTCTTGTACATATATACATTGATCTGAAATCACAATTTAGCAAATTGCCATTTTTAATATTTTGTAATTATAAGATATTTTTAGTCAATTTTCATATCTTTAAAATAAAATCAATGACCCCCAAAAAATAATTCTGACCATTATTTTGAGCAGTATTACACAGTTCATGAAGGAGAGGCAAGTGTTAAAATGTGGAATCTGAGAAAGGTGGAACTGGCACTGAGTTGGTTTTCAAGAAATATTTGTCGTTATATTTTTAAATAGAGAAATGCAATAGATTGATTTTCTGTTCTTCATTATGACAATATTCATATTGATATTCACAAAAAATGACATAAATTGGTTTTCTTTTCTTCCAAATTCTGGAAAATGCTTGAACTTATACCTCTTATTCACCTATACTAAATATGAAAAGTAATATAAATACCACTGTCTCTAGATAAGAATCTTACCTAGAGTAGATGGCCTGACAGTGATAATATCTCATTAATTCTTAGTCACATGTTGACTCTATCCACGAAAACACATTACACAAAAAAAAAGTTGTAGTAAAATTTTGTTATACATTTAGTATAATGACTGACATTACGTTTGTCTAATTGGGTCTGCTTTTTCATAAAATGAAGTTCTTGTGTGTTTTTGAATGCAATTTATGTTGTATCATCGACCCTCCTAACTTCATGTCCATCCTTGAATCATACCCCATGTTTCTCATGACCTCACGCGCTTGTTTTGAGATCCTGACATCATCAACTGGGTCACTAGTATTCGTTTACAATGACAGTAAGTGCTGATTAAAAAATAATTGATAAAATGAAATTTAAATATGTACTACAATTCAAATTGAAAAAACAGTGAAAATGGTCAATTTTACTAATGCCATATTTGGCTCAATTTTGTGGCCCTGGTCTGAGTGTTAGTTGTTCAAGCCATGGCCGCTGTTCACATGTTGGATTTCTTTACCTTTTTATTAGTAGGAAATCCACAACAGAGATTTCTCAGATAACAAAGGCAATCTAAAAACTTAGTTTTTATAACATACACTTCTTATATCATGTTAGAAAAAAATCAATCAAATGGAAGAGTATGCAGTATGAAATTCTTTATTGGATTATTGTAATGTAGTGGGAAAAATTCTTTGTTGTGACATAGCCTGAAGAAAAGAAAAAAATCTTTTAAAAGTTCAGCGTATCTTTAAATACGATAATTATATCACATTAGCTTGAAAAAAAATAATATAAAAATTCATCCTATATTTTTATATATTTTTTTTTTTACTTTTGGCATTATTTTTTATATGTTTTATTGCAGTCAATACAGGTGCAAAAGCAATGAAATATATTATGCAATTAATGAAAATAGAGACATTATAAACGATCCATTTCTACACTTTGGCCTAATTGTAACATTCCAATCTTACGTCACATGGCCTTTATTTCTGGGGCATGAACCATAGATGACATTCCAGAAATATAAACATCTTGACACGCTGAGAAAAACGGTAGCTCACAAAGCATTTAGAGAGTTTATAAACATTTTTCAACGATGAATAAATGAAGTAGATATAGTTCAACACATTCTATGGTGATTTTAATAGTTTCTCACAATATTATAATGCATGCGTTAAAATTCATGTTAAGGGCACGAACCATGGCGAATTGAGGATACTGTTGTCACTGTTTACATTTTTTTTACGTAGTCACGTGCCGGAAAGAGTTACAGCTATTGTTGTCATTGGTGACCTTGAAAAAGACATAAATCAGTGGTTGTACGCAAATATTCGCACACATTTTACCATTATTCCCGTAAAAAGAACTCCAAAGTATTGTAAAAAAAACCGGTGTAAGTGAGCTTACATGTTTGTTTTATTAGTTTGTCTTCATTTGAAAAATTCTTTTGTAGTTTATTTCCGCCGAATATGTTGTGGAAAATCCTCGATGTCATATACGCCAAATATGCACAGTTGACCTTTCAACCATGAATACATTCTGATATAATAATGTCGGCTTTTTACATATGAAAGCGGAGAAAGTATCTAGGTGTAATCAGGTTGCCATTTTGAGAAAATGTTAATCTTGATCGTCCGCGCCTTCTAGCAGCGCATGTTGCTACTATGTATTGGTTTTTTCAACAGTAATCACGCGTCAACCACGTGTGGGAGGCGATTAATGTTAGTTGCCATTTCACTGACTTGCGGAGGCCCCCCCCCCCCTTTTTTTTTTTTTAATTCAGCCTTGCCTCCACTAATCACTTGTTCATCTCAACAGGATACTAAACTTGCTACGTTTCCGTGCTTTAATCGACAATAGTATGATGCATAGGTAACGTGCATTTAACGGAAGTGTCGCGAGAGTTATTTCCCATCTGCAACTTCAAGATCAATCCTATGGATTTGTTCTGCAGAAATAGCCGGGATGATCCGAATGAGTTATTTCCTCTTTTCAGGTGTAGGGTTACATTTTGACACGTGTGATATCAGGGTTTGCGCAAACGTGGCGAATTTGTGGGTTTTAGAGATACAAAAATATCCATGAAATCGTCGATTCAGCGTATTTTCATTTTTTTTTTATTGTGATGTCTCAACTGTGTAGCTGTAAGTACGACATTTTTATTTATGGGATCAAACACCTACAACAACAGGAACTAGTTACAAACGAAATTAAGAGTATCTGTCGGTGAATAGATTATAGAGGCGTGGGCTGTCCAGACATGTAAGAATAGAGTGCTGGGGATGGGTCGAGACCGATATATATATATATATATATATATATATATATATATATGTATATATATATATATATATATATATATATATATATATATATATATATATACATATATATATATATATATATATATATATATCATCTGACTTTGCATGTCTGTTCATCTGAGGCCACTACAGCCATAGGCATAAAATATCTTTGTGACATAAGGTTACAAGTTCAAGGTCATAGGGATGACCATGAGAAAACAGCAACAATATCTAGAGATAAGACATAAATACTAAATAAATGTAGAAAATGTCCTCGCTGTAAAAGTTTTGGAGCCCTTAAGAAGAAATTGCAGAATAATTTGTAAACAATGTAACTTTTATTGAAAGTTCATTTACACTTTGAATGATCATTATAACGGCACTAAAAGTCAAAGCTTCAAACTATTTATGGCTGCTGACCTTTGTTCCATGAGAGTTTATGCATACTCCGTTTCGCTTACCTTGTTTATAATGTCGTCTGTTTCGGAGCGGTTGATCACAGCGCTACTCACAGCCATCGTAGACATGATAAAAGACAGGTATGGTGGCACAAACTGGTAACAATGGCAAACATAACAATTGTCATCTTAATATGAATCAATATTTTTCTTTTTTATTGTATTTCTATCTCCTGCTTAGTTTTATTAACAGAAAAGAAGTAGCAAATGTTGAAGAAAAAATTTTAAGCTGGTTCAAAAAGAAAATTTAACTGTTAACTTCAAAATTAGGTATGTACACATGTGAAAACTTTCTTTAAACATCTCTACACTCTGCCATAGTTTTCCTTGGCAGTTCTGGATGACAGGGACAGTTGAAGACCTCATTCCGCCTCAAGACTCTTACTTTGGTGTAATACTTCAAATGAACCCAGTGACTGCAACCTTGAACACAACACTGTGCCCAACTGACGAATTTGATGTAATCATTGTGTTTCATGGCATCGGGCTGTTCTTGTTTGCATACAAAGCAGGGTCCACCATCATCTACAAACTCAGAGTCTTCCGTTTCTTCCGATTCCCGTACTGATATTACCTGCTTGCCTGATGGACCAGTCATATTAACACCATCTGACTGGATCTTAATAGGGTGTGTAAGCTTTAATTTTTTTCCCTGACTTTTTTGAGCACTTAGATAGTGAAGATTCCTTAGGCTTCTGTTTTTCTGTTTTCCTAATTTTTCTTTCCTTTTTTTTGACGATTGCATTTCAAGATGTCCAATTATTTCCTGCACAATGCTATCCTCTGTTATTGGCTTTCCACCAACTACAGCCATTAGGACTTTGCGTTTCTTAGTGGTCTTCATTGATTTGTCCAGTAATACACTCTACTTCTTACTGAAGAAACCAGCAGCTTGACTGCTTGGACTCGGAGAATGACAACCTACTGCTTTGTCCTCCTTGGGAATAAAACATTCGTTATTTTGTGGAGAGATGGTATGGTTGGTAACTTTGTTGGAATCAGAGTCATTGCTTTCATGGTGGAATACTGTAGCTGGTATGAATGACGTACAGTCTATAGCAGATTGGTTGAAGGGGTAGATTCCATATTTTTTAAAGATGATCGAAGATTTGTACCAGACAGACTTAAGTTGTAGGTTCTGCGTGCTATGTAACATATGGCGTGCTTAGGAACAGATGATGATGACATTTCTCGAATGAATTTTGCCCTTTCATTATTGTATATTTTCTGAAACGGTCTGAAACATCCAACATCAAGTGGTTGTAAAACATGACTAGTGTGAGGCGGTAATACGAAAAGAATGATGTTATGTTGTTTTACCCAATCAATGACTGCCAAAGATACGTGTGATCTGTGTCCGACATACAACAGAAGCAGTGACTGGGATGGATCATGCCCTTGTACATAGCAGATAAAATGCTCCTCGAGACATTTCCTGAATATTTGACCATTGGACCATCCAGTCTCACTAACAGTACCAGAAACTTCAGTTGTTGCATCCTCAAGCAATTAATTTCTCATTCGCTTTCCTGGAAATATAAAATAAGCCAGAATGGATGTACCTAAAGCATTCCCAGCCGATAAAACAGTCACATTATATGACATTCCACTGGTAATTGCGACAGGTTTCAAGTTTTTGTCGGCGACTACAAAAGGAGGGGTATGATTATCGGAAATGCCCTTCTCATCGATGTTGTAAATGTACTGAGGTTTCTCCTTCAGGTTATAAGTGTTCAGGATTTTCTCCAGTTCCTCAAAATATGTGGTACTTGCTCTCTTGATGTAGATTTTGCATGTGTGATTGCTAGAGACCTTGGTTTTTAAACAGTTAAATTAGGCCATCGTGATATGAAGTTGCTATACTACTGCAGTGATAATGGATTATCCTTCTGACGAAGTCCAATGTCAACAGCATAGTCAGTGGCCAGATTACATACATCTGAACAGGTATAACCATAGCCCACTTTCGTCAAAAGAGAAATGTGGTCTATAAGCCTGGCTTCATGCTTCAAGGAAAATAATGGATTTGGCCCCGATTTAACGGTGTCAATGTCCACTTCACCAATGACACATTGGCGTAAAGTTGTTTATGGAACACTATGCAACCTTGCCGCCTTTTGAACTGGCATTTTTTTCTCCTTAACATCCGTGTATGCTTTAGTTAAAGCTTCTTGGTCATAACGACGATAGTGTCGATGCATGTTTCCACCATTCTGAAAATCATGTGAAAATGCACGTAATGCATTTATGACATGGTTAAAATTGTTTAATACTCTTGCTTTAAAAAATTATGTAAATGTTAAATAATATTGATTTAATTCATTAAAATTGATTACTCTCTTTTTCTGTATTCAAACAAATAAGGAAAGAAAAGAAGAAAAAATATCCCATTAAATTAAACAGCCAAATTTATAATTATTCCCTAAATGGGCTGCCGTAGGAAAAAATAACTGCAAAGTGGGCGGAGAGAAGAAGTCACCTGATTTTATTCATTTGACAGACGACAACAAATCAAGTTGCACCAAACGTTTCAATTCATTGATATTATGGAAAAATAAAGTTATTTTGAATGGGTATGAAAGTGTCTTAGGAAATTTTATGTTTTTAGGTAAATGTTATGCATAATGTGTATAATTACGGCACTTAGACGAATTCGAAGCATTTTGTTAACTTGCCACAAAGCGTGAAAGCGCTGTTAAAAACTTCTGAAAATTGCGTCATCAGCTGCATGTTATCATGTGATACCAATAAAATAAAATGGCTGCTCTGAAACTGATGCTACGACGATATTACAACTTTAGTGATTTCAGATTTTGATTTCAAAAATAATTTTTGTCAAAATAACCACCTTAAATATTATAACCTTGATAGGCAGTCTCAAAAATATTACTAGCCATAATTAAAATCCATTTTTGAACAAAATGAAAAAAAATTATGCTAGCAAAAATGTGCTGAAGAGTAAGATAGCAAAAGGAAACCTGAATTATTTTAATTAACCTAGTGAAATGAATTCAGTATTGATTATCACTTCTATTTCATAAAGAGGAAGGCACATTGTTGAATTTAGAAGTTTAAATTTGTTTACAAAAGTATTTAAAAACTAGAATCCCATTTGAAGGGACTAAGTACTTGCATATTCTTCTCAGTATTTCTTTGAACATGCTGGAGCGCAAAAATATCACCTGGATTCAGTTACTTTCTCACATTCAAATTCCAGCCATATTGCAAAAGTCAGAGTATCCATTTCTGGATATATTAAATTGGGGGATAGAAGTCTTGCATTTGAGGACTTTAGGAAATTAATAGTGGTTGTACTGTCCCAAAAAGAAGTGGTATTTATACTCTTTTAATATTAAGTCTTAACAAACAGTTTCACACGAAAATTATCTAACCATAATATCAAATACATTCTCTGCTGTTGTTACTTCATTTCCTCTGGCTTTAGATTTGAGAACTTTCTGCTGGTATATATGTAACATTACACACACACCTTATTGTAACATAAGTGGGAAATGCAAATATCTGAAAGTAATTTTATTGTGGGGTTGTGCTCATAGTAATTAACTTGATACATTAAAGCAATTGTGATTTATTGTTCTGCAACACTTGGACAAAAATGCTGTAACTATCACTATTTGTCAGATATGACAATGGTGGTGTTTTCCATTTAAAACAGTTTATTCTAGATTAAATGTTTTTTTCGTTTAATTCACTATTACTTGGATATTACTTTTCACTTCCAAGACAGATCATGATGTAGATAAATCATGCGTGGAGAAGAACCAAAGAACAAGGTACATGTAGGGCTGATTTTATAGTGATAAATTAAAGTGTTTGTAAGAGTATTTGTTATGGTTATACCATATGGGATAAGGGCTGATTTTATCCGTGAATATAGTGATAAATTAGAGTGTTTGTAAGAGTATTTGTTATATCATAACCACTTTATGCCCACTGCTCATATCATGTAATAAAACACTGAAATCAGCAGTGTATTTTGTTCCTTAAATAGGTGCGTGTTCATCCAAAATGTCAGCCGTATTTCCAAATTTTCGAAGTCCTCTGAAATTACCAGTGGAATCGAGAACATTAAAAACTTTTTTTACATTTTTTATTCACTATCTAACATGTATGCAGATTTCATACATGTTCTCATTTGCACCTAACAAATAAGAAATTAAAGACGAACTGTGTTCTTAGCTGACCCAATGAAATGTTCACCACCATACTCGATACCAATGAAATGTTCACCACCATACTCAATACCAATGAAATGTTCACCGCCATACTCAATACCAATGAAATGTTCACCGCCATACTCAATACCAATGAAATGTTCACCGCCATACTCAATACCAATGAAATGTTCACCGCCATACTCAATACCAATGAAATGTTCACCGCCATACTCAATACCAATGAAATGTTCACCGCCATACTCAGTACCAATGAAATGTTCACCACCATACTCAGTACCAATGAAATGTTCACCGCCATACTCAGTACCAATGAAATGTTCACCGCCATACTCAATACCAATGAAATGTTCACCGCCATACTCAATACCAATGAAATGTTCACCGCCATACTCAATACCAATGAAATGTTCACCGCCATACTCAATACCAATGAAATGTTCACCGCCATACTCAGTACCAATGAAATGTTCACCGCCATACTCAATACCAATGAAATGTTCACCGCCATTCTCAGTACCAAAAGATTTAGTATTGTAATACTAATCAGCGCGAAAACTATACAAATGAAGTCCTCTAATATTTGTCTATTTTTAGAAACATAGAAAAATCATTAGTCACATGGCATTGCAAATTCTACTCAACTCCACTAATCGATAGTGCAAATTGTTTTGCAGTAAAATTGAGGATTTGTCCTTGGAGAAACATGTTTCTTTCCTTTAATCATTATTTCGTGTCACATGTCATGTTTAAATTCTTATAGTTCATAATATGTTGAATTACACAAGAAAGTTGATGCACGATAGCGAGTCCCTCAATGAGAAAATTGAGTACTTCACATTTCGAAAACCATTAAAGTCGTTAAATATACTAAATGTTGCACATCAATACTGATTTCATGCTTGATTTCCACCCAACCCCCGGATTTTCAAAGATTTGCTGGAACCTTTGTTTTTAATCAGTCGCAATTTCATTACTGTTCTCAAGAACACATTTCAAGTTGCTTCTGCATTGATAATGAGAGGGTAGGATGGTGGGTTTTACGATTTTGAAAAGTCTTCAACCTCCTTTTGGCATAGAAAATTCACAGATTGAAAAATCTAAGCTTGCATCATACCTTTTCATTAATAAGGGATACAGAGAAGGGATAAATTCATTTCATTTTGGTCTCTGAAAACTTACTCAACAACAACAGTGATCATAGTACATGGATATAAAAATATAGTGAGATATATATGACACATTATCATTTAAGTTTCAGTTTCATGACTTTGCTTAACAGAAAATATGTATGGTTTTAGATTTACAGAATACAGTACATACAATATAACAAAATATATAATAAAGAATATAAAACATACAAGTAATTTTAAACAATCCAATTAGGAAAGCTTGAGAATTAAAAAAGACACTAAACTTGTTTGTACAATCAAGAGATATCATTTCGGCAGCAGGCATAACATAATTTGGTTAGTAAATCTAAATTTCAGTGAAAGGGGAAAAATTAAAGTAATGATTTTCTATCAGTCACAGGTGATAAAGGGCACATACTAACAAGGTAACCATTTAATTTGTTTGAGGCAAGTAATATAATTTATCCACTCATTATTTGGTCTCATTTTATACAGTTGTTGTTGGTGATTATTTCAAGATACATATATCATCATGTCCTATTTATGCAAGCTTTACTTCACCGAATTTCCAATAAATTTTGCCTTTGAAAATCTGTCAACTGTGAAATGTAATTTTTTTGTACAATATTTTACATTTTATTAAATACTTGTTTAAAGACATCAAATTACATCTAATTATGTCCTTTTTGTCATTCTTTTGAATGATGTGACAAGTTACCATAAATGGTGATACAGTTGCCTACTGAATGCATTTCATATGGCTATTATATTAGTAAAATATGTTCCACACATTTTTTTGTCTCTCATGATTTTAGAGACATAAATTCCCACTGCCATTGACTGTCTCCAGTTAAGATATTTTTCCTCTTAATGTTAATTTTGATTGAAAATTATTTAATGATGTTTATTCAATATCATTTGTTGCTTCTTTTTCAGAAAGACAAAAGCCAGTTTTGACAGTAAAACGTAAGTTTCATTTCGTTTTGCAAACATATTCAGAATCTTGCTAGAATCCTATATGAAGATTAAATGATGTTTATTCCATGTGTCAGTAATAATGATATTCATCCTATTTATTATTTTCTCATGATAAAATGTTTAATGATTCCCAATGAGCAAAACATCTAATATGCCAGATTAATCATATGATAATTACATGTCTTAATTTTCTTCTTGATCCACAAAATGACATTGTGAAATGAAAGATGAATGTACCTTCTTTGTTCCTTCCATTACTTCTGAGTAGTGTGATTCAGACACTGAATTGTGGGAATATTTCATAGTTTATGAAGACATTTTTAAGATTGAATTTGTATACAGCAGTTCATATTTCTTAATAATCCTTCAAGATTTGATATCTTCGGCACTCAGTACTCAAACAAGCTATAAATAAAGGGATGCTCCCACCATATTTGCCATTCTAGCATCCCTCCTCCATTGTCCCGATCACTAGAAAACCTTCTTAAAACTGCTATGCTCTATTAATTTCACATATTATAATGTTTTATTTAATATATAATATTTCCATGAGCGGAAGCTTGTTTGTTCTTTATTTTTAAAAGGAAATTCTAAATATTGAGACCAAAAGTGTGTTATTTGGTTGAAAAATAGTTATAACAGTGTCTTTTTTGTTACGTTCAAAAAATTACTCCTTTGCTCAAAAATTTACCACTTTTGTAAAAGGTGCCCCTCTTGCATACCCCTATGTAATTTGATCTTCATATAATTTTGTTTTTATATGACTTGAGTGTTCAGTTTTAAATTAGCCAGCTTTAAGGAGATTCTTTCCATTACCCATGATATATATATATATATATATATATATATATATATATATATATATATATATATATATATATATATATCCAAACTTGAAATGCAGATATTTAGATATTTATTTCAGCAACTGATGCAAGTCGTTATTTCTTTCATCTGACAACTGTTTGTGTTTTGTTTTTGTTTTTTTTTAAATCCCAAAGTGTTAAGAAAACATGATTTTTTATTTTGTGATTATGTTCTCTGACACATGTGTGCTTCCAAACAAACAAACAAACTACAGAGATTTCCAATGATAGTCTTCGTACCTGTTCGAATATTATTAATAATTCACAGTTTAGTCTTATTGCCACAAAGTACTGTATTTGTACCAAGTTACTTTATGCCCAAAACATTTTATATTTCGAGCTTTTAGTTCACATTACTTTAAGGATATAAAGCCATCTTTCCTTTATTAACAGTAGTCAGGTAGTTCTGAAGAAAACAGCCCAATACATATATCAGGTAGTGAAAGGGGCCTCTTTTCTCAGTGTGAGTTGATTTAAAACCTGATGTGAGGCTGAAATTGGCCCTTATCCTACCATGTCTTTCACCAGCATTTTAGGCAGCAAAAGTTTTCCATTGCTTATCTACCAGTTAGGAAGGAAAATATATTTTACTTTGTTAACATGAACAATTTGACAGCATTCCAGCATGAAGCTCTTTCCAATTCTTGCAAATTATGCAAGTCTTATTTCTAGTATTGCTAACTTGACTAAAATACACAAACCTTTAAATGACTTTTTTTTAAAACACTGCTCAAACAGAATGTAACTGGATTTTGACAGAAAAGATCTCAGCATGAATGCCTTTCAATTTTGTACAAATGATGCTGATAATTTATCAGATATGAATGAAGATGCAGTAAAATGAGTAAACCTCAAAAGAACCGTTTTTTAATTGAACAACATAAATTTTGACAGTAGGCATTGTACTAAGCCAATTTCTTGTAACATCATATATTTTCGTAAACATAGTGACGTTAATTCAATATCAGTTGTTGCTTCTTTTTCAGAAAGACAAAAGCCAGTTTTGACAGTAAAACGTAAGTTTCAGTTTGTTTTGCAAACATATTCAGAATCTTGCTGGAATCATGTATGAAGATTCTGTAATATAAAATCATTGCCTTTGAATTCCAACCATGTTTCAAAATCAAATAGCAGTTTTGATGGAAATCATCATATTGTCCATTATTATTTAAAGGTTTTCTTTTTTTAAGGATTTCAAACATTTCTGGGTCTTTTACGCTCTGTTTCACATTTTTTTTGTCAAATCGGATCACTTTAACAATGTCCCAATACATCATGTATCTGTTGCCTTACTAAAGCAATGCCTACTCATTTCTGGATGTGTTAAAATATAAGGATTATGTATTTTTTTTCTGGTTTCAACACACCCAATGGATTTGGCAAATGTTGATACAGTTGAACCTATCTTGAAAGACCACCCCTTCTGCAAGAAAATAATGGCCTCTCAAGACAGGTGGTCTCATGACAGGTTATAACTATGATAAATAAATCTCTGCATGGAGAACTTGGTTTCTCAAGACAGGTTGTCTCGCATAGTAGTGGTCTCTCAAGACTGGTTTAATGTACCAGGAAAAATCGTGTGGTCGCTATTTTTATATTAAAAATGCTTTAAAGCTTTCACATGCATATGTTGTGTACATTCACAAACCTTGTCTGTCCATCAGTGATGCACACACATTTTTACATAAGAATAGGGGATACGATATATACTTGTGTACAAGTCGGATCCAATTGCAATCTGCATAGACCCAGATCTGCCATCACATACTGTGCCAGCAGACCTTGGTCTATGTAGTTTTTTAAAATAACCAGTAGAACAAACAACATAGACATAGATCTGCTGGCATATTATGCAACAGTAGATCAGGGTCTATGTTGTTTACTTTGAGGATTTTAAGTGGTTTTACTGTCGCAAATTGGGTTGTACTAGTGACAGATCAGCATAACTGGTAAAATGTGCATTTGTGATTGTAAAACCACTACAATATATACTCATATATAAGTCAGTTCCAAACATCATATGCAGGGTTGCATCTAAGATGTGCGATTGTAAAAATCCCCCCAAAATTTAAGATTTCCCGCACAATTTTCAATTCTATGTGTGCAAAGTCACGCAAATAATAAGAATTGTGTGCATTTTTTTAATAAGAATGCACTATTTTTGTTTATATACTTTTGGTTTTTAATGTAAAAATCTCGGTTGTCTGTCTCAGCGAATATCTGTTGTCCTTCTGTAGCTGTGAATCACACTGCATATTTCCTGTGTGTCATGTGTTCAATTTTGATTGGTTACTAAGAAAGGCCAGGAGAGCATGTTCGATGCTGGGGCTAGCTTAGTGGGACAATGGGTTACATGGCAATACCAGTTAAAATTCAGACACTTTTTTCAGTCATAGTACAGATGTTTTTGTCAATAGGCACAATGCAGGCTAATCACATATCAGATGATACTAGTGATGAAGTGCCTGAAGATGGCGGTTGTGAAACTGAGGGTCCATCCAACGTCAAGAAAAAAATTCATTCTATTCCAACTGGAAAAAAAATTGACCATGGCTGGAAATGAATGAACAAAATGAGATGCTTTGCAGTTGGTGTGTAAAAACCAGCAGAGAAAATGCCTTCACACTTGGAAATACTCATTTCAGGACGTAAGCCCATGACAGACAAGTTGAATTACCAGCTCACAATCATTTCAGGATTTGAAACTAAGGGAAAATCTTAAAACTACTTGCAGGAAAGCTATCATGTAACATGCAGGAAATATGTAACATTGTATTTTAAGATATAAAAATGGACAGAGGAGTGACACATTTTGCAGCACATGATTTGATTCTTTAAAGTTAATTATATAGAGAAAATACAAGACTGATTTCAGTTTTAAATGTTATACTGTAATGTACAGAAAACGTACGTTTTTTTAGTGTTATACTGCAATATACAGAACACATAATATGCATTAAGTGTTGTACTGTAATACAGTGAAACCCCGCAATAACGCGATAATTGGGGTCCATAAAATTTGATCGCGGAAAAAGCGGGGTCGCGTTATTGTGGGGTTTTACTGTATTTTACTTTATTCAGAAAACAACGTATACACGTCTAATGTTTGATACTTGTTCAGTGCCAAGTAACAGAGAGTGGTTATTTGAACTCCCTGTGATCTTGCCGCACAATTGACATGCGTTCAGTTGCATCCTTTAATAGATTTCACAGAATTAATGATCAAAGTGTTACTTACAGAGCCCAAGCTCAGTCTCTACATAAGCACCCACATATGACAATCTTTGATCAACCACCGCAGTCTGGTGCTTGGTTGTGTATGCAGTTAAAGAAGAAACATAAGTCGGCTATTGTTTGCGCAATGATTGTATACAGGATGAATTTAAGTCCAGTGCACGTGTTGGCGGCTTATGTTTTTTTATGTTTATTAAATCGTGTGAATCTTTTATCAACCACCACATTGTCTGATGCTCAGTTGTGTATGCAGTTAAAGAAGAAACACATGTCGGCTATTGTTTGAGCAATGATTGTATACAGAATCAATTTGCTGGCTTTACTCATGGATCAGTAATAAGTAACATTTCCAATAATGTTTATTTTGGCATAACACTTCAAGAAATTGGTGAAATTGTTAAATTTCAGAAGTCACGCCACGATCTAATTCATACGTGATCTCTTTCCCAAAATGATAATAAATTTGTTATACACTATTTCTCGTACTTAAAAAAAAAATTTTTTTCTGTGTACGAGAAAAATACATGTATTATACTTGAATTCATACGTGATCTCTTCCCAAAAATGATAATATGCACATTTTGTACTCTATTTCTCGTACTTGGAAAAAAAAAATTTTCATGTGCGAATGAATATAGGAAATTTTGGGAGCCACGCCATGGTTGCGTTATATCTGAATTCGCGGGGTGCGTCATTGCGGGGTTTCACTGTGTACAGAACACATGATATGCATTTAGTGTTGTACTGTAATATACAGAACACACGATATACATTAAGTGTTATAATGTAATATACAGAACACATGATATACATTAAGTGTTCTACTGTAATATAATGAACACATGATATGCATTTAATACACTTATTATACTTGTGCTCTGTTTGAATCTGTTGAAGTTTTTATGTTTTTGTACACCATACTGTAAGGTCCCCTTGTTGGTACGTTGGCCCCCATTTTTTCAGATTCAGTGGGGGCAAGTGCCCATATTTACCAAATCGATGCAACACTGTATATGTTGGATTGGCAGATCAGGGCCTTAAAAGTCCATTTCAGCTTGGTCTAATACATATACCCTTTCAATTTTTTTGAAAAATTACTTCCCCAAATTAAAATGGTAACTACAAACCTTGACATTATGAAAGCTCAGGTTTTATGCCCAGGTAAAAATGATTGTCAGTTTCAGACAGAAGTATAATTTATAGCAGAATACATTGGAAATAGAAATTCCTGTGCAAATCGGCCATTTTTGCAAGTCACAGGGTGTAATTTTCTTAAAGGCATTGGGGTAAAACTGGGATAGGAATACTTTTATTATTCCACCCACTCAAGCAATGAAATTCTTTTGCAAAGAAGAACCTAATACAAGTCATACACATAATACTTTACAGAAAATTACCCACAATGACTTACAAAAATGGACAATTTTCATTGTCTTCTGTTGTTTTCTATAAAATATACTTCCATCTGAAATAGATATTCATTGACATGCTCAAAGTAACTGAATTCTTGTGTTCTCAAGATTTGTAGTTATCCTTTTTAATTTGTTGAAGTATTTATTCAGATAACTGGATGGGTATCGTATATACTCGTGAATAAGCTGGGTCCAAATGCAAACAACATAGACACTGATCTGCCGGTGCATTATGCGACGGCAGATCTGGGTCGATGCAGTTTGCAGTTGGTATCAGATCATACGCGAGTATATATGGTATATCTATTAGACCATGTCGAAATGGACTTTAAAATTAACAGTATGGACTCTGGTCTGCTGGTGCATCATACTACAGCAGATCTCATTCTATGCTGTTTGCACTTGGGTGTGTGTGATAAAAGAGCCAAGACAGTAGTGAGGGCGAAATTTTAATTTGATGATAATAATGATTATCAAATGTAATACAATGAAAACTTTTATTCAGTGGTAAATTAACATTTCTTGTGAATTTTTTATTATCATATATTTCAAGTCGAGTCCAACTGCAAACAATAGATTTTGATGTGCCATTGCATAATGTGCTGGTAGATCAGAGTCTGTGTTGTTGTATTGATTAGTCCAAAAATCCAGAGCTGCTATTGCATTATGTAATGGTAGATCTGGGTGTTTGCAGTTGGACTCTCCTTATAAGTGAGTACTTGTGGTAGTTAAATTTTGTTTTTCTCCTAAATTCCAGCTTTTCTTCAGAATCTACAACAAGACCAGGATGAAGAAGCTCAGTTTTTACAAAGGCATGGTAAGTCCTTTTTTGTAATTGTGAAATCCCCGAGAGAAAGAACAGTCAGGAAGTTTTGCTACACTTCCAGCAAAGCAATATCCATCTGCATTCATTTCAATGCAAATAAATTGGCTTGTTTGTCTTGCCTTGAAAGCAAGCACACCATATATATTTTGATATATTTATATTATATGATTTACAATACTATATACTCTTATTATAAGTACAATAGACTTACCATACGGACTTACCATTACAATATTTTCCTGAATACATCAATAATGATGCACTTCATAACATTATGATGTCATACAACATTTTACATTATGATGTCATACAACATTTTACATCACGATATTGTACAATTCATTCATAATATTCAAGCGACTCATTAATGAAATTATGAATGAAGCTATGTGAAGAGGAAAAAGAGCACGTTTATTTGAATATATGTAATTTTTACATTAACTCCCTTAGCAATGATGTGGCTTTCTTAGCTACTAGCTGGAAAACCTTTTTATTTCATCCCAAGAACCGCTGAGCCACTTTTTATCAAACTTCTTGGGAATGTTCCTTAGGATATGCTTTAGCAAAATTGTGTCATTGGTGGCTTCTCAAGCAATGTTGTGGCTTCCATATCAACCATCAGAACAGCTTAGCCATTTTTTAGCAAACTTGGTAGGAATATTTCTAAGTTTATGCTCTTTAAAAATAATTTGTATGGTGAATTCCATAGCAACAGTGTGGTTTCATAAGCAATCATATGGAAAACCTATATTTGACTTCGTTAGGACTACTATTGTTAGTTTTGATAAAATGTAGAGTGAATGTTTCATAGAACATGCTCTATCTTATTTGTAGTATGAATGTTTCATAGAACATGCTCTATCAAATTTGTAGTATGAATGTTTCATAGAACATGCTCTATGAAATTTGTAGTATGAATGTTTCATAGAACATTCTCTATCAAATTTGTAGAATGAATGTTTCATAGAACATGCTCTATCAAATTTTTGTTTGGAGTGGTTCCCCTAAGCTTTGGTGTGAATTCCATAGCTATGATATGGAAAACCTGTTTTTAGCTTCTTGTTCGTATCAACTGAGCCAGTTTCAAACTTGGTAGGAATATTATTAGGACATGTTTTACCAAATTTCTTCTTGGGGTGGTTTCCCTAGCAGTGGTATGGCTTCCTTAGCAGTTGGGTTGAAAACTTACTTTTGACCTCTTTACTAGAGTGGCTGACAAATTTCAGTCAAATCTTTTTGAAATGTTAGCTAAGAAAATCAGCGTGAATTCGTCCCATCTATCGAGAAAGGCAGTATAGTATTGATTATTAGTTTATTTGCTGCATATTGGTAACACTATTTTTGTATTTTGATCAACAACGAATGTTCAAAGTGCAAGCAATTTATGGTTAAAGAAGACACATGGTACAATGGTACATGTCTCACTTGCAGAGTGTTAATCTGCTTCACCATGCAGTGAATGTACTATGTGGTCAGCCTTCACCGTAAGACCATCACCATCATTAGCTAGTGTAGTCAAGGTGCCTAATAGCCTCTCTCCCGCACCCTCTCATCAAACCATCTCTGCAGTGACAGTTACATCCTGTCAGCTTGAATTGGAGGATACACACGTCAGATGCTGCTAGAGTCTCAAATCAGACTTTTACAGGAAATGACATTCCACTTGCTTGCTTCAGGGAAATTTTTATCCCTCCATTTGTTGTGTCTAGCCAATATAAGTTTGAATTTGATGGGAGATTGTGCTACCATCCTATTGCAGCTCAGTGAGCGCAAGTCCACCTACATGTCCGATCATGGCCTTGGACCTGTAAGTAAAGTTGCATGAGTATAGGTTGTTAACTGAGTACTGAAAAATATTGGACCCATGGTCATGTGGCGCATCATGCCCAAGCTTGCGAGGGCATTCTATGTCACATGATTGAGGGCCCAATGCTTTTTAATACTCAGTAAATAACCTTTTTATTGTATACTTAAAAACAAGCATATTAATCATTCTGTTATGTTTTAGGAATAACACAATTGAAACCCAACAAATATTTCAATGTTTTTATGAACATTTTACATGTTCAGTTAATAAATGAAACCTGAACACTGCAGAGTGATACATGCTATGTTACTGCCACGGAGGTGCATGCATACATGGGGTGATTCTTATTCAACACTGACTGAAATTAAGTTTGATGAAGAGGATGGAATGTCATGTAGCCAAAGAAACGCAACAAAATGTTAATATTAGGAAAGAATGATGCAATACATCAATGAAAATTGAAGTACCATTATGAAAAGATGAGCCAAACAATTCAGTCTAATATTACAGTATCATTGGTATTGTCTCAATGGTGGTGGGTAAATTTGAAAGTGCATTGTGTCATGATTGTTGCCAGGGTATTGTGGTCCATTTGGTCTTGGATAATAACTCAAAAAAGGATATATTTTAATGATTGCCCACTAAATCCAATGGACGTGGACAGAGGGGCAGGGGATTAAGCACTCGCTATGAGTAGTGGAAGCCCACTCAGTCTAGTGGATTTATCCCCAGTCTAGTGGAAATCCATTCAATCTAGTGGAACACCGTCATGGATTTTATTGCAGCTGTAGTGGGTTTTATGGCACCCCTCGCTGATTCTGTTGTATTTGCTCCACAAGTTGACACACTAAACAAACAGATGGGAGAAACGCTGACACTGTAAACCCAACCATGGCAGGTGCCAATTTCATACCTTTACCTGCACGAACTATACAGAGGTAACATTTTTTGTGATATTGATCAATGGCCTAGCTAGGGATACATAAAAACGAATGCACATAATGTAAAACAAATATGAGATTTCACATTTATTGGATATATTCCCATCCCTGTCCATAACAGAGCGTACATCAGAAAAAACTGCTTAGCTACATTCCTGTTCATTGATCACATGTGCATGTACCTGTTAGCCTATACAGAAGCAGAAATTTACATACTGTTCTGCATCAGGCGGTAACAAAAGTGCTTTGTGTACTGGTTTTTAATTTGTGCTAGTTTATGTTTTATTTCCATGCTATTTCCCAGATCCACTTCGAAGAAATTATTGAAAGCAGTGATACATATAAAATACGAAAAAAGAGATTATAAATGAACGCCTTAGCGTCAGGCATGTATGATCAGGAACACTGGAACATTATGACATGTATGTCATAATTCTTACAAAGTTTATTCTACAAGAATAACATGGCATCATATATTAAAATGAAAAGATACACGAGCTGTGCTATGAAAAG
This sequence comes from Margaritifera margaritifera, assembly GCA_029931535.1. NCBI lineage: Eukaryota > Metazoa > Mollusca > Bivalvia > Unionida > Margaritiferidae > Margaritifera > Margaritifera margaritifera. Next base: position 4,951,805 of record JAQPZY010001633.1, read on the forward strand.
GTTCTTCTGTACTGTTACCCTTAAACTTTGAAAAAAATAACATTGTTTATGAGAGAATACAACAATTTTTTAAATGCGCACAATTGTATACATTGTACTGATTGTTGCGCTCTATCAGTGGCCATTCATGTCATAAACGAAGTGATTTAAGTGGAAAAAAGTTACTTTCTGTCCTCGTTGTTTTCATAAATATACTTGCATCACCAGGCACTGGCACGGGAGTAACATTCTTACTTTGAAGTCAGCCGCTACACCTAATATTATTGTGTAAAACTGGTCTCTTGCTTCCTATGAAAAACTAAATATAATTATTTGTATTGTCCTAATTAGAGACCTACCATTTAACTTACATTTAGAAAAAAAATCTAATGGCCTTGATGCACATCAAAACTTGGTTCTTTTTTTCTAAAAATCAGAACAACTGTATTTGTTTCAAGTTATATCCCATCCCCTCCATCTCTCATTGTCTCACAGCCTACAACTCCCCCCACTCTGTAGCATAATAGACAAATAGAGTGGGAGTCTTACATGACTTAAATTATGGCAGTTCCTAGCAGGCTGCTCTCTATCAGTGGCTGTTCATGCCATAAACGAAGTGATTTTTATGAAAAAGGTTACTTTCTTCATCACATTTTTCATGAATATATCATCAAGCACTAGCCAAGGAGTGACATTTTTTACTTTCAAGTCGGCCGTTATACTTGTTAACAGTGGCCAGTCAGGAAGGTTTTGAATGTTGAGTTTATTTTTTAGCACTGAAGTTTCAAAAGAAACATTAAATTCTAAATGAAAATGTTTTTTGTTGTTTGTGGAAAAACTAATTTTGGACTTGTAATATGGGCTGAGAAACGCAATGTGGTTAAGTTGTGATATTTTCGCATAAAATTGGTTTCTAGCGGTATATAAAGCAAACCATATAAAATTTGTATTCTTCCTATTAATCGTTCAGTGCAGCGCATATATGTCTATCCCAGTAGCACAAAGCTATGACATGTTTACAAAAGCTGTATTACAATACAGGCTTTTTTTTTTTTAAATGCATCTTTATAATAAAATGTTTATTACATACAAACACGAGGGAGAGAAATTATGCACAGTAACTTCCGATCGACATTACCCATAGCTTTTATCGCTAATTTGGAAACAGGCATTGATAATTAGAGAGTATGCATTTTTGAAATGTGCTACATTTGTCTTCATTTTGGAATTCGTTTACTGACAAAAGTAAAATTTTGATTCGGCTCTTTATTCAAAATAAGTTGGTAAATTGTTGCTTAGCAATTCATTTTGTATTTAAGAAGAATATATATAATTGGATTGTTAACCTGCTATTAGTTTGCTTTTCTTATTTTCTTACTATCTGTTGTCGAATCTGGTCATAATAAACATGTACAAACTTAATGCTTCAGAAATTTAATAGATTGAAAGTCAAATGAGTGAACATTACTGCAATAATCACAGTGAACACAGTGACAATATTTGTGATGACCTTAGAATTTATATGAACGGTTCAAGATAAACAGAAAATAATTGGGAATTACAACCTTTGAAGCCAAAACCTCTTCCACCTCCAGTTTGGAGTAGTTAACAAAGTTCTACCATGGATACCTGTTTAAAGCCATGAAAATTGAGAAGCCACATATTAATTGCAATCAGTGCAATTAGAGATAGATTTTATAGCCTTGGCAAACACGTGGCTTAGCCATTTCGGGTAATATGCAATGCATTATTGATAAAGATGATGTGTTCAGCTTATGTGTAATACAGTACAAGTTAAACAAGTTTGGGGGGGGGGGTAGCAGTGTAAACAAGAATAAATTCCACTTGGATAAAACTCAAACCAAACTGACTTACAAAATGTCAATAAACTAATTGTAATGTGGATCTATTTCTTATAATTATTTCGATCCAGATATTAAAGTATGCAGTTACCTGTTTGTGACTATTGGAGTGTTTGGTTATTGAGGCAAAAACAAATGTAAACTAATTTCTTTGAACAGTGTTCGGCATGTTTCTGTGTGTGGTATATTGCTATACAGCTACAGTTAGTGTGGTCGAGTGGATTAAGTGTTTGACTTAGACACACTTACTTGACTTTGGAGCATGAGGTCGTGAGTTCTTTTTGGCTTGGTGTGAATGATGAGGCCGCTAATTGAAGAAAGCTAGCCAATCAGGGAATACTTAAACTGTTACTGAAGCATGTAAAAAAAAAAGTGTTTTTAATGTTAAGTGCAACTGATTATGATGATTTGCGCATTAGTGCTTTGGATTCCATATTTCATGAGAGAGAGGTGGGGAGGGGTCTTTACTAAAAAATGTTATTGATCCAGAAATGCTTCAATAGGTTCGTCTCATTTTTCTGTATTTTGCATGTTTATCCCAGTTCAGGTAATTTTTGAGATTTTGTATAGATGGGTTTCTTATAGTTTCTGTTGGTAAATTGTAAACGGCAGGAATTAAATTTGATACAAGGTAGTTCTACATAAAGGGAACTGAATGATCGAGTGTTGTAGATCTCATTGTTAATAACAAAGGGTCAAATTACATCTTTGTAAGTAGTTCAGAGCAAGACCATTATCTATTTTAAACAACTAATCTGACTGACGCAAGGAATGGAAGACCAACAGATAAATGCAAAAATTTTATACTAGCTGTATTGATTAGTTCACTAGTTTTTCTTTCTATCACTGATTTTTCTTTTACAAGAATCAAACAATGGAATAGCCTGTGGCTATACAGTATGATTCACTTATCCCCGAGTACATTGTTTATTGTCAACTCAATGGCAAAGCCGAGATGTTGCCAGGGTGCGTGAATCGTGCAAAATTTGCACGAATTCGTGCACTTCAAAAGCAGTGATGCACGAGAACTCCTGCAAATTAGTTTAAAGTCACACATAAAAAAAAGTACTCTGCGCAATATACAATTTTTATTTAACTGTTAACCCTTAAAGTACTTGTCGCAGAATAAGTCGCGCCGCCAGTAGAGGTCTCTTGGCGCTTGTCTCATCATCTATCTTTTTTCCGGTAGACAACTGTTTACACCTCTGAATACTTCCGCTTGACATGAACGGTTGTTAAACTAAATTTGATTAGCACATTGGGCCCTGGAGCAAGCATTGTCGAGGTTGAACCTTGCATTCATGAAGGAAGTTTTACAAATGCATGTTTAAAGTAAGGGCTCCTAGAAAACCCAAAATGGCTGACTCCCAGCATGGTTCATCATCAGAAGACGATTTCGTTTGTCAAATACTGGCTGATGATAGTGATGATGACAATGGTTTTTAAAGTTTTGAAGTATATGAGATTATTGGAGCCTGGACAGTGTTACTGGAAATATCAGTGAGTAATTTTCGAACCTGAAAATTATGTTGAATACAAGTCCGATGTACATGCCGGATGGACAAAAACAGACAGCATGCTTGTCAACCCCCTATTAAGTGGTATTTCGAACTCGAATGTCGAAAAGGTAGAATACCAAGCCAAATTAAAATACAGGCAATTTAAAAATAGAGTGCAATTTTCATTTTTTTTCTCAAACAATTATGCCTTGAACGATCTTGTGCTACAAAACTATATAGCACTCTAAGGTTTAAGATAATCTAAAAAGAAATTAAAAAGTAAGGATATTTATTTTTGATGAATGGCATTAATGGACTTAAAACCCTAATACAACATTGTGGAACAGATAAGAAATCTGGCATAATAGTCAGCAAAGCACTGATTCCAGAAAGTGAAACTTTGTTAGAGCTCTTGTTAGTGAAAAAATTATTTTGGAGCTGAGATATCCAAGAGACAATACCTATGAGCTGTTGAAAATTGTACATAACAACCATAAAGAACAGTTTTCCAACTTGTTCAAGCTGGCTTAGCTAGCTATGCATACGTGAAAGGGGGTTCTCAGCACAGAAGAATATTCATACACAGATAAGGAACAAATTAAGCTTCGAAATGATCAACAGATTAATGCTTATACAACTAGAGGAGACATCTTTTGAGGATTTTGATTTAAATGGAGCAGGAAGAAGGAAAGAGATGGATATTTATGTGTTATGTAAATATTGAACATTTCCTCCTCCACCTCATTTTTGTTCTATTCCGCCCTTATTTTGATGACAAGGTGGGAGCTCCCCCCATTAGTTAAAATCCTGGCAGTATCTCTGCAAAGAAAACAAACCTGCAGAAGAGCTGCTGTTGTGCTTTTAGGTTATCAGTTCGCACATGAAATTAACATGTCAGTATCAAAGACAACAAACCATGTTGATCGCTTCGAAAAGTGCACGTGTAAACTACATGTATCTAGGATGGCTTTTTGCAACCATTGTGATTTTTTTTTAAAAAATGCTACTTCGGTAATGAATACAAAATAGTAAAGTTTAAAATAAAATAAAGATTTGAAATCTTAATGATGTTTTTTTTTTTTAGCAATAATTGGGATCTTGTACGATTTTGTTTCACTTCAGTCAGGTATGAATGCGACTTTGTTATTGATTTGCTCGATGCTTATCGTTCTTTTCATTGCAATAAGTACAGTATCACTGACTTTCATATGATCATTAAAAAATTCTATTGCGCAAACTGAAAAAGATATAAGGACATGAATGCTTGTTTAGATTCTGATAACATAGTATTGAAGAAAAAAATTAGATTCATTGTGCAAAATGTAGTATTAATACAGTTTGCAAGGGAATTGTCATTATGTTAATATTATCTAAAATTTGATTTGGCATTATGTATCATTCATTATCTTCGTTAACTGAATGATTACATTTGTTTCAGTATAAAAAAGTAAGCAAATTCCTACCAAAAGTGATAACGATGTAGATAAATTGGTGCCTCTCTCTCTCTGTCTAAACCTCTTTTGAGCATGCTTGCAGGGGTCATAAACAGTAAAACCATGCCCATATTATCGAGACCACATCCACTCCGCGGTGGTGATCGGTTGCGACTCTGTGAGAAAGCATGGTGTGCAGAGCTATTCTCCATGAGATGCCGCAGCAACTCTATCAGGACATGAGATGTGGTAGAGGTTTTTTTTTAATCCTCTCCACTGTCTCTCCACCATCACCGCAAAGCATGGGGTTACAAAAATAGGGTGATCTGTACTGTAACCACCAAAATGCGTTTTCTATCCCCATTTCAGGCGAAAATGAAGAAAATCTCTAGGGGTTAATGAGTTGAGAATGATTTATCATATCATGTAAATCATTAAAATTTTTGTTCCAGAGCCCCAGCTGAATTTGCCTGTCAATTGTCCTCCCTTGGGCAGCAGTTTGTTTCACAGTCATGACAATACTACTGACCAGCAGGAAGTGTCTGATGAACCAGGAGGACATCAGACTGGTATTAAAGTAGTGTTCAGTAGTGAGAATCTCAATGAAGAGGATGGCCATCACAGTGGGTAATGGATAGTAAGTAATAATTACCTTTTATAGATATATGGTAGAGTCTCTTTAATTATATCAACACATTTAGAAAAAAAGATTGTGATTTGTGATTTTGCCTGTCTGAATGTGTTTGTCTGTAGTGTCGCACAAATCCTTAGACAACTTTAAAGATAGAGACTTAAATTTTTGGGATATGATTGAGGGTAGCTTTTGGATTGCACAATGGTTGTAGAAGTTTGATCCATCAATGTTTCATTTAGTCAGTTGTCCTGCATGGCAAGTGACCTGGAAGTTTTACTCATACTGTACAAATTTTGCTCATCCTACACTTGTGTATAATTTTGAAGACTTAAAACCTAAACTTCATCTACTTTTATTCAACGATATGACAAGTTCTGTACATTTCGGCTCTTCTGATGCCTTTTTATGTTCTTCACACTATGTGTTTCTGACTTTAATCATGAAATTTCAATGATTCTTGCCTAAATGTGTCCTTCAAATCCACAACTTAAGATGATTTTGAGTATAATATTGATGGATATTTGTGACTACTTGATAAAATAGCACACTGGAGTCCTTATTATACTTTAGGCAATTAAAACACTGGAGTCATTATTATACTCCAGGCAATTAAATTCTGTAAGCCATGCCTCATGAACATTTTTCTTACATTTTGAACAATCATACTGTTTTTGCTGCAGTTTTCTTTCCTTTTGTTGTTGTAGCCTTTCTTCTTCCTTTTCGTTTCCTTTATCTCCCTACCCACCACTGAAAAATTTGAAAAAATACTCATGCCTATTGTTCTAATGATTATTGGTGGCATTGATCCATGATATCTTTAGATGAATGCATGTGGAAATTGCTGGTTGCAACCGATATAAATAATCCCAAGTAAACCAGTCCATATTGTCTAGTATTCTCGCTCAGTTTCCAGATGAACTGCACGAAATGCAGAGTTTTTGGAAAACATTAGCTAAGTTCAAAACACTTCTCTAAATGTAGGAAATAATAGAGTATTCCTGGTGTATAAGATGCTTATGTAAAGGGTCAGGTACTGTAAGGGTCAATTTCAGCCCTTAATCAGATTCGGATGAAACTTTGATAGATAAATGATGCCCCTCTCTCTTCCTTAAATATGGATTTCATTTTTATCCATCACCGCTTTTAAGAAAGGAAAGCAACCAATAAATAACCACTGGTTTTCTTCTCTGTTGTGGTACCTATATTCATGGATTACAGATACGTTGGCTAAAAGCTCCTATCATGCATATTGCCGAAAAATACACATCCAAAATTGTGCATTTACACACAATGTGCGTAATGATATATGATAAGACTAAAAAATTTGATTTTTGTTTTGCAACATTGTTAAATGATGTGTATATTTCCATTAGATTTGCTTGATTACCTATGATGCCTATTTTCGATTTAATTTAAAACGTTTTGCTCATGTTTGTGTTTAGCATTGACTTCAGGGCCAAGTAAATCCCATAGCCCAATGCATACCTGCCAACCATTACGCTTTTGGTGTAATCATTCCACTTTTTTTCACCTAATTACATCTTACGCTCGCCTGTATATGGATTACGATTTGTTGGTACATTGAAAAAAATACAAATTAGCAATAAAAAGATTGTGTTTGTCAGTTTTATTATCATCTCTTTAATCCCACACATCATATAAATCTGAGAAAAAAAGAAGACTGCTGCATAATAATAGCATAAGAGTACATTTGTCATAGACCTCCATGTACTTTCGTTATTTTCTATTGATAGCGGCTGTATATTTCACATTTCCAAGCAAACAGACCGGTTTCTTGAATTTAAAGACTTGTCTCACAGATTCATTATATTAATACACAGAATTTATTAGTGGACCAGTCTAAACTTAAAATATCACAGCAGATGTTAAGTGAAACAGGCTTTAATGATGTGACTCTTGGATGTTATACGACTGAAAAATGTTTGAGAAGAGGGATCTTTTTAAACTTTAAAACATGTCGATCAGAAAAAAAGACAAGTACAATTTTCCAAGTCGCTAGTCCGGGACAAGTGCTTTTTGCCTTTCTTAAAAAAAGTTGGCCAAGTGGCTATTTTCATGCCATAATCACTTTATCTATCTTTATCTGGTCGTTCATGCCCTCTGAGCATACTGAATGCTTGATTGTACCCTCTCCGTGTATTACACATACGGGGTGGTCATTGATAACTCTTGCATGTGCGCACGTTATATTACCATGTGACTGCATATTATGCTAAGCCACTAAATTATTGGCCAATCAAAACACATGAGACAAAACAAAGCTGGTATGATTAATTAGCAGTGTTTTAAATGGCTTCCTTGTATTGTGTTGACTGAAACCAGATCCTCCTGTGATTTTAATACAGCGAATCAATCCAATTAAATGAATGAAAGTCAAAACAGCTGTGCATGTAGAACCTTGTGAACAAATAGGGTAGGTGTTGCAGAGGCAATAAAGGTTCAGAAAAAACTAGACCAGGGCGAGAACAATTTACTTTTGGTGAAATATCAATGTAAACGAGATGTAAATATTATCTCCAGTTTTCATGAAGCAAAGGTAGCAGTCATCAACAAGACAAATTTTGCAATAAATGCATCTGTAATGAAGCCCACCTGTATTGTGGATTATGTGAAAAAAATGGAGTAGATTTAAGTGACCAATTTAACCAATACAATCCTGTACTAAAGAAATCCAAGAAATGGTGGAAAAAACTTTTTTTTATCTGTTGAACGTATGCATTGTAAGCGCGTATCATTTGTACTTGAAATACTCACCTGTGCAGAAGAAACTAAGTCGCCATGATTTCTGGGTTTCAGTAGTGGAGGTATTAGTTCAGGAAGCAGGAAATGTGTCTGAACCTATTAGGAGAGGACGAAAATGTGCTGGTGAGCTACCTGAACGCCTCATTGGAAGGCATTTCCCTGAATTTATTCCAGCTGCACCTGGAGCTTAACGAGCATGCCCTACATGAGATTGTGTTGCAGGTAATAAGAGAAGGAAGGACATGGAGGAATTTCTGAAAAAAGCAAACATCCTTCAGATGTGAGACATGCCAAGTGATGCTTTGTGTACCTGATTGTTGCTGGTTATTCCACACACATGTAAATTACAAACAAAGTGGTGATATTAGTTCTGATAAATTAGAATAACACCTGAACAGGTAATGAACTTGATATGTGACTCTCTGTAAGCTCATATGTGCACATGAGATGCTACAAATATAGTAGAATAAATAACAAGTGCAAAGTTTTCATGAACATTTATTACTGACTCAATGGGGTGTAAACTTAACTCCAGGGACACACAGAGGCAGCCGATACGGGCTGGTCTAAGCAGGTATCAAAAATGTGACCCTTGGATTACGAGTCCAGCACTCTACCAACTGAGCTAACGCAGCTGACCCCACCACTGACTACAGTCATTTGGTACCAGACACCAGCCAGCCCCAGACCATGTCAGCTCCAGCTCTGGCACATCTTTGATCTGTGCCTTTGACTACTGTGACTGGGTATGGTGGTCTATTTTCTTGGTATACCCAGTTCCGTCCCCAAGTCACAGGCAGCATCCAGCACTCAATCACACCAGTTCGGTCCAGGCTCTGCCCTGGATGCCCAGCATAACTGGCACCAGATTCAATGAACCATCCCATATGATACAGTACTGGACCCATGGAAGTGTCACAAACCAGCACCAGACAGAACCATCACCAGTCCTGGTTCTGTCATGACCTAGTACCAGCTTTATTGACCCCCCCCCCCCCCCATTTTTGGACATGTGGCACCAGTTTCAAACATTCACTAAAATATATCGTGAATGCCTGAAAATAACTCTATCACAGCATGGATGGACTTCCAGTCTTGTTCATCATCCCCAAAAGCTTGCTTTGCCAGCTCATCATCACAATCTTTACAGGAGGCTTTGCTATTACCTCAAACATTTCAAGATCTGTGATCACAAGCACCAGCTTTCTTACTTGATTTGATGATATCCAGAGAAGATTCAGTCTTTAGTGCATAAATTGAAGAAGTCTTCCAGCTTCTGCTTCCAGAGTTTTGTTCGCCTGCTGCTGCTCTGTCAGTGGCATCTTCCAGAATTCCTGCAACTGTCAATCTCTTAACAAAGAAAGACCAGCCTTCTTTCAAACAACTTCCAGGGTCTGGTTGAGTTACAGACAACCGACAACCTATATTGTTTTGATATGCAGTTCCAAACCCAAGTGTCAACACAACCTTCTTTTTGGAAGACACACATACCGGATTTTTCATGGAAATCACAGTTGTCAACACAGACATCACAGGCCTGGGAATGTCAACATTCCTATGTTTATATGGACCAGAAATCTTTCCTCAGCACACATCATTTGGTTTGAAATCTAATACCGATTGGATCCATGCTTGACTTGGCCTTGATGTGTATATTTCAGCAGTCTGAACACATTCTTGACCATTCCAACAAGAACTCCACTGATAGACATACTTGGGAATCAATATCGTGCATGGTTCATGCACTCAATAGGACAGTTCAACAGGTCACCAAAGACGCAAATCTTGTGCAAGCCTAGTAACCTAGAGACCAGCCTAAAAGAGATCAGAGAGCAGGAAGGAGACTTAAAGCCCTGCCAGATGTGGAGACTCTCTTCTGATCCACTCCCCTTTTCGAGGGTCCAGAGTCGGAGTGTTCTTGATAACAGAGCATGGGTAGATAAGGAGCTGTTTCAACCCAGCTTCCTTCCCCATCAGCCTCCCCACAGATATAGTGCCATGGCACCCCACCCTTTTCCAACATCCCAGCAGGGAGAAGACTTAAACCACTTGCTATAGAATGGAAGAGACTCATGGTTTTTGCATATCATCTCAGAAGGTCTCCAGATCACATTCTGCACCACTTCCCCATTACTAAGGGTTCTCTTTGCTACAAATGTTCCAAGAGACCCATACAAAGTCAATGTTCTGCCACAAGAAATAAACACCTGCTTTGCACAAAGAGTGATATAGATTGTTTACAACACCATCTCACTGGGATGTTACTCCCAACTTTTCCTAGCACCCAAAGCCAATGGTAAGCTTTATCAGGTCATAGTTTAAAACTCTTTCAGCCAGTTCATTTAGACACTGCACTTAGGAAGGAGAAACCAAGATCAGTTCTTAAAGCCGTTCATGAGTGAGATTTTGCAGTCAGCCTAGACTTTCATGATGCATGTTCTCATACTCACATTGAAAGGTCTTCTTGGAATTTCATGTGGCGCATACAGGGACACTGTGCCAGTTAAGGGCACTCCCTTTCAGGCTGAATATCAGTCCCCAGGTCTCCACAAGAATCATCATGGTCAGAGACATTAAATTCCATGGACAGCATTTTGCATAAGTACTAGGTTGGGAACTTTTTATAACTAGAAATGAAATCCCTTATTTTTCTCTTGCTTTGCCTTGGATTTCTTTTCAACAAATCTGATCTCACTTTATCCCTCCATTTCATCAACCAAGGCATGGAGTTCGAAATACCCCTTGAAACAAGTCTGTCTACAAGTATGCTATGAAAATCACTTTGGTCGTGTCTGCCATTCTTTCAGAGAATTGAATTTCTGCGTGGGAATTTCTTTGATTCTTGGGTCTCTTCAATGGAGCAGCGAATCTCCTTGCCCTGGGATGCCTATTCATGAGACCCCTGCAGATGATCCTTCTATCCCATTGGTGGCCAAAACTTTGCCCTCTACATCTAATGATCAAAGTTTCTACATAAGGTCCAACCTCAGCAAATGGGAGGATCTTATTTGGCTTAGGGTAGGTATCCCACTGCAGGATAAACCTGAACAGGGTTTGGTCCCTTCAGGAGCACTCATTGTAGATCAGTTACCTGGAGATGTTGGCCATAGTAAATGCCTTTCAATCATGGCAGGAGATGCTATCAGAAAAGAATGTTCTGTTTCTGTCTGATGACTTGATTATTGTCAGTTACATCAGAAGGCAAGGGAGTGCCAAGTCCCTAGACCTCTGCCTTCTGGTTTGGGATTTTCTTAGGTGGTGCCATTGTCAATAAATCCACATTGAAGACCACAACATCCCAGACAGGCTCAGTGTCCAAGTGGACTCGCACTGAATTGTTCCTTCACTCTTCCATCTTAAGTCAAATCTGCACCTGTTGGGGTCAGTTGCTTGTGGACCTACTTAAGACAAGGTGGAAAACCAGTCTGTTGGGGTCAGGTGCTTGTGGACCTACTTAAGACAAGGTGAAAAGCCAGTCTGCATACCTTTGTCTTGCCAGTCCCAGTTCCAAAAGCCTTTGCAGTTGACACCTGTTCCCTGAATTAGAATGGTCTTTTCTCCCAATCCATCTGATTTCCAAAATCTTGCAAAAAGTGAGGGAATCAAATGTGCTGACAAATTCTGATTGCACCCTTCAGATGGATCAGTGACTTCTTGAACCTTAGACTCGGCAGCAGAGATTTTCAGAAAGATCCTACTTTCTCATCACCTGCTAAAACAACTGTAAATGCAGATTTTCCATCGGAACTCGGAGATGTGGACTGTGTATAACAGGCTCGTGTCAAACAAACTCGCAAAAAGAAACAGTTCACTTTTAGCTACATCAGGCAGAATCAGTGAGATACATGCTTTATCGGTCTACCTAAACTCTCGACAGTTCTACTGTTTCTCGCAAAAACGGCCCTTTCTTTCATTGCCAAAAAAATGTGGGTGGGGACTTGGTGGGAGTCTCTAATTGAGTACCATATGGATAGTGGCTTCAGAATATTCAGTTTTAATCCATATTGGAGATGTAACTTTCGGGGGACATGATGGGAATGTGTTTGTGCATACAGTTTCGGTAGTGGCCTCTGGCTAATCAGTATTCTCCTGTAGAAATAATAATTTGGTTTTTCTTTGTCATGGTTACTAATGTTTTTATTTGCAGATGTTGTGTGTGTATTCTCACTGCTACTGTTAACAGGCTAACACCATTGTTTGTAATCTTTTCTTACACTTCTTTCAGACTCCAGACTGGATCATGTAGAAGCTGTGCCCACTCAGTCCTCAGATGGTGTTTGGTCTGACTTTGACAGCAGTATCTTACACAGCAGCAGTATAACACAGGCAGAGTCTGTATCACTGAGAGAGGGAGGGGAAGAAGAAGAACTGTTGAGTTTGCAATTCATTACTCACTAGAAATTTTTGTAATAATTTTACTATTTAAGTGTTTTATTTTTTAAATATTATTTTGGCCCTCATTGGTAAAATAATTACACCTTGATAATTATATCTCGAACAGAAAATATTTCTCTCCAGATAGATTATATTCCAGCTTAAAATGAATGTGAAGGTCCAGATAAAATTCTGAAAGTCAAACACTTTAAGTTGATAAAAAATCATTAGAATTAAATTTTTACTCAGTGGAAACACTTCCCAGACATGATATTTATTATTATTTTTGTTGACGTTGTTTAGTTTTTTTACTAAATAGATTATTAACCTCTTGTAATGTTTTGAACATATTAGTTACCTAAAATCTTGGAATTGTGTACTTTTTTAAATCAGCAAGCCAAGTAACTCTGAATTGTATCTTATTGCATGGTTTACAGTTTAAGAGTCATTATTTGTTTGCTGTTTCAAGTTTGTTAACTACTGGTAACAGCACAGGTAACAGAGCTGATATCGGGGAATATCAGCACAGTTTTCGTGTGGCTGATATCTCTGTAAAACAAAAAGTAACAAGTATTAAAGTTTAATGGGAACACAGAAAAAGATCTCAAGATCATATCAAACTATTTTTCTTTAACTGAGAGAAGTCTCCAACAAAAGTAGCCACTGCCAATGGCTTTTAAATACTACTACTCACTATTTTCATCATAATGTCTGATAATTTTAGGATCTACCCTCCTCTGTTTGAGTCCACCATTGTATGTTTTGCAACTTTTTCTTTTAAATTCTACATATCTACCATTTTTGTCAGTGCTAATTTCCAACTGATTTGTTTCCAGTTCTATGTGTTCACTGCATCCATGCCAACCAAATAATTTGCAATTATAACAGTGAGCAGTATACTAGAAGGACACAGAATCTTTCTCCAACATACCTTTCTCCCACACAAGTCTATTATCTTCACTTCACACAGGTTTAGCTTCTATAAATGGAATAACTTGACCTTCCTTGATAAGTGTTTTTTCATCTGCACATCTAGCACAGATCTGAATTGGGCATATCTAGGATATTTTTTCATTGATGAACTTTTTATCAAAAACACAGCCATCATGAAATTTCCTTAGAAGATTGCACACAATATTGTTCAGTGAACTAGGGGGATACAATTCTCTGTTTTGTTTCTTTATTTCCACAACAAATTTGAAAGGTAAATAAAATATTTCCAGCAAACCAAATTCTAAGACGGAAAATAATCATTAAAAAATCTTTCAAAACTTTTAACTTAAACAGATTTTTTTTCCTCAATCATACAATGATACAGCAATAGCTAGAAAAACAAAAACTGCAATAATGTCTCAAATTTAAGGCTATGGTCAACTGTAGAAAACTATAGCTTGTCATTATATTCAGCTCTGGAACAAGTGGAATGTTTTCTCCATAATTCCTGAATTTTTCCAGGTTTCAAAGACAGAAAGAGCTCATTTTATGCTAAAATCTGTGTTCTTTAACTTTTGTTCAGCAACAAGATTGTTTACATCAATCAAACTCGCAGACTTGCCAGAACATTCCTTTCCTTGAATGGTGAATTTTTACTTTCTCTTCATCAGGTAGCTCAATGATAAAACTTCCAAAAGGGTTAATATCTCTAGTTTTTGCTAAGAAGTCTATTAAACTCTCTGCATGCGACGAATGAATGAATTAGTTCCATTTTCTCTATTGCATTCAGGGTTTGTGATAAAAGCATGTATGTCTTTTGTTCAATGCCCATTCTGAATGTTTTAAATTTTTTTCACCAGTAAGCAAAGAACCACTTCTTCACAACTTCAGTGAGAGAACATGAGCAAGTAAATCAGAGCTTATCAAATCGATTTTTCTTCCTACCAATAAAATCACATGAAGTTTGATGCGATATTGAAGTTTGATGTTATGGAGGCATTGCCATCTTGATTTAAAGTAAGCATTGTGCATGTCATGTGGCAATAGAAACATTCTGGGGGCTCCTAGGGGAAAATTCAAAATGTGTTGTTAACTAAAATTGTTCATTTCTTTGTTTTATTTATTTAGTGACTATGCAGTAAGATAGTTATGGAACTTTGACTCAATAAATACTTCAAGGTTACATTTGTGCTGGCGTGCCCTTATGGGCTATAATGTTAGTACTTTCTCTGGCTAACTATCCTGAAAGTTGTAAAATTATATTCCTCAAGGTTGCCCCAGTACAAAAGTAAGCTTTCAGTGTTTATCTTAAGAAAGTTTTATAACTAGTACATAACAGTAAATGCATTCCATGAGCATTTTATCCATTCATATAGTTTGTTTATCATACATAGAACTGGTATATTATACAATAAGATCTCCAAAGCACAGAAACTTTTGAAGTAAGTGATGTCATATGCATACACTTGTTAAAATGAAACTGCTTTTAGTGAATATTGTTGAATATAAATTCAGCTAAACTTGTCCCCTTCTATATAAAAAGGTAAGGAGTGCAACTGCAGCCATATTGTTCTTTTTGTCCCAGACACACCTCTGCTTACTTAAAATGGCCCTGTGAAGATAATATATGTGACTAATGTCTCTGAATTAGAATGAAATGACAAAACAAAGGCATATCTCTTGATGAATACTACATTTATGTTTTATCTCATTTAAATGGAATGACAAAACAAAGGCATATCTCTTGATGAATACTACATTTATATTTTATCTCATTTAAATGGAATAACAGAACAAAGGCATATCTTTTGATCAACACTACATTTATGTTTTCTCATTTAAATGGAATGACAAAAAGGCATATCTCTTGATGAATACTACATTTATGTTTTATCTCATTTAAATGGAATAACAGAACAAAGGCATATCTCTTGATGAACACTACATTTATGTTTTATCTCATTTAAATGGAATGATAGAACAAAGACATATCTCTTGATGAACACTACATTTTTGTTTTATCATTTAAATGGAATGATAGAACAACCGCATTTCTCCTGATGAATATTGCATTTATGTTTTATCTCATTTAAATGCAAGTTTTTAATGCCTGTGAACAGCTTTAACATGTGCAATAATCCTCTGGCAACAATCAGTTCAGACATAGTTTTGTTTCACACATTATGATTGGTTGCTCCAGGACACACCTCCATTGTTGCTTAAATGTACAAAATGGAGGTAATCCACATGACAATCTTCAGTAAGTTTCCATGAGGGAGGAGTGTGCCACAGAGCAACCAGCAGGACATGAGATGTAAATCATGGTGTCCTTTGTCGTCAAATAACTGTCATTGCACCCTTTACAGATCTTTTGAATTTGTCAATGTGTCCATTACTTAGGGACACAATGCACCAGCATATTGTTTCCTGTTTTACACAGCATTATTTAGGGACACAATACACTAAGATATTGTGTCAATTTTTACACCACAAGATCATCCTTGAATGTTGCAACACCATGATATTAATTGAATACTCCCTTGCATGTAAAGTCTGGCCCAGTATGATAGTATGTCTTGTGTGTAAAATGTACAGACATAATAACTATTAGACTTTTCCTCAGAGTTACACAAATTTCTCTGTCATAAATACAGATACCAAAAGGCCATGACTGTCCTATCTCTAAAATCAACCATCGTGATTAATATCGGACCGTTCCTCAGAGTCAAGCATATTTCCCTGTTATTGATACATACACCAAATGTCTGTGACTCCAGTTTGTGAAGCCCGTAACTTACCATTCAGAAACATGTGAATTATCATGTCTCTACACGCTACATAATAACTATCAGACCTTTCCTCAGAGTCAGACATATTTCTATGTCATAAATATAGATACCAAAGGACCATGACTCCAGTTTGTGTGTAAGCAGTAACTTTCCATCATGAAACCTGAATTGTCATGTCTCTACACGCTACAATACAGCTGTACTGGGGGAGATAGTCGACTATGTAAATAAAGTGATATAAACATTAATACATATCTACACAAAATACTAACATGTATACTTATATTAAAATACAAAATAACTTTTATAAAAATATTTTTTAAAATTGGTACATATCTACACAAAATACTAACATGTATACTTATACACATGATATTTATTATTATTTTTGTTGACGTTGTTTAGTTTTTTACTAAATAGATTATTAACCACTTGTAATGTTTTGAACATATTTGTTACCTAAAATCTTGGAATTGTGTACTTTTTTAAATCAGCAAGCCAAGTAACTCTGAATTGTATCTTATTGCATGGTTTACAGTTTAAGAGTCATTATTTGTTTGCTGTTTCAAGTTTGTTAACTACTGGTAACAGCACAGGTAACAGCACAGATAACAGAGCTGATATCGGGGAATATCAGCACAGTTTTCGTGTGGCTGATATCTCTGTAAAACAAAAAGTAACAAGTATTAAAGTTTAATGGGAACACAGAAAAAGATCTCAAGATCATATCAAACTATTTTTCTTTAACTGAGAGAAGTCTCCAACAAAAGTAGCCACTGCCAATGGCTTTTAAATACTACTACTCACTATTTTCATCATAATGTCTGATAATTTTAGGATCTACCCTCCTCTGTTTGAGTCCACCATTGTATGTTTTGCAACTTTTTCTTTTAAATTCTACATATCTACCATTTTTGTCAGTGCTAATTTCCAACTGATTTGTTTCCAGTTCTATGTGTTCATCGCATCCATGCCAACCAAATAATTTGCAATTATAACAGTGAGCAGTATACTAGAAGGACACAGAATCTTTCTCCAACATACCTTTCTCCCGCACAAGTCTATTATCTTCACTTCACACAGGTTTAGCTTCGATAAATGGAATAACTTGACCTTCCTTGATAAGTGTTTTTTCATCTGCACATCTAGCACAGATCTGAATTGGGCATATCTAGGATCTTTTTTCATTGATGAACTTTTTATCAAAAACACGGCCATCATGAAATTTCCTTTGAAGATTGCACACAATATTGTTCAGTGAACTAGGGGGATACAATTCTCTGTTTTGTTTCTTTATTTCCACAACAAATTTGAAAGGTAAATAAAATATTTCCAGCAAACCAAATTCTAAGAGGGAAAATAATCATTAAAAAAAATCTTTCAAACAAAAGCTGCAATAATGTCTCAAAATTAAGGCTATGGTCAACTGTAGAAAACTATAGCTTGTCATTATATTCAGCTCTGGAACCTGTGGAATGTTTTCTCCATAATTCCTGAATTTTTCCAGGTTTCAAAGACAGAAAGAGCTCATTTTATGCTAAAATCTGTGTTCTTTAACTTTTGTTCAGCAACAAGATTGTTTACATCAATAAAACTCGCAGACTTGCCAGAACATTCCTTTCCTTGAATGGTGAATTTTTACTTTCTCTTCATCAGGTAGCTCAATGATAAAACTTCCAAAAGGGTTAATATCTCTAGTTTTTGCTAAGAAGTCTATTAAACTCTCTGCATGCGACGAATGAATGAATTAGTTCCATTTTCTCTATTGCATTCAGGGTTTGTGATAAAAGCATGTATGTCTTTTGTTCAATGCCCATTCTGAATGTTTTAAATTTTTTTCACCAGTAAGCAAAGAACCACTTCTTCACAACTTCAGTGAGAGAACATGAGCAAGTAAATCAGAGCTTATCAAATCGATTTTTCTTCCTACCAATAAAATCACATGAAGTTTGATGCGATATTGAAGTTTGATGTTATGGAGGCATTGCCATCTTGATTTAAAGTAAGCATTGTGCATGTCATGTGGCAATAGAAACATTCTGGGGGCTCCTAGGGGAAAATTCAAAATGTGTTGTTAACTAAAATTGTTCATTTCTTTGTTTTATTTATTTAGTGACTATGCAGTAAGTTAGTTATGGAACTTTGACTCAATAAATACTTCAAGGTTACATTTGTGCTGGTGTGCCCTTATGGGCTATAATGTTAGTACTTTCTCTGGCTAACTATCCTGAAAGTTGTAAAATTATATTCCTCAAGGTTGCCCCAGTACAAAAGTAAGCTTTCAGTGTTTATCTTAAGAAAGTTTTATAACTAGTACATAACAGTAAATGCATTCCATGAGCATTTTATCCATTCATATAGTTTGTTTATCATATATAGAACTGGTATATTATACAATAAGATCTCCAAAGCACAGAAACTTTTGAAGTAAGTGATGTCATATACATACACTTGTTAAAATGAAACTGCTTTTAGTGAATATTGTTGAATATAAATTCAGCTAAACTTGTCCCCTTCTATATAAAAAGGTAAGGAGTGCAACTGCAGCCATATTGTTCTTTTTGCCCCAGACACACCTCTGCTTACTTAAAATGGCCCTGTGAAGATAATATATGTGACTAATGTCTCTGAATTAGAATGAAATGACAAAACAAAGGGATATCTCTTGATGAATACTACATTTATGTTTTATCTCATTTAAATGGAATGACAAAACAAAGGCATATCTCTTGATGAATACTACATTTATATTTTATCTCATTTAAATGGAATAACAGAACAAAGGCATATCTTTTGATCAACACTACATTTATGTTTTCTCATTTAAATGGAATGACAAAACAAAGGCATATCTCTTGATGAATACTACATTTATGTTTTATCTCATTTAAATGGAATAACAGAACAAAGGCATATCTCTTGATGAACACTACATTTATGTTTTATCTCATTTAAATGGAATGATAGAACAAAGACATATCTCTTGATGAACACTACATTTTTGTTTTATCATTTAAATGGAATGATAGAACAACCGCATTTCTCCTGATGAATATTGCATTTATGTTTTATCTCATTTAAATGCAAGTTTTTAATGCCTGTGAACAGCTTTAACATGTGCAATAATCCTCTGGCAACAATCAGTTCAGACATAGTTTTGTTTCACACATTATGATTGGTTGCTCCAGGACACACCTCCATTGTTGCTTAAATGTACAAAATGGAGGTAATCCACATGACAATCTTCAGTAAGTTTCCATGAGGGAGGAGTGTGCCACAGAGCAACCAGCAGGACATGAGATGTAAATCATGGTGTCCTTTGTCGTCAAATAACTGTCATTGCACCCTTTACAGATCTTTTGAATTTGTCAATGTGTCCATTACTTAGGGACACAATGCACCAGCATATTGTTTCCTGTTTTACACAGCATTATTTAGGGACACAATACACTAAGATATTGTGTCAATTTTTACACCACAAGATCATCCTTGAATGTTGCAACACCATGATATTAATTGAATACTCCCTTGCATGTAAAGTCTGGCCCAGTATGATAGTATGTCTTGTGTGTAAAATGTACAGACATAATAACTATTAGACTTTTCCTCAGAGTTACACAAATTTCTCTGTCATAAATACAGATACCAAAAGGCCATGACTGTCCTATCTCTAAAATCAACCATCGTGATTAATATCGGACCGTTCCTCAGAGTCAAGCATATTTCCCTGTTATTGATACATACACCAAATGTCTGTGACTCCAGTTTGTGAAGCCCGTAACTTACCATTCAGAAACATGTGAATTATCATGTCTCTACACGCTACATAATAACTATCAGACCTTTCCTCAGAGTCAGACATATTTCTATGTCATAAATATAGATACCAAAGGACCATGACTCCAGTTTGTGTGTAAGCAGTAACTTTCCATCATGAAACCTGAATTGTCATGTCTCTACACGCTACAATACAGCTGTACTGGGGGAGATAGTCGACTATGTAAATAAAGTGATATAAACATTAATACATATCTACACAAAATACTAACATGTATACTTATATTAAAATACAAAATAACTTTTATAAAAATATTTTTTAAAATTGGTACATATCTACACAAAATACTAACATGTATACTTATACACATGATATTTATTATTATTTTTGTTGACGTTGTTTAGTTTTTTACTAAATAGATTATTAACCACTTGTAATGTTTTGAACATATTTGTTACCTAAAATCTTGGAATTGTGTACTTTTTTAAATCAGCAAGCCAAGTAACTCTGAATTGTATCTTATTGCATGGTTTACAGTTTAAGAGTCATTATTTGTTTGCTGTTTCAAGTTTGTTAACTACTGGTAACAGCACAGGTAACAGCACAGATAACAGAGCTGATATCGGGGAATATCAGCACAGTTTTCGTGTGGCTGATATCTCTGTAAAACAAAAAGTAACAAGTATTAAAGTTTAATGGGAACACAGAAAAAGATCTCAAGATCATATCAAACTATTTTTCTTTAACTGAGAGAAGTCTCCAACAAAAGTAGCCACTGCCAATGGCTTTTAAATACTACTACTCACTATTTTCATCATAATGTCTGATAATTTTAGGATCTACCCTCCTCTGTTTGAGTCCACCATTGTATGTTTTGCAACTTTTTCTTTTAAATTCTACATATCTACCATTTTTGTCAGTGCTAATTTCCAACTGATTTGTTTCCAGTTCTATGTGTTCATCGCATCCATGCCAACCAAATAATTTGCAATTATAACAGTGAGCAGTATACTAGAAGGACACAGAATCTTTCTCCAACATACCTTTCTCCCGCACAAGTCTATTATCTTCACTTCACACAGGTTTAGCTTCGATAAATGGAATAACTTGACCTTCCTTGATAAGTGTTTTTTCATCTGCACATCTAGCACAGATCTGAATTGGGCATATCTAGGATCTTTTTTCATTGATGAACTTTTTATCAAAAACACGGCCATCATGAAATTTCCTTTGAAGATTGCACACAATATTGTTCAGTGAACTAGGGGGATACAATTCTCTGTTTTGTTTCTTTATTTCCACAACAAATTTGAAAGGTAAATAAAATATTTCCAGCAAACCAAATTCTAAGAGGGAAAATAATCATTAAAAAAAAATCTTTCAAACAAAAGCTGCAATAATGTCTCAAAATTAAGGCTATGGTCAACTGTAGAAAACTATAGCTTGTCATTATATTCAGCTCTGGAACCTGTGGAATGTTTTCTCCATAATTCCTGAATTTTTCCAGGTTTCAAAGACAGAAAGAGCTCATTTTATGCTAAAATCTGTGTTCTTTAACTTTTGTTCAGCAACAAGATTGTTTACATCAATAAAACTCGCAGACTTGCCAGAACATTCCTTTCCTTGAATGGTGAATTTTTACTTTCTCTTCATCAGGTAGCTCAATGATAAAACTTCCAAAAGGGTTAATATCTCTAGTTTTTGCTAAGAAGTCTATTAAACTCTCTGCATGCGACGAATGAATGAATTAGTTCCATTTTCTCTATTGCATTCAGGGTTTGTGATAAAAGCATGTATGTCTTTTGTTCAATGCCCATTCTGAATGTTTTAAATTTTTTTCACCAGTAAGCAAAGAACCACTTCTTCACAACTTCAGTGAGAGAACATGAGCAAGTAAATCAGAGCTTATCAAATCGATTTTTCTTCCTACCAATAAAATCACATGAAGTTTGATGCGATATTGAAGTTTGATGTTATGGAGGCATTGCCATCTTGATTTAAAGTAAGCATTGTGCATGTCATGTGGCAATAGAAACATTCTGGGGGCTCCTAGGGGAAAATTCAAAATGTGTTGTTAACTAAAATTGTTCATTTCTTTGTTTTATTTATTTAGTGACTATGCAGTAAGTTAGTTATGGAACTTTGACTCAATAAATACTTCAAGGTTACATTTGTGCTGGTGTGCCCTTATGGGCTATAATGTTAGTACTTTCTCTGGCTAACTATCCTGAAAGTTGTAAAATTATATTCCTCAAGGTTGCCCCAGTACAAAAGTAAGCTTTCAGTGTTTATCTTAAGAAAGTTTTATAACTAGTACATAACAGTAAATGCATTCCATGAGCATTTTATCCATTCATATAGTTTGTTTATCATATATAGAACTGGTATATTATACAATAAGATCTCCAAAGCACAGAAACCTTTGAAGTAAGTGATGTCATATACATACACTTGTTAAAATGAAACTGCTTTTAGTGAATATTGTTGAATATAAATTCAGCTAAACTTGTCCCCTTCTATATAAAAAGGTAAGGAGTGCAACTGCAGCCATATTGTTCTTTTTGCCCCAGACACACCTCTGCTTACTTAAAATGGCCCTGTGAAGATAATATATGTGACTAATGTCTCTGAATTAGAATGAAATGACAAAACAAAGGGATATCTCTTGATGAATACTACATTTATGTTTTATCTCATTTAAATGGAATGACAAAACAAAGGCATATCTCTTGATGAATACTACATTTATATTTTATCTCATTTAAATGGAATAACAGAACAAAGGCATATCTTTTGATCAACACTACATTTATGTTTTCTCATTTAAATGGAATGACAAAACAAAGGCATATCTCTTGATGAATACTACATTTATGTTTTATCTCATTTAAATGGAATAACAGAACAAAGGCATATCTCTTGATGAACACTACATTTATGTTTTATCTCATTTAAATGGAATGATAGAACAAAGACATATCTCTTGATGAACACTACATTTTTGTTTTATCATTTAAATGGAATGATAGAACAACCGCATTTCTCCTGATGAATATTGCATTTATGTTTTATCTCATTTAAATGCAAGTTTTTAATGCCTGTGAACAGCTTTAACATGTGCAATAATCCTCTGGCAACAATCAGTTCAGACATAGTTTTGTTTCACACATTATGATTGGTTGCTCCAGGACACACCTCCATTGTTGCTTAAATGTACAAAATGGAGGTAATCCACATGACAATCTTCAGTAAGTTTCCATGAGGGAGGAGTGTGCCACAGAGCAACCAGCAGGACATGAGATGTAAATCATGTTGTCCTTTGTCGTCAAATAACTGTCGTTGCACCCTTTACAGATCTTTTGAATTTGTCAATGTTTCCATTACTTAGGGACACAATGCACCAGCATATTGTTTCCTGTTTTACACAGCATTATTTAGGGACACAATACACTAAGATATTGTGTCAATTTTTACACCACAAGATCATCCTTGAATGTTGCAACACCATGATATTAATTGAATACTCCCTTGCATGTAAAGTCTGGCCCAGTATGATAGTATGTCTTGTGTGTAAAATGTACAGACATAATAACTATTAGACTTTTCCTCAGAGTTACACAAATTTCTCTGTCATAAATACAGATACCAAAAGGCCATGACTGTCCTATCTCTAAAATCAACCATCGTGATTAATATC
Organism: Margaritifera margaritifera; assembly: GCA_029931535.1. Taxonomy (NCBI): domain Eukaryota; kingdom Metazoa; phylum Mollusca; class Bivalvia; order Unionida; family Margaritiferidae; genus Margaritifera; species Margaritifera margaritifera. Next base: position 4,975,546 of record JAQPZY010001633.1, read on the forward strand.
GGACCGTTCCTCAGAGTCAAGCATATTTCCCTGTTATTGATACATACACCAAATGTCTGTGACTCCAGTTTGTGAAGCCCGTAACTTACCATTCAGAAACATGTGAATTATCATGTCTCTACACGCTACATAATAACTATCAGACCTTTCCTCAGAGTCAGACATATTTCTATGTCATAAATATAGATACCAAAGGACCATGACTCCAGTTTGTGTGTAAGCAGTAACTTTCCATCATGAAACCTGAATTGTCATGTCTCTACACGCTACAATACAGCTGTACTGGGGGAGATAGTCGACTATGTAAATAAAGTGATATAAACATTAATACATATCTACACAAAATACTAACATGTATACTTATATTAAAATACAAAATAACTTTTATAAAAATATTTTTTAAAATTGGTACATATCTACACAAAATACTAACATGTATACTTATACACATGATATTTATTATTATTTTTGTTGACGTTGTTTAGTTTTTTACTAAATAGATTATTAACCACTTGTAATGTTTTGAACATATTTGTTACCTAAAATCTTGGAATTGTGTACTTTTTTAAATCAGCAAGCCAAGTAACTCTGAATTGTATCTTATTGCATGGTTTACAGTTTAAGAGTCATTATTTGTTTGCTGTTTCAAGTTTGTTAACTACTGGTAACAGCACAGGTAACAGCACAGATAACAGAGCTGATATCGGGGAATATCAGCACAGTTTTCGTGTGGCTGATATCTCTGTAAAACAAAAAGTAACAAGTATTAAAGTTTAATGGGAACACAGAAAAAGATCTCAAGATCATATCAAACTATTTTTCTTTAACTGAGAGAAGTCTCCAACAAAAGTAGCCACTGCCAATGGCTTTTAAATACTACTACTCACTATTTTCATCATAATGTCTGATAATTTTAGGATGTACCCTCCTCTGTTTGAGTCCACCATTGTATGTTTTGCAACTTTTTCTTTTAAATTCTACATATCTACCATTTTTGTCAGTGCTAATTTCCAACTGATTTGTTTCCAGTTCTATGTGTTCATCGCATCCATGCCAACCAAATAATTTGCAATTATAACAGTGAGCAGTATACTAGAAGGACACAGAATCTTTCTCCAACATACCTTTCTCCCGCACAAGTCTATTATCTTCACTTCACACAGGTTTAGCTTCGATAAATGGAATAACTTGACCTTCCTTTATAAGTGTTTTTTCATCTGCACATCTAGCACAGATCTGAATTGGGCATATCTAGGATCTTTTTTCATTGATGAACTTTTTATCAAAAACACGGCCATCATGAAATTTCCTTTGAAGATTGCACACAATATTGTTCAGTGAACTAGGGGGATACAATTCTCTGTTTTGTTTCTTTATTTCCACAACAAATTTGAAAGGTAAATAAAATATTTCCAGCAAACCAAATTCTAAGAGGGAAAATAATCATTAAAAAAAATCTTTCAAACAAAAACTGCAATAATGTCTCAAAATTAAGGCTATGGTCAACTGTAGAAAACTATAGCTTGTCATTATATTCAGCTCTGGAACCTGTGGAATGTTTTCTCCATAATTCCTGAATTTTTCCAGGTTTCAAAGACAGAAAGAGCTCATTTTATGCTAAAATCTGTGTTCTTTAACTTTTGTTCAGCAACAAGATTGTTTACATCAATAAAACTCGCAGACTTGCCAGAACATTCCTTTCCTTGAATGGTGAATTTTTACTTTCTCTTCATCAGGTAGCTCAATGATAAAACTTCCAAAAGGGTTAATATCTCTAGTTTTTGCTAAGAAGTCTATTAAACTCTCTGCATGCGACGAATGAATGAATTAGTTCCATTTTCTCTATTGCATTCAGGGTTTGTGATAAAAGCATGTATGTCTTTTGTTCAATGCCCATTCTGAATGTTTTAAATTTTTTTCACCAGTAAGCAAAGAACCACTTCTTCACAACTTCAGTGAGAGAACATGAGCAAGTAAATCAGAGCTTATCAAATCGATTTTTCTTCCTACCAATAAAATCACATGAAGTTTGATGCGATATTGAAGTTTGATGTTATGGAGGCATTGCCATCTTGATTTAAAGTAAGCATTGTGCATGTCATGTGGCAATAGAAACATTCTGGGGGCTCCTAGGGGAAAATTCAAAATGTGTTGTTAACTAAAATTGTTCATTTCTTTGTTTTATTTATTTAGTGACTATGCAGTAAGTTAGTTATGGAACTTTGACTCAATAAATACTTCAAGGTTACATTTGTGCTGGTGTGCCCTTATGGGCTATAATGTTAGTACTTTCTCTGGCTAACTATCCTGAAAGTTGTAAAATTATATTCCTCAAGGTTGCCCCAGTACAAAAGTAAGCTTTCAGTGTTTATCTTAAGAAAGTTTTATAACTAGTACATAACAGTAAATGCATTCCATGAGCATTTTATCCATTCATATAGTTTGTTTATCATATATAGAACTGGTATATTATACAATAAGATCTCCAAAGCACAGAAACTTTTGAAGTAAGTGATGTCATATACATACACTTGTTAAAATGAAACTGCTTTTAGTGAATATTGTTGAATATAAATTCAGCTAAACTTGTCCCCTTCTATATAAAAAGGTAAGGAGTGCAACTGCAGCCATATTGTTCTTTTTGCCCCAGACACACCTCTGCTTACTTAAAATGGCCCTGTGAAGATAATATATGTGACTAATGTCTCTGAATTAGAATGAAATGACAAAACAAAGGGATATCTCTTGATGAATACTACATTTATGTTTTATCTCATTTAAATGGAATGACAAAACAAAGGCATATCTCTTGATGAATACTACATTTATATTTTATCTCATTTAAATGGAATAACAGAACAAAGGCATATCTTTTGATCAACACTACATTTATGTTTTCTCATTTAAATGGAATGACAAAACAAAGGCATATCTCTTGATGAATACTACATTTATGTTTTATCTCATTTAAATGGAATAACAGAACAAAGGCATATCTCTTGATGAACACTACATTTATGTTTTATCTCATTTAAATGGAATGATAGAACAAAGACATATCTCTTGATGAACACTACATTTTTGTTTTATCATTTAAATGGAATGATAGAACAACCGCATTTCTCCTGATGAATATTGCATTTATGTTTTATCTCATTTAAATGCAAGTTTTTAATGCCTGTGAACAGCTTTAACATGTGCAATAATCCTCTGGCAACAATCAGTTCAGACATAGTTTTGTTTCACACATTATGATTGGTTGCTCCAGGACACACCTCCATTGTTGCTTAAATGTACAAAATGGAGGTAATCCACATGACAATCTTCAGTAAGTTTCCATGAGGGAGGAGTGTGCCACAGAGCAACCAGCAGGACATGAGATGTAAATCATGTTGTCCTTTGTCGTCAAATAACTGTCGTTGCACCCTTTACAGATCTTTTGAATTTGTCAATGTTTCCATTACTTAGGGACACAATGCACCAGCATATTGTTTCCTGTTTTACACAGCATTATTTAGGGACACAATACACTAAGATATTGTGTCAATTTTTACACCACAAGATCATCCTTGAATGTTGCAACACCATGATATTAATTGAATACTCCCTTGCATGTAAAGTCTGGCCCAGTATGATAGTATGTCTTGTGTGTAAAATGTACAGACATAATAACTATTAGACTTTTCCTCAGAGTTACACAAATTTCTCTGTCATAAATACAGATACCAAAAGGCCATGACTGTCCTATCTCTAAAATCAACCATCGTGATTAATATCGGACCGTTCCTCAGAGTCAAGCATATTTCCCTGTTATTGATACATACACCAAATGTCTGTGACTCCAGTTTGTGAAGCCCGTAACTTACCATTCAGAAACATGTGAATTATCATGTCTCTACACGCTACATAATAACTATCAGACCTTTCCTCAGAGTCAGACATATTTCTATGTCATAAATATAGATACCAAAGGACCATGACTCCAGTTTGTGTGTAAGCAGTAACTTTCCATCATGAAACCTGAATTGTCATGTCTCTACACGCTACAATACAGCTGTACTGGGGGAGATAGTCGACTATGTAAATAAAGTGATATAAACATTAATACATATCTACACAAAATACTAACATGTATACTTATATTAAAATACAAAATAACTTTTATAAAAATATTTTTTAAAATTGGTACATATCTACACAAAATACTAACATGTATACTTATACACATGATATTTATTATTATTTTTGTTGACGTTGTTTAGTTTTTTACTAAATAGATTATTAACCACTTGTAATGTTTTGAACATATTTGTTACCTAAAATCTTGGAATTGTGTACTTTTTTAAATCAGCAAGCCAAGTAACTCTGAATTGTATCTTATTGCATGGTTTACAGTTTAAGAGTCATTATTTGTTTGCTGTTTCAAGTTTGTTAACTACTGGTAACAGCACAGGTAACAGCACAGATAACAGAGCTGATATCGGGGAATATCAGCACAGTTTTCGTGTGGCTGATATCTCTGTAAAACAAAAAGTAACAAGTATTAAAGTTTAATGGGAACACAGAAAAAGATCTCAAGATCATATCAAACTATTTTTCTTTAACTGAGAGAAGTCTCCAACAAAAGTAGCCACTGCCAATGGCTTTTAAATACTACTACTCACTATTTTCATCATAATGTCTGATAATTTTAGGATGTACCCTCCTCTGTTTGAGTCCACCATTGTATGTTTTGCAACTTTTTCTTTTAAATTCTACATATCTACCATTTTTGTCAGTGCTAATTTCCAACTGATTTGTTTCCAGTTCTATGTGTTCATCGCATCCATGCCAACCAAATAATTTGCAATTATAACAGTGAGCAGTATACTAGAAGGACACAGAATCTTTCTCCAACATACCTTTCTCCCGCACAAGTCTATTATCTTCACTTCACACAGGTTTAGCTTCGATAAATGGAATAACTTGACCTTCCTTTATAAGTGTTTTTTCATCTGCACATCTAGCACAGATCTGAATTGGGCATATCTAGGATCTTTTTTCATTGATGAACTTTTTATCAAAAACACGGCCATCATGAAATTTCCTTTGAAGATTGCACACAATATTGTTCAGTGAACTAGGGGGATACAATTCTCTGTTTTGTTTCTTTATTTCCACAACAAATTTGAAAGGTAAATAAAATATTTCCAGCAAACCAAATTCTAAGAGGGAAAATAATCATTAAAAAAAATCTTTCAAACAAAAACTGCAATAATGTCTCAAAATTAAGGCTATGGTCAACTGTAGAAAACTATAGCTTGTCATTATATTCAGCTCTGGAACCTGTGGAATGTTTTCTCCATAATTCCTGAATTTTTCCAGGTTTCAAAGACAGAAAGAGCTCATTTTATGCTAAAATCTGTGTTCTTTAACTTTTGTTCAGCAACAAGATTGTTTACATCAATAAAACTCGCAGACTTGCCAGAACATTCCTTTCCTTGAATGGTGAATTTTTACTTTCTCTTCATCAGGTAGCTCAATGATAAAACTTCCAAAAGGGTTAATATCTCTAGTTTTTGCTAAGAAGTCTATTAAACTCTCTGCATGCGACGAATGAATGAATTAGTTCCATTTTCTCTATTGCATTCAGGGTTTGTGATAAAAGCATGTATGTCTTTTGTTCAATGCCCATTCTGAATGTTTTAAATTTTTTTCACCAGTAAGCAAAGAACCACTTCTTCACAACTTCAGTGAGAGAACATGAGCAAGTAAATCAGAGCTTATCAAATCGATTTTTCTTCCTACCAATAAAATCACATGAAGTTTGATGCGATATTGAAGTTTGATGTTATGGAGGCATTGCCATCTTGATTTAAAGTAAGCATTGTGCATGTCATGTGGCAATAGAAACATTCTGGGGGCTCCTAGGGGAAAATTCAAAATGTGTTGTTAACTAAAATTGTTCATTTCTTTGTTTTATTTATTTAGTGACTATGCAGTAAGTTAGTTATGGAACTTTGACTCAATAAATACTTCAAGGTTACATTTGTGCTGGTGTGCCCTTATGGGCTATAATGTTAGTACTTTCTCTGGCTAACTATCCTGAAAGTTGTAAAATTATATTCCTCAAGGTTGCCCCAGTACAAAAGTAAGCTTTCAGTGTTTATCTTAAGAAAGTTTTATAACTAGTACATAACAGTAAATGCATTCCATGAGCATTTTATCCATTCATATAGTTTGTTTATCATATATAGAACTGGTATATTATACAATAAGATCTCCAAAGCACAGAAACTTTTGAAGTAAGTGATGTCATATACATACACTTGTTAAAATGAAACTGCTTTTAGTGAATATTGTTGAATATAAATTCAGCTAAACTTGTCCCCTTCTATATAAAAAGGTAAGGAGTGCAACTGCAGCCATATTGTTCTTTTTGCCCCAGACACACCTCTGCTTACTTAAAATGGCCCTGTGAAGATAATATATGTGACTAATGTCTCTGAATTAGAATGAAATGACAAAACAAAGGGATATCTCTTGATGAATACTACATTTATGTTTTATCTCATTTAAATGGAATGACAAAACAAAGGCATATCTCTTGATGAATACTACATTTATATTTTATCTCATTTAAATGGAATAACAGAACAAAGGCATATCTTTTGATCAACACTACATTTATGTTTTCTCATTTAAATGGAATGACAAAACAAAGGCATATCTCTTGATGAATACTACATTTATGTTTTATCTCATTTAAATGGAATAACAGAACAAAGGCATATCTCTTGATGAACACTACATTTATGTTTTATCTCATTTAAATGGAATGATAGAACAAAGACATATCTCTTGATGAACACTACATTTTTGTTTTATCATTTAAATGGAATGATAGAACAACCGCATTTCTCCTGATGAATATTGCATTTATGTTTTATCTCATTTAAATGCAAGTTTTTAATGCCTGTGAACAGCTTTAACATGTGCAATAATCCTCTGGCAACAATCAGTTCAGACATAGTTTTGTTTCACACATTATGATTGGTTGCTCCAGGACACACCTCCATTGTTGCTTAAATGTACAAAATGGAGGTAATCCACATGACAATCTTCAGTAAGTTTCCATGAGGGAGGAGTGTGCCACAGAGCAACCAGCAGGACATGAGATGTAAATCATGTTGTCCTTTGTCGTCAAATAACTGTCGTTGCACCCTTTACAGATCTTTTGAATTTGTCAATGTTTCCATTACTTAGGGACACAATGCACCAGCATATTGTTTCCTGTTTTACACAGCATTATTTAGGGACACAATACACTAAGATATTGTGTCAATTTTTACACCACAAGATCATCCTTGAATGTTGCAACACCATGATATTAATTGAATACTCCCTTGCATGTAAAGTCTGGCCCAGTATGATAGTATGTCTTGTGTGTAAAATGTACAGACATAATAACTATTAGACTTTTCCTCAGAGTCACACAAATTTCTCTGTCATAAATACAGATACCAAAGGGCCATGACTGTCCTATCTCTAAAATCAACCATCGTGATTAATATCGGACCGTTCCTCAGAGTCACGCATATTTCCCTGTTATTGATACATACACCAAATGTCTGTGACTCCAGTTTGTGAAGCCCGTAACTTTCCATTCAGAAACGTGTGAATTATCATGTCTCTACACGCTACATAATAACTATCAGACCTTTCCTCAGAGTCAGACATATTTCTATGTCATAAATATAGATACCAAAGGACCATGACTCCAGTTTGTGTGTAAGCAGTAACTTTCCATCATGAAACCTGAATTATCATGTCTCTACACGCTACAATACAGCTGTACTGGGGGAGATAGTCGACTATGTAAATAAAGTGATATAAACATTAATACATATCTACACAAAATACTAACATGTATACTTATATTAAAATACAAAATAACTTTTATAAAAATATTTTTTAAAATTGGTACATATCTACACAAAATACTAACATGTATACTTATACACATGATATTTATTATTATTTTTGTTGACGTTGTTTAGTTTTTTACTAAATAGATTATTAACCACTTGTAATGTTTTGAACATATTTGTTACCTAAAATCTTGGAATTGTGTACTTTTTTAAATCAGCAAGCCAAGTAACTCTGAATTGTATCTTATTGCATGGTTTACAGTTTAAGAGTCATTATTTGTTTGCTGTTTCAAGTTTGTTAACTACTGGTAACAGCACAGGTAACAGAGCTGATATCGGGGAATATCAGCACAGTTTTCGTGTGGCTGATATCTCTGTAAAACAAAAAGTAACAAGTATTAAAGTTTAATGGGAACACAGAAAAAGATCTCAAGATCATATCAAACTATTTTTCTTTAACTGAGAGAAGTCTCCAACAAAAGTAGCCACTGCCAATGGCTTTTAAATACTACTACTCACTATTTTCATCATAATGTCTGATAATTTTAGGATGTACCCTCCTCTGTTTGAGTCCACCATTGTATGTTTTGCAACTTTTTCTTTTAAATTCTACATATCTACCATTTTTGTCAGTGCTAATTTCCAACTGATTTGTTTCCAGTTCTATGTGTTCATCACATCCATGCCAACCAAATAATTTGCAATTATAACAGTGAGCAGTATACTAGAAGGACACAGAATCTTTCTCCAACATACCTTTCTCCCGCACAAGTCTATTATCTTCACTTCACACAGGTTTAGCTTCGATAAATGGAATAACTTGACCTTCCTTGATAAGTGTTTTTTCATCTGCACATCTAGCACAGATCTGAATTAGGCATATCTAGGATCTTTTTTCATTGATGAACTTTTTATCAAAAACACGGCCATCATGAAATTTCCTTTGAAGATTGCACACAATATTGTTCAGTGAACTAGGGGGATACAATTCTCTGTTTTGTTTCTTTATTTCCACAACAAATTTGAAAGGTAAATAAAATATTTCCAGCAAACCAAATTCTAAGAGGGAAAATAATCATTAAAAAAAATCTTTCAAACAAAAACTGCAATAATGTCTCAAAATTAAGGCTATGGTCAACTGTAGAAAACTATAGCTTGTCATTATATTCAGCTCTGGAACCTGTGGAATGTTTTCTCCATAATTCCTGAATTTTTCCAGGTTTCAAAGACAGAAAGAGCTCATTTTATGCTAAAATCTGTGTTCTTTAACTTTTGTTCAGCAACAAGATTGTTTACATCAATCAAACTCGCAGACTTGCCAGAACATTCCTTTCCTTCAATGGTGAATTTTTACTTTCTCTTCATCAGGTAGCTCAATGATAAAACTTCCAAAAGGGTTAATATCTCTAGTTTTCGCTAAGAAGTCTATTAAACTGTCTGCATGCGACGAATGAATGAATTAGTTCCATTTTCTCTATTGCATTCAGGGTTTGTGATAAAAGCATGTCGTCTTTTGTTCAATGCCCATTCTGAATGTTTTAAATTTTTTTCACCAGTAAGCAAAGAACCACTTCTTCACAACTTCAGTGAGAGAACATGAGCAAGTAAATCAGAGCTTATCAAATCGATTTTTCTTCCTACCAATAAAATCACATGAAGTTTGATGCGATATTGAAGTTTGATGTTATGGAGGCATTGCCATCTTGATTTAAAGTAAGCATTGTGCATGTCATGTGGCAATAGAAACATTCTGGGGGCTCCTAGGGGAAAATTCAAAATGTGTTGTTAACTAAAATTGTTCATTTCTTTGTTTTATTTATTTAGTGACTATGTAATAAGATAGTTATGGAACTTTGACTCAATAAATACTTCAAGGTTACATTTGTGCTGGCATGCCTTTATGGGCTATAATGTTAGTACTTTCTCTGGCTAACTATCCTGAAAGTTGTAAAATTATATTCCTCAAGGTTGCCCCAGTACAAAAATAAGCTTTCAGTGTTTATCTTAAGAAAGTTTTATAACTAGTACAAAACAGTAATTGCATTCCATGAGCATTTTATCCATTCATATAGTTTGTTTATCATACATAGAACTGGTATATTATACAATAAGATCTCCAAAGCACAGAAACTTTTGAAGTAAGTGATGTCATATGCATACACTTGTTAAAATGAAACTGCTTTTAGTGAATATTGTTGAATATAAATTCAGCTAAACTTGTCCCCTTCTATATAAAAAGGTAAGGAGTGCAACTGCAGCCATATTGTTCTTTTTGCCCCAGACACCCCCCTGCTTACTTCAAATGGCCCTGTGAAGATAATATATGTGACTAATGTCTCTGAATTAGAATGAAATGACAAAACAAAGGGATATCTCTTGATGAATACTACATTTATGTTTTATCTCATTTAAATGGAATGACAAAACAAAGGCATATCTCTTGATGAATACTACATTTATATTTTATCTCATTTAAATGGAATAACAGAACAAAGGCATATCTTTTGATCAACACTACATTTATGTTTTCTCATTTAAATGGAATGACAAAACAAAGGCATATCTCTTGATGAACACTACATTTATGTTTTATCTCATTTAAATGGAATAACAGAACAAAGGCATATCTCTTGATGAACACTACATTTATGTTTTATCATTTAAATGGAATGATAGAACAAAGACATATCTCTTGATGAACACTACATTTTTGTTTTATCATTTAAATGGAATGATAGAACAAAGGCATATCTCTTGATGAACACTACATTTATGTTTTATCTCATTTAAATGGAATGACAGAACAACCACATTTCTCCTGATAAATATTGCATTTATGTTTTATCTCATTTAAATGAAAGTTTTTAATGCCTGTGAACAGCTTTAACATGTGCAATAATCCTCTGGCAACAATCAGTTCAGACATAGTTTTGTTTCACACATTATGATTGGTTGCTCCAGGACACACCTCCATTGTTGCTTAAATGTACAAAATGGAGGTAATCCACATGACAATCTTCAGTAAGTTTCCATGAGGCAGGAGTGTGCCACAGAGCAACCAGCAGGACATAAGATGTAAATCATTGTGTCCTTTGTCGTCAAATAACTGTCGTTGCACCCTTTACAGATCTTTTGAATTTTGTCAACGTGTCCATTACTTAGGGACACAATGCACCAGCATATTGTTTCCTGTTTTACACAGCATTATTTAGGGACACAATACACTAAGATATCGTGTCAATTTTTACACCACAAGATCATCCTTGAATGTTGCAACACCATGATATTAATTGAATACTCCCTTGCATGTAAAGTCTGGCCCAGTATGATAGTATGTCTTGTGTGTAAAATGTACAGACATAATAACTATTAGACTTTTCATCAGAGTCACACAAATTTCTATGTCATAAATACAGATACCAAAGGGCCATGACTGTCCTATCTCTAAAATCAACCATCGTGATTAATATCGGACCGTTCCTCAGAGTCACGCATATTTCCCTGTTATTGACACATACACCCAATGTCTGTGACTCCAGTTTGTGAAGCCCGTAACTTTCCATTCTGAAACATGTGAATTATCATGTCTCTACATGCTACATAATAACTATGACTCCAGTTTGTGTGTAAGCAGTAACTTTACGTCATGAAACCTGAGTTATCATGTCTCTACACACTACAATACAGCTGTACTGGGGGAGATGGTCGACTATGTAAATAAAGTGATATAAACATTAATACATATCTACACAAAATACTAACATGTATACTTATATTAAAATACAAAATAACTTTTATAAAAAAAAATTTTAAAATTAGTACATATCTACACAAAATACTAACATGTATACTTATACACATGATATTTATTATTATTTTTGTTGACGTTTAGTTTAGTTTTTTACTAAATAGATTATTAACCACTTGTAATGTTTTGAACGTATTTGTTACCTAAAATCTTGGAATTGTGTACTTTTTTAAATCAGCAAGCGAAGTAACTCTGAATTGTATCTTATTACATGGTTTACAGTTTAAGAGTCATTATTTGTTTGCTGTTTCAAGTTTGTTAACTACTGCTAACAGCACAGGTAACAGCACAGGTAACAGAGCTGATATCGGGGAATATCAGCACAGTTTTCGTGTGGCTGATATCTCTGTAAAACAAAAAGTAACAAGTATTAAAGTTTAATGGGAACACAGAAAAAGATCTCAAGATCATATCAAACTATTTTTCTTTAACTGAGAGAAGTCTCCAACAAAAGTAGCCACTGCCAATGGCTTTTAAATACTACTACTCACTATTTTCATCATAATGTCTGATAATTTTAGGATCTACCCTCCTCTGTTTGAGTCCACCATTGTATGTTTTGCAACTTTTTCTTTTAAATTCTACATATCTACCATTTTTGTCAGTGCTAATTTCCAACTGATTTGTTTCCAGTTCTATGTGTTCATCGCATCCATGCCAACCAAATAATTTGCAATTATAACAGTGAGCAGTATACTAGAAGGACACAGAATCTTTCTCCAACATACCTTTCTCCCGCACAAGTCTATTATCTTCACTTCACACAGGTTTAGCTTCGATAAATGGAATAACTTGACCTTCCTTGATAAGTGTTTTTTCATCTGCACATCTAGCACAGATCTGAATTGGGCATATCTAGGATCTTTTTTCATTGATGAACTTTTTATCAAAAACACGGCCATCGTGAAATTTCCTTTGAAGATTGCACACAATATTGTTCAGTGAACTAGGGGGATACAATTCTCTGTTTTGTTTCTTTATTTCCACAACAAATTTGAAAGGTAAATAAAATATTTCCAGCAAACCAAATTCTAAGAGGGAAAATAATCATTAAAAAAAATCTTTCAAACAAAAACTGCAATAATGTCTCAAAATTAAGGCTATGGTCAACTGTAGAAAACTATAGCTTGTCATTATATTCAGCTCTGGAACCTGTGGAATGTTTTCTCCATAATTCCTGAATTTTTCCAGGTTTCAAAGACAGAAAGAGCTCATTTTATGCTAAAATCTGTGTTCTTTAACTTTTGTTCAGCAACAAGATTGTTTACATCAATCAAACTTGCAGACTTGCCAGAACATTCTTTTCCTTTAATGGTGAATTTTTACTTTCTCTTCATCAGGTAGCTCAATGATAAAACTTCCAAAAGGGTTAATATCTCTAGTTTTCGCTAAGAAGTCTATTAAACTGTCTGCATGCGACGAATGAATGAATTAGTTCCATTTTCTCTATTGCATTCAGGGTTTGTGATAAAAGCATGTCGTCTTTTGTTCAATGCCCATTCTGAATGTTTTAAATTTTTTTCACCAGTAAGCAAAGAACCACTTCTTCACAACTTCAGTGAGAGAACATGAGCAAGTAAATCAGAGCTTATCAAATCGATTTTTCTTCCTACCAATAAAATCACATGAAGTTTGATGCGATATTGAAGTTTGATGTTATGGAGGCATTGCCATCTTGATTTAAAGTAAGCATTGTGCATGTCATGTGGCAATAGAAACATTCTGGGGGCTCCTAGGGGAAAATTCAAAATGTGTTGTTAACTAAAATTGTTCATTTCTTTGTTTTATTTATTTAGTGACTATGCAATAAGATAGTTATGGAACTTTGACGCAATAAATACTTCAAGGTTACATTTGTGCTGGCGTGCCCTTATGGGCTATAATGTTAGTACTTTCTCTGGCTAACTATCCTGAAAGTTGTAAAATTATATTCCTCAAGGTTGCCCCAGTACAAAAATAAGCTTTCAGTGTTTATCTTAAGAAAGTTTTATAACTAGTACAAAACAGTAATTGCATTCCATGAGCATTTTATCCATTCATATAGTTTGTTTATCATACATAGAACTGGTATATTATACAATAAGATCTCCAAAGCACAGAAACTTTTGAAGTAAGTGATGTCATATGCATACACTTGTTAAAATGAAACTGCTTTTAGTGAATATTGTTGAATATAAATTCAGCTAAACTTGTCCCCTTCTATATAAAAAGGTAAGGAGTGCAACTGCAGCCATATTGTTCTTTTTGCCCCAGACACCCCCCTGCTTACTTCAAATGGCCCTGTGAAGATAATATATGTGACTAATGTCTCTGAATTAGAATGAAATGACAAAACAAAGGGATATCTCTTGATGAATACTACATTTATGTTTTATCTCATTTAAATGGAATGACAAAACAAAGGCATATCTCTTGATGAATACTACATTTATATTTTATCTCATTTAAATGGAATAACAGAACAAAGGCATATCTTTTGATCAACACTACATTTATGTTTTCTCATTTAAATGGAATGACAAAACAAAGGCATATCTCTTGATGAACACTACATTTATGTTTTATCTCATTTAAATGGAATAACAGAACAAAGGCATATCTCTTGATGAACACTACATTTATGTTTTATCATTTAAATGGAATGATAGAACAAAGACATATCTCTTGATGAACACTACATTTTTGTTTTATCATTTAAATGGAATGATAGAACAAAGGCATATCTCTTGATGAACACTACATTTATGTTTTATCTCATTTAAATGGAATGACAGAACAACCACATTTCTCCTGATAAATATTGCATTTATGTTTTATCTCATTTAAATGAAAGTTTTTAATGCCTGTGAACAGCTTTAACATGTGCAATAATCCTCTGGCAACAATCAGTTCAGACATAGTTTTGTTTCACACATTATGATTGGTTGCTCCAGGACACACCTCCATTGTTGCTTAAATGTACAAAATGGAGGTAATCCACATGACAATCTTCAGTAAGTTTCCATGAGGCAGGAGTGTGCCACAGAGCAACCAGCAGGACATAAGATGTAAATCATTGTGTCCTTTGTCGTCAAATAACTGTCGTTGCACCCTTTACAGATCTTTTGAATTTTGTCAACGTGTCCATTACTTAGGGACACAATGCACCAGCATATTGTTTCCTGTTTTACACAGCATTATTTAGGGACACAATACACTAAGATATCGTGTCAATTTTTACACCACAAGATCATCCTTGAATGTTGCAACACCATGATATTAATTGAATACTCCCTTGCATGTAAAGTCTGGCCCAGTATGATAGTATGTCTTGTGTGTAAAATGTACAGACATAATAACTATTAGACTTTTCATCAGAGTCACACAAATTTCTATGTCATAAATACAGATACCAAAGGGCCATGACTGTCCTATCTCTAAAATCAACCATCGTGATTAATATCGGACCGTTCCTCAGAGTCACGCATATTTCCCTGTTATTGACACATACACCCAATGTCTGTGACTCCAGTTTGTGAAGCCCGTAACTTTCCATTCTGAAACATGTGAATTATCATGTCTCTACATGCTACATAATAACTATGACTCCAGTTTGTGTGTAAGCAGTAACTTTACGTCATGAAACCTGAGTTATCATGTCTCTACACACTACAATACAGCTGTACTGGGGGAGATGGTCGACTATGTAAATAAAGTGATATAAACATTAATACATATCTACACAAAATACTAACATGTATACTTATATTAAAATACAAAATAACTTTTATAAAAAAAAATTTTAAAATTAGTACATATCTACACAAAATACTAACATGTATACTTATACACATGATATTTATTATTATTTTTGTTGACGTTTAGTTTAGTTTTTTACTAAATAGATTATTAACCACTTGTAATGTTTTGAACGTATTTGTTACCTAAAATCTTGGAATTGTGTACTTTTTTAAATCAGCAAGCGAAGTAACTCTGAATTGTATCTTATTACATGGTTTACAGTTTAAGAGTCATTATTTGTTTGCTGTTTCAAGTTTGTTAACTACTGCTAACAGCACAGGTAACAGCACAGGTAACAGAGCTGATATCGGGGAATATCAGCACAGTTTTCGTGTGGCTGATATCTCTGTAAAACAAAAAGTAACAAGTATTAAAGTTTAATGGGAACACAGAAAAAGATCTCAAGATCATATCAAACTATTTTTCTTTAACTGAGAGAAGTCTCCAACAAAAGTAGCCACTGCCAATGGCTTTTAAATACTACTACTCACTATTTTCATCATAATGTCTGATAATTTTAGGATCTACCCTCCTCTGTTTGAGTCCACCATTGTATGTTTTGCAACTTTTTCTTTTAAATTCTACATATCTACCATTTTTGTCAGTGCTAATTTCCAACTGATTTGTTTCCAGTTCTATGTGTTCATCGCATCCATGCCAACCAAATAATTTGCAATTATAACAGTGAGCAGTATACTAGAAGGACACAGAATCTTTCTCCAACATACCTTTCTCCCGCACAAGTCTATTATCTTCACTTCACACAGGTTTAGCTTCGATAAATGGAATAACTTGACCTTCCTTGATAAGTGTTTTTTCATCTGCACATCTAGCACAGATCTGAATTGGGCATATCTAGGATCTTTTTTCATTGATGAACTTTTTATCAAAAACACGGCCATCGTGAAATTTCCTTTGAAGATTGCACACAATATTGTTCAGTGAACTAGGGGGATACAATTCTCTGTTTTGTTTCTTTATTTCCACAACAAATTTGAAAGGTAAATAAAATATTTCCAGCAAACCAAATTCTAAGAGGGAAAATAATCATTAAAAAAAATCTTTCAAACAAAAACTGCAATAATGTCTCAAAATTAAGGCTATGGTCAACTGTAGAAAACTATAGCTTGTCATTATATTCAGCTCTGGAACCTGTGGAATGTTTTCTCCATAATTCCTGAATTTTTCCAGGTTTCAAAGACAGAAAGAGCTCATTTTATGCTAAAATCTGTGTTCTTTAACTTTTGTTCAGCAACAAGATTGTTTACATCAATCAAACTTGCAGACTTGCCAGAACATTCTTTTCCTTTAATGGTGAATTTTTACTTTCTCTTCATCAGGTAGCTCAATGATAAAACTTCCAAAAGGGTTAATATCTCTAGTTTTCGCTAAGAAGTCTATTAAACTGTCTGCATGCGACGAATGAATGAATTAGTTCCATTTTCTCTATTGCATTCAGGGTTTGTGATAAAAGCATGTCGTCTTTTGTTCAATGCCCATTCTGAATGTTTTAAATTTTTTTCACCAGTAAGCAAAGAACCACTTCTTCACAACTTCAGTGAGAGAACATGAGCAAGTAAATCAGAGCTTATCAAATCGATTTTTCTTCCTACCAATAAAATCACATGAAGTTTGATGCGATATTGAAGTTTGATGTTATGGAGGCATTGCCATCTTGATTTAAAGTAAGCATTGTGCATGTCATGTGGCAATAGAAACATTCTGGGGGCTCCTAGGGGAAAATTCAAAATGTGTTGTTAACTAAAATTGTTCATTTCTTTGTTTTATTTATTTAGTGACTATGCAATAAGATAGTTATGGAACTTTGACGCAATAAATACTTCAAGGTTACATTTGTGCTGGCGTGCCCTTATGGGCTATAATGTTAGTACTTTCTCTGGCTAACTATCCTGAAAGTTGTAAAATTATATTCCTCAAGGTTGCCCCAGTACAAAAATAAGCTTTCAGTGTTTATCTTAAGAAAGTTTTATAACTAGTACAAAACAGTAATTGCATTCCATGAGCATTTTATCCATTCATATAGTTTGTTTATCATACATAGAACTGGTATATTATACAATAAGATCTCCAAAGCACAGAAACTTTTGAAGTAAGTGATGTCATATGCATACACTTGTTAAAATGAAACTGCTTTTAGTGAATATTGTTGAATATAAATTCAGCTAAACTTGTCCCCTTCTATATAAAAAGGTAAGGAGTGCAACTGCAGCCATATTGTTCTTTTTGCCCCAGACACCCCCCCTGCTTACTTCAAATGGCCCTGTGAAGATAATATATGTGACTAATGTCTCTGAATTAGAATGAAATGACAAAACAAAGGGATATCTCTTGATGAATACTACATTTATGTTTTATCTCATTTAAATGGAATGACAAAACAAAGGCATATCTCTTGATGAATACTACATTTATATTTTATCTCATTTAAATGGAATAACAGAACAAAGGCATATCTTTTGATCAACACTACATTTATGTTTTCTCATTTAAATGGAATGACAAAACAAAGGCATATCTCTTGATGAACACTACATTTATGTTTTATCTCATTTAAATGGAATAACAGAACAAAGGCATATCTCTTGATGAACACTACATTTATGTTTTATCATTTAAATGGAATGATAGAACAAAGACATATCTCTTGATGAACACTACATTTTTGTTTTATCATTTAAATGGAATGATAGAACAAAGGCATATCTCTTGATGAACACTACATTTATGTTTTATCTCATTTAAATGGAATGACAGAACAACCACATTTCTCCTGATAAATATTGCATTTATGTTTTATCTCATTTAAATGCAAGTTTTTAATGCCTGTGAACAGCTTTAACATGTGCAATAATCCTCTGGCAACAATCAGTTCGGACATAGTTTTGTTTCACACATTATGATTGGTTGCTCCAGGACACACCTCCATTGTTGCTTAAATGTACAAAATGGAGGTAATCCACATGACAATCTTCAGTAAGTTTCCATGAGGCAGGAGTGTGCCACAGAGCAACCAGCAGGACATAAGATGTAAATCATTGTGTCCTTTGTCGTCAAATAACTGTCGTTGCACCCTTTACAGATCTTTTGAATTTTGTCAACGTGTCCATTACTTAGGGACACAATGCACCAGCATATTGTTTCCTGTTTTACACAGCATTATTTAGGGACACAATACACTAAGATATCGTGTCAATTTTTACACCACAAGATCATCCTTGAATGTTGCAACACCATGATATTAATTGAATACTCCCTTGCATGTAAAGTCTGGCCCAGTATGATAGTATGTCTTGTGTGTAAAATGTACAGACATAATAACTATTAGACTTTTCCTCAGAGTCACACAAATTTCTATGTCATAAATACAGATACCAAAGGGCCATGACTGTCCTATCTCTAAAATCAACCATCGTGATTAATATCGGACCGTTCCTCAGAGTCACGCATATTTCCCTGTTATTGACACATACACCCAATGTCTGTGACTCCAGTTTGTGAAGCCCGTAACTTTCCATTCTGAAACATGTGAATTATCATGTCTCTACATGCTACATAATAACTATGACTCCAGTTTGTGTGTAAGCAGTAACTTTACGTCATGAAACCTGAGTTATCATGTCTCTACACACTACAATACAGCTGTACTGGGGGAGATGGTCGACTATGTAAATAAAGTGATATAAACATTAATACATATCTACACAAAATACTAACATGTATACTTATATTAAAATACAAAATAACTTTTATAAAAAAAAATTTTAAAATTAGTACATATCTACACAAAATACTAACATGTATACTTATACACATGATATTTATTATTATTTTTGTTGACGTTTAGTTTAGTTTTTTACTAAATAGATTATTAACCACTTGTAATGTTTTGAACATATTTGTTACCTAAAATCTTGGAATTGTGTACTTTTTTAAATCAGCAAGCGAAGTAACTCTGAATTGTATCTTATTACATGGTTTACAGTTTAAGAGTCATTATTTGTTTGCTGTTTCAAGTTTGTTAACTACTGCTAACAGCACAGGTAACAGCACAGGTAACAGAGCTGATATCGGGGAATATCAGCACAGTTTTCGTGTGGCTGATATCTCTGTAAAACAAAAAGTAACAAGTATTAAAGTTTAATGGGAACACAGAAAAAGATCTCAAGATCATATCAAACTATTTTTCTTTAACTGAGAGAAGTCTCCAACAAAAGTAGCCACTGCCAATGGCTTTTAAATACTACTACTCACTATTTTCATCATAATGTCTGATAATTTTAGGATCTACCCTCCTCTGTTTGAGTCCACCATTGTATGTTTTGCAACTTTTTCTTTTAAATTCTACATATCTACCATTTTTGTCAGTGCTAATTTCCAACTGATTTGTTTCCAGTTCTATGTGTTCATCGCATCCATGCCAACCAAATAATTTGCAATTATAACAGTGAGCAGTATACTAGAAGGACACATAATCTTTCTCCAACATACCTTTCTCCCGCACAAGTCTATTATCTTCACTTCACACAGGTTTAGCTTCGATAAATGGAATAACTTGACCTTCCTTGATAAGTGTTTTTTCATCTGCACATCTAGCACAGATCTGAATTGGGCATATCTAGGATCTTTTTTCATTGATGAACTTTTTATCAAAAACACGGCCATCGTGAAATTTCCTTTGAAGATTGCACACAATATTGTTCAGTGAACTAGGGGGATACAATTCTCTGTTTTGTTTCTTTATTTCCACAACAAATTTGAAAGGTAAATAAAATATTTCCAGCAAACCAAATTCTAAGAGGGAAAATAATCATTAAAAAAAATCTTTCAAACAAAAACTGCAATAATGTCTCAAAATTAAGGCTATGGTCAACTGTAGAAAACTATAGCTTGTCATTATATTCAGCTCTGGAACCTGTGGAATGTTTTCTCCATAATTCCTGAATTTTTCCAGGTTTCAAAGACAGAAAGAGCTCATTTTATGCTAAAATCTGTGTTCTTTAACTTTTGTTCAGCAACAAGATTGTTTACATCAATCAAACTTGCAGACTTGCCAGAACATTCTTTTCCTTTAATGGTGAATTTTTACTTTCTCTTCATCAGGTAGCTCAATGATAAAACTTCCAAAAGGGTTAATATCTCTAGTTTTCGCTAAGAAGTCTATTAAACTGTCTGCATGCGACGAATGAATGAATTAGTTCCATTTTCTCTATTGCATTCAGGGTTTGTGATAAAAGCATGTCGTCTTTTGTTCAATGCCCATTCTGAATGTTTTAAATTTTTTTCACCAGTAAGCAAAGAACCACTTCTTCACAACTTCAGTGAGAGAACATGAGCAAGTAAATCAGAGCTTATCAAATCGATTTTTCTTCCTACCAATAAAATCACATGAAGTTTGATGCGATATTGAAGTTTGATGTTATGGAGGCATTGCCATCTTGATTTAAAGTAAGCATTGTGCATGTCATGTGGCAATAGAAACATTCTGGGGGCTCCTAGGGGAAAATTCAAAATGTGTTGTTAACTAAAATTGTTCATTTCTTTGTTTTATTTATTTAGTGACTATGCAATAAGATAGTTATGGAACTTTGACGCAATAAATACTTCAAGGTTACATTTGTGCTGGCGTGCCCTTATGGGCTATAATGTTAGTACTTTCTCTGGCTAACTATCCTGAAAGTTGTAAAATTATATTCCTCAAGGTTGCCCCAGTACAAAAATAAGCTTTCAGTGTTTATCTTAAGAAAGTTTTATAACTAGTACAAAACAGTAATTGCATTCCATGAGCATTTTATCCATTCATATAGTTTGTTTATCATACATAGAACTGGTATATTATACAATAAGATCTCCAAAGCACAGAAACTTTTGAAGTAAGTGATGTCATATGCATACACTTGTTAAAATGAAACTGCTTTTAGTGAATATTGTTGAATATAAATTCAGCTAAACTTGTCCCCTTCTATATAAAAAGGTAAGGAGTGCAACTGCAGCCATATTGTTCTTTTTGCCCCAGACACCCCCCTGCTTACTTCAAATGGCCCTGTGAAGATAATATATGTGACTAATGTCTCTGAATTAGAATGAAATGACAAAACAAAGGGATATCTCTTGATGAATACTACATTTATGTTTTATCTCATTTAAATGGAATGACAAAACAAAGGCATATCTCTTGATGAATACTACATTTATATTTTATCTCATTTAAATGGAATAACAGAACAAAGGCATATCTTTTGATCAACACTACATTTATGTTTTCTCATTTAAATGGAATGACAAAACAAAGGCATATCTCTTGATGAACACTACATTTATGTTTTATCTCATTTAAATGGAATAACAGAACAAAGGCATATCTCTTGATGAACACTACATTTATGTTTTATCATTTAAATGGAATGATAGAACAAAGACATATCTCTTGATGAACACTACATTTTTGTTTTATCATTTAAATGGAATGATAGAACAAAGGCATATCTCTTGATGAACACTACATTTATGTTTTATCTCATTTAACCCATTTTATCCTGTTTACCAATTTCAACTACACTGTCCGATTCCTGAGAAGCAATTCTAAATACATTGTGGTAAAACTGAGCATCACACAGCAGCAGCAGTTGAAATTGTGATGACCTTCACCATGTTTACTAAAAGTGTTGTAACATTGTTATTTCTTTTTTAAAGTATATAAAACTATGTATCTTTGAAAAGGTATTAAAATTTGCAACACAGTGATATATGTTTTGTTATCATTTACCAATGTACATGCTCACAACTGTATTTTGAAATATGACTTGAAAAAAAATAAAAAAAATAAAAAAACTCGCCATGATGTTCAGTGAATCTTTTGTCCATGAAGATGAATGAAATGCTCCTAATATTATGTGAATAAAATAAAGATAATTCTATTTCTAGTATTTTGGTCCAAATTTGAAGTTTCTAGCACTGTTAGTTCAAAAGTTATAATAATTTTACTAAAATTGGACAACAAAACACCTGGAACAATTTTTTACATCACATTCCAAAACATGTACTTCAGCGTGCAGTTTCTCATGAAAACATGTCACATATTAATCCTAGTCACAAATTAATCCTAGAAATCTTTAAGTATGATAAAGATAATTAATCAGTAGAATGTTTGTCCAAATTTGAGGTCCATATCATCAATATGTCAGTAATAACAATATTACTTTAATCACAAATATAAATGTCCACATCACACTGCAAAAATGTACTTCATTTTTAAAACTGCAAATTCTACATCAGTTGTTGTGTAAACATCAGCTTTTAAGCATTTATACACCTAGTGATGTGTTTTCCCTGGCATTCGGTATGAACAGGGACATTGCATTCCCTGCAACCAAATTTTGTCACCCCTCTTCTCTCTCCAGGTTGAGCGGCCAGTGAACATTCATGACAGGTTTTTTTTCTTTCATACATTTTTTCAATGGTATGTTGCACTGTTCCTCTGGTAGGCTCTGGAACAAGTGCTGCCGCCTTTCCAGCTCTAGTGTCACCAACTAAAGATGCAACTAGGTCCTCGAGATAGCTCTGAAATGTTGGCCACATACTTTTGACTTTCTCTGGATTCGTGTCCCGTGCAATTACATATGCATTGTACCCTGAAGTTTCCATTAGGTAAAAGAAAATTCGACGCCACCATTTTTTTGACCGGTGATGAAGAAGATAGTACCCAACCATCTGGTCACAGAGATCTACCCCTTTCATGTTTTGCTGGTAATCAGATAGCATTTTAGGAACTTCAACCTGTCGCTGAACAGCCATACCAGAACGTCTGTTTACAATGCCACGTGATGATGGGTCATGAAAATTTGACAAGACACAAACAACTTTTGTATCTTGCCAAACACAAAATGTAAGTTCATCCTTCTGTGCAACTTTGTATTCGTGTTTCTTCAGTTTCAGCTGTTTTGGCAGCAACTCTTTTGGCAACCCCTTCCTGTTGTTACGGACCGTTCCACAGGCCATCACCCCTCTAGTATGCAAGTCTCTCAGTAAGTCTGTGCTCGTGTAAAAGTTGTCGAAATAGACCGTCAGATTTCTCCCGAACATGTGTGAGCAGAGATCCATTACCACTCTGTAAGCCAGCCCCTTTTCTTGCCCATCTTCTTTGCCGGTGTATACCTGGAATCTATGCATGTATCCAGTTGAGCTGTCGGCCATATTCCATAGTTTCACCCCCCATTTTGTTGGCTTTGCTGGGAGGTACTGTCTAAAAGAGAGCCTTCCTTTAAATTTTATCATGCTTTCATCAATAGTTGCATTTGTTTTGGGTATAAAATTTGATTGAAATCTCTGGTCTAAATAATCCAGATACCATCTGATTTTCTTTAGTTTATCTGGTCTTCCCTCTGGCTGAGGCTCTGCAGCTTGTTCTTCATTGTCATGGAGATGCAAGTATCTCCAAATCAGATCAAATCTGTCACGAGACATGATTTTATTGAAAGCTGTGACAAACATGTACTTATTTTGTCGCCAATAATTATGTCTTGATGGAAGACGAATTATTCCCATGGCAAAACATAAACCTATAAAGGCCTTCATTGTGGGAATATCTACTGGCGTCCATCTTGGTGACTTTGGTTGGGGGGGATTTTTTCTACGCTCCTGTTCAGCGTAACGGTTTGTTTCATCGACAAGTTTTTTCCATATTAAATCATCCCAGAGCAACTCAAAGTAATGCTGTGCATCAGCTTCTTCTGGGTGTTGAACAGTTGCCCCTTCTACCAATTTAAATCTTGGCTGCAACCGAGGTGAAAAATCATCCTGGACCCATTCCTCTTGAAAGCCTTCAAAGTCAGCTTCATTCTCCGAATCGCTGTTGAAAAGTGCATGAAGCCATGCATCATCTCTTTCATCAACTTGATGCAATTCTAACCCATCATTTAAGTCAATATTATCATCAGAATCATCCAAATCATCAACTTCAATGTCGCTACCCTCGCTGTCAACATCCATGTTTACATCTGAGTTGTCGTCCATCATTTTATCGATCGATTTTCAAGCCAACAATTACTTTTGCAACCACGTTTTTTTAAAAATTTCACTGCGCATGCGTGCTTTAACCATTTCCTGTGTTGGTGAAGAAGTACACAAATATTTGTGATGTATAACACATGTTTCTATAGACGCTACACACATACGTAGTAGATTACGACCGTAGTCGTATTCAGGATAAAATGGGATACTACGACCACAGGCGTATTCAGGATAGAATGAGGTATTACGACCGTAGTCGTATTCAGGATAAAATGGGTTAAATGGAATGACAGAACAACCACATTTCTCCTGATAAATATTGCATTTATGTTTTATCTCATTTAAATGCAAGTTTTTAATGCCTGTGAACAGCTTTAACATGTGCAATAATCCTCTGGCAACAATCAGTTCGGACATAGTTTTGTTTCACACATTATGATTGGTTGCTCCAGGACACACCTCCATTGTTGCTTAAATGTACAAAATGGAGGTAATCCACATGATAATCTTCAGTAAGTTTCCATGAGGGAGGAGTGTGCCACAGAGCAACCAGCAGGACATAAGATGTAAATCATTGTGTCCTTTGTCGTCAAATAACTGTCGTTGCACCCTTTACAGATCTTTTGAATTTTGTCAACGTGTCCATTACTTAGGGACACAATGCACCAGCATATTGTTTCCTGTTTTACACAGCATTATTTAGGGACACAATACACTAAGATATCGTGTCAATTTTTACACCACAAGATCATCCTTGAATGTTGCAACACCATGATATTAATTGAATACTCCCTTGCATGTAAAGTCTGGCCCAGTATGATAGTATGTCTTGTGTGTAAAATGTACCGACATAATAACTATTAGACTTTTCCTCAGAGTCACACAAATTTCTATGTCATAAATACAGATACCAAAGGGCCATGACTGTCCTATCTCTAAAATCAACCATCGTGATTAATATCGGACCGTTCCTCGGAGTCACGCATATTTCCCTGTTATTGACACATACACCCAATGTCTGTGACTCCAGTTTGTGAAGCCCGTAACTTTCCATTCTGAAAGATGTGAATTATCATGTCTCTACATGCTACATAATAACTATGACTCCAGTTTGTGTGTAAGCAGTAACTTTACGTCATGAAACCTGAGTTATCATGTCTCTACACACTACAATACAGCTGTACTGGGGGAGATGGTCGACTATGTAAATAAAGTGATATAAACATTAATACATATCTACACAAAATACTAACATGTATACTTATATTAAAATACAAAATAACTTTTATAAAAAAAAATTTTAAAATTAGTACATATCTACACAAAATACTAACATGTATACTTATACACATGATATTTATTATTATTTTTGTTGACGTTTAGTTTAGTTTTTTACTAAATAGATTATTAACCACTTGTAATGTTTTGAACATATTTGTTACCTAAAATCTTGGAATTGTGTACTTTTTTAAATCAGCAAGCGAAGTAACTCTGAATTGTATCTTATTACATGGTTTACAGTTTAAGAGTCATTATTTGTTTGCTGTTTCAAGTTTGTTAACTACTGGTAACAGCACAGGTAACAGCACAGGTAACAGAGCTGATATCGGGGAATATCAGCACAGTTTTCGTGTGGCTGATATCTCTGTAAAACAAAAAGTAACAAGTATTAAAGTTTAATGGGAACACAGAAAAAGATCTCAAGATCATATCAAACTATTTTTCTTTAACTGAGAGAAGTCTCCAACAAAAGTAGCCACTGCCAATGGCTTTTAAATACTACTACTCACTATTTTCATCATAATGTCAGATAATTTTAGGATCTACCCTCCTCTGTTTGAGTCCACCATTGTATGTTTTGCAACTTTTTCTTTTAAATTCTACATATCTACCATTTTTGTCAGTGCTAATTTCCAACTGATTTGTTTCCAGTTCTATGTGTTCATCGCATCCATGCCAACCAAATAATTTGCAATTATAACAGTGAGCAGTATACTAGAAGGACACATAATCTTTCTCCAACATACCTTTCTCCCGCACAAGTCTATTATCTTCACTTCACACAGGTTTAGCTTCGATAAATGGAATAACTTGACCTTCCTTGATAAGTGTTTTTTCATCTGCACATCTAGCACAGATCTGAATTAGGCATATCTAGGATCTTTTTTCATTGATGAACTTTTTATCAAAAACACGGCCATCGTGAAATTTCCTTTGAAGATTGCACACAATATTGTTCAGTGAACTAGGGGGATACAATTCTCTGTTTTGTTTCTTTATTTCCACAACAAATTTGAAAGGTAAATAAAATATTTCCAGCAAACCAAATTCTAAGAGGGAAAATAATCATTAAAAAAAATCTTTCAAACAAAAACTGCAATAATGTCTCAAAATTAAGGCTATGGTCAACTGTAGAAAACTATAGCTTGTCATTATATTCAGCTCTGGAACCTGTGGAATGTTTTCTCCATAATTCCTGAATTTTTCCAGGTTTCAAAGACAGAAAGAGCTCATTTTATGCTAAAATCTGTGTTCTTTAACTTTTGTTCAGCAACAAGATTGTTTACATCAATCAAACTTGCAGACTTGCCAGAACATTCCTTTCCTTTAATGGTGAATTTTTACTTTCTCTTCATCAGGTAGCTCAATGATAAAACTTCCAAAAGGGTTAATATCTCTAGTTTTTGCTAAGAAGTCTATTAAACTGTCTGCATGCGACGAATGAATGAATTAGTTCCATTTTCTCAATTGCATTCAGGGTTTGTGATAAAAGCATGTCGTCTTTTGTTCAATGCCCATTCTGAATGTTTTAAATTTTTTCCACCAGTAAGCAAAGAACCACTTCTTCACAACTTCAGTGAGAGAACATGAGCAAGTAAATCAGAGCTTATCAAATCGATTTTTCTTCCTACCAATAAAATCACATGAAGTTTGATGCGATATTGAAGTTTGATGTTATGGAGGCATTGCCATCTTGATTTAAAATAAGCAATGTGCATGTCATTTGGCAATAGAAACATTCTGGGGGCTCCTATGGGAAAATTCAAAATGTGTTGTTAACTAAAATTGTTCATTTCTTTGTTTTATTTATTTAGTGACTATGCAATAAGATAGTTCTGGAACTTTGACTCAATAAATACTTCAGGGTTACATTTGTGCTGGTGTGCCCTTATGGGCTATAATGTTAGTACTTTCTCTGGCTAACTATCCTGAAAGTTGTAAAATTATATTCCTCAAGGTTGCCCCAGTACAAAAGTAAGCTTTCAGTGTTTATCTTAAGAAAGTTTTATAACTAGTACAAAACAGTAATTGCATTCCATGAGCATATCCATTCATATAGTTTGTTTATCATACATAGAACTGGTATATTATACAATAAGATCTCCAAAGCACAGAAACCTTTGAAGCAAGTGATGTCATATACATACACTTATTAAAATGAAACTGCTTTTAGTGAATATTGTTGAATATAAATTCAGTTAAACTTGTCCCCTTCTATATAAAAAGGTAAGGAGTGCAACTGCAGCCATACTGTTCTTTTTGCCCCAGACACCCCCCTGCTTACTTCAAATGGCCCTGTGAAGATAATATATGTGACTAATGTCTCTGAATTAGAATGAAATGACAAAACAAAGGGATATCTCTTGATGAATACTACATTTATGTTTTATCTCATTTAAATGGAATGACAAAACAAAGGCATATCTCTTGATGAATACTACATTTATATTTTATCTCATTTAAATGGAATAACAGAACAAAGGCATATCTTTTGATCAACACTACATTTATGTTTTCTCATTTAAATGGAATGACAAAACAAAGGCATATCTCTTGATGAACACTACATTTATGTTTTATCTCATTTAAATGGAATAACAGAACAAAGGCATATCTCTTGATGAACACTACATTTATGTTTTATCATTTAAATGGAATGATAGAACAAAGACATATCTCTTGATGAACACTACATTTTTGTTTTATCATTTAAATGGAATGATAGAACAAAGGCATATCTCTTGATGAACACTACATTTATGTTTTATCTCATTTAAATGGAATGACAGAACAACCACATTTCTCCTGATAAATATTGCATTTATGTTTTATCTCATTTAAATGAAAGTTTTTAATGCCTGTGAACAGCTTTAACATGTGCAATAATCCTCTGGCAACAATCAGTTCAGACATAGTTTTGTTTCACACATTATGATTGGTTGCTCCAGGACACACCTCCATTGTTGCTTAAATGTACAAAATGGAGGTAATCCACATGACAATCTTCAGTAAGTTTCCATGAGGCAGGAGTGTGCCACAGAGCAACCAGCAGGACATAAGATGTAAATCATTGTGTCCTTTGTCGTCAAATAACTGTCGTTGCACCCTTTACAGATCTTTTGAATTTTGTCAACGTGTCCATTACTTAGGGACACAATGCACCAGCATATTGTTTCCTGTTTTACACAGCATTATTTAGGGACACAATACACTAAGATATCGTGTCAATTTTTACACCACAAGATCATCCTTGAATGTTGCAACACCATGATATTAATTGAATACTCCCTTGCATGTAAAGTCTGGCCCAGTATGATAGTATGTCTTGTGTGTAAAATGTACAGACATAATAACTATTAGACTTTTCCTCAGAGTCACACAAATTTCTATGTCATAAATACAGATACCAAAGGGCCATGACTGTCCTATCTCTAAAATCAACCATCGTGATTAATATCGGACCGTTCCTCAGAGTCACGCATATTTCCCTGTTATTGACACATACACCCAATGTCTGTGACTCCAGTTTGTGAAGCCCGTAACTTTCCATTCTGAAACATGTGAATTATCATGTCTCTACATGCTACATAATAACTATGACTCCAGTTTGTGTGTAAGCAGTAACTTTACGTCATGAAACCTGAGTTATCATGTCTCTACACACTACAATACAGCTGTACTGGGGGAGATGGTCGACTATGTAAATAAAGTGATATAAACATTAATACATATCTACACAAAATACTAACATGTATACTTATATTAAAATACAAAATAACTTTTATAAAAAAAAATTTTAAAATTAGTACATATCTACACAAAATACTAACATGTATACTTATACACATGATATTTATTATTATTTTTGTTGACGTTTAGTTTAGTTTTTTACTAAATAGATTATTAACCACTTGTAATGTTTTGAACATATTTGTTACCTAAAATCTTGGAATTGTGTACTTTTTTAAATCAGCAAGCGAAGTAACTCTGAATTGTATCTTATTACATGGTTTACAGTTTAAGAGTCATTATTTGTTTGCTGTTTCAAGTTTGTTAACTACTGCTAACAGCACAGGTAACAGCACAGGTAACAGAGCTGATATCGGGGAATATCAGCACAGTTTTCGTGTGGCTGATATCTCTGTAAAACAAAAAGTAACAAGTATTAAAGTTTAATGGGAACACAGAAAAAGATCTCAAGATCATATCAAACTATTTTTCTTTAACTGAGAGAAGTCTCCAACAAAAGTAGCCACTGCCAATGGCTTTTAAATACTACTACTCACTATTTTCATCATAATGTCTGATAATTTTAGGATCTACCCTCCTCTGTTTGAGTCCACCATTGTATGTTTTGCAACTTTTTCTTTTAAATTCTACATATCTACCATTTTTGTCAGTGCTAATTTCCAACTGATTTGTTTCCAGTTCTATGTGTTCATCGCATCCATGCCAACCAAATAATTTGCAATTATAACAGTGAGCAGTATACTAGAAGGACACATAATCTTTCTCCAACATACCTTTCTCCCGCACAAGTCTATTATCTTCACTTCACACAGGTTTAGCTTCGATAAATGGAATAACTTGACCTTCCTTGATAAGTGTTTTTTCATCTGCACATCTAGCACAGATCTGAATTGGGCATATCTAGGATCTTTTTTCATTGATGAACTTTTTATCAAAAACACGGCCATCGTGAAATTTCCTTTGAAGATTGCACACAATATTGTTCAGTGAACTAGGGGGATACAATTCTCTGTTTTGTTTCTTTATTTCCACAACAAATTTGAAAGGTAAATAAAATATTTCCAGCAAACCAAATTCTAAGAGGGAAAATAATCATTAAAAAAAATCTTTCAAACAAAAACTGCAATAATGTCTCAAAATTAAGGCTATGGTCAACTGTAGAAAACTATAGCTTGTCATTATATTCAGCTCTGGAACCTGTGGAATGTTTTCTCCATAATTCCTGAATTTTTCCAGGTTTCAAAGACAGAAAGAGCTCATTTTATGCTAAAATCTGTGTTCTTTAACTTTTGTTCAGCAACAAGATTGTTTACATCAATCAAACTTGCAGACTTGCCAGAACATTCTTTTCCTTTAATGGTGAATTTTTACTTTCTCTTCATCAGGTAGCTCAATGATAAAACTTCCAAAAGGGTTAATATCTCTAGTTTTCGCTAAGAAGTCTATTAAACTGTCTGCATGCGACGAATGAATGAATTAGTTCCATTTTCTCTATTGCATTCAGGGTTTGTGATAAAAGCATGTCGTCTTTTGTTCAATGCCCATTCTGAATGTTTTAAATTTTTTTCACCAGTAAGCAAAGAACCACTTCTTCACAACTTCAGTGAGAGAACATGAGCAAGTAAATCAGAGCTTATCAAATCGATTTTTCTTCCTACCAATAAAATCACATGAAGTTTGATGCGATATTGAAGTTTGATGTTATGGAGGCATTGCCATCTTGATTTAAAGTAAGCATTGTGCATGTCATGTGGCAATAGAAACATTCTGGGGGCTCCTAGGGGAAAATTCAAAATGTGTTGTTAACTAAAATTGTTCATTTCTTTGTTTTATTTATTTAGTGACTATGCAATAAGATAGTTATGGAACTTTGACGCAATAAATACTTCAAGGTTACATTTGTGCTGGCGTGCCCTTATGGGCTATAATGTTAGTACTTTCTCTGGCTAACTATCCTGAAAGTTGTAAAATTATATTCCTCAAGGTTGCCCCAGTACAAAAATAAGCTTTCAGTGTTTATCTTAAGAAAGTTTTATAACTAGTACAAAACAGTAATTGCATTCCATGAGCATTTTATCCATTCATATAGTTTGTTTATCATACATAGAACTGGTATATTATACAATAAGATCTCCAAAGCACAGAAACTTTTGAAGTAAGTGATGTCATATGCATACACTTGTTAAAATGAAACTGCTTTTAGTGAATATTGTTGAATATAAATTCAGCTAAACTTGTCCCCTTCTATATAAAAAGGTAAGGAGTGCAACTGCAGCCATATTGTTCTTTTTGCCCCAGACACCCCCCTGCTTACTTCAAATGGCCCTGTGAAGATAATATATGTGACTAATGTCTCTGAATTAGAATGAAATGACAAAACAAAGGGATATCTCTTGATGAATACTACATTTATGTTTTATCTCATTTAAATGGAATGACAAAACAAAGGCATATCTCTTGATGAATACTACATTTATATTTTATCTCATTTAAATGGAATAACAGAACAAAGGCATATCTTTTGATCAACACTACATTTATGTTTTCTCATTTAAATGGAATGACAAAACAAAGGCATATCTCTTGATGAACACTACATTTATGTTTTATCTCATTTAAATGGAATAACAGAACAAAGGCATATCTCTTGATGAACACTACATTTATGTTTTATCATTTAAATGGAATGATAGAACAAAGACATATCTCTTGATGAACACTACATTTTTGTTTTATCATTTAAATGGAATGATAGAACAAAGGCATATCTCTTGATGAACACTACATTTATGTTTTATCTCATTTAAATGGAATGACAGAACAACCACATTTCTCCTGATAAATATTGCATTTATGTTTTATCTCATTTAAATGCAAGTTTTTAATGCCTGTGAACAGCTTTAACATGTGCAATAATCCTCTGGCAACAATCAGTTCAGACATAGTTTTGTTTCACACATTATGATTGGTTGCTCCAGGACACACCTCCATTGTTGCTTAAATGTACAAAATGGAGGTAATCCACATGATAATCTTCAGTAAGTTTCCATGAGGGAGGAGTGTGCCACAGAGCAACCAGCAGGACATAAGATGTAAATCATTGTGTCCTTTGTCGTCAAATAACTGTCGTTGCACCCTTTACAGATCTTTTGAATTTTGTCAACGTGTCCATTACTTAGGGACACAATGCACCAGCATATTGTTTCCTGTTTTACACAGCATTATTTAGGGACACAATACACTAAGATATCGTGTCAATTTTTACACCACAAGATCATCCTTGAATGTTGCAACACCATGATATTAATTGAATACTCCCTTGCATGTAAAGTCTGGCCCAGTATGATAGTATGTCTTGTGTGTAAAATGTACCGACATAATAACTATTAGACTTTTCCTCAGAGTCACACAAATTTCTATGTCATAAATACAGATACCAAAGGGCCATGACTGTCCTATCTCTAAAATCAACCATCGTGATTAATATCGGACCGTTCCTCAGAGTCACGCATATTTCCCTGTTATTGACACATACACCCAATGTCTGTGACTCCAGTTTGTTTATCCAGTAACTTTCCATTCTGAAACATGTGAATTATCATGTCTCTACATGCTACATAATAACTATGACTCCAGTTTGTGTGTAAGCAGTAACTTTACGTCATGAAACCTGAGTTATCATGTCTCTACACACTACAATACAGCTGTACTGGGGGAGATGGTCGACTATGTAAATAAAGTGATATAAACATTAATACATATCTACACAAAATACTAACATGTATACTTATATTAAAATACAAAATAACTTTTATAAAAAAAAATTTTAAAATTAGTACATATCTACACAAAATACTAACATGTATACTTATACACATGATATTTATTATTATTTTTGTTGACGTTTAGTTTAGTTTTTTACTAAATAGATTATTAACCACTTGTAATGTTTTGAACATATTTGTTACCTAAAATCTTGGAATTGTGTACTTTTTTAAATCCGCAAGCGAAGTAACTCTGAATTGTATCTTATTACATGGTTTACAGTTTAAGAGTCATTATTTGTTTGCTGTTTCAAGTTTGTTAACTACTGGTAACAGCACAGGTAACAGAGCTGATATCGGGGAATATCAGCACAGTTTTCGTGTGGCTGATATCTCTGTAAAACAAAAAGTAACAAGTATTAAAGTTTAATGGGAACACAGAAAAAGATCTCAAGATCATATCAAACTATTTTTCTTTAACTGAGAGAAGTCTCCAACAAAAGTAGCCACTGCCAATGGCTTTTAAATACTACTACTCACTATTTTCATCATAATGTCTGATAATTTTAGGATCTACCCTCCTCTGTTTGAGTCCACCATTGTATGTTTTGCAACTTTTTCTTTTAAATTCTACATATCTACCATTTTTGTCAGTGCTAATTTCCAACTGATTTGTTTCCAGTTCTATGTGTTCATCGCATCCATGCCAACCAAATAATTTGCAATTATAACAGTGAGCAGTATACTAGAAGGACACATAATCTTTCTCCAACATACCTTTCTCCCGCACAAGTCTATTATCTTCACTTCACACAGGTTTAGCTTCGATAAATGGAATAACTTGACCTTCCTTGATAAGTGTTTTTTCATCTGCACATCTAGCACAGATCTGAATTAGGCATATCTAGGATCTTTTTTCATTGATGAACTTTTTATCAAAAACACGGCCATCGTGAAATTTCCTTTGAAGATTGCACACAATATTGTTCAGTGAACTAGGGGGATACAATTCTCTGTTTTGTTTCTTTATTTCCACAACAAATTTGAAAGGTAAATAAAATATTTCCAGCAAACCAAATTCTAAGAGGGAAAATAATCATTAAAAAAAATCTTTCAAACAAAAACTGCAATAATGTCTCAAAATTAAGGCTATGGTCAACTGTAGAAAACTATAGCTTGTCATTATATTCAGCTCTGGAACCTGTGGAATGTTTTCTCCATAATTCCTGAATTTTTCCAGGTTTCAAAGACAGAAAGAGCTCATTTTATGCTAAAATCTGTGTTCTTTAACTTTTGTTCAGCAACAAGATTGTTTACATCAATCAAACTTGCAGACTTGCCAGAACATTCCTTTCCTTTAATGGTGAATTTTTACTTTCTCTTCATCAGGTAGCTCAATGATAAAACTTCCAAAAGGGTTAATATCTCTAGTTTTTGCTAAGAAGTCTATTAAACTGTCTGCATGCGACGAATGAATGAATTAGTTCCATTTTCTCAATTGCATTCAGGGTTTGTGATAAAAGCATGTCGTCTTTTGTTCAATGCCCATTCTGAATGTTTTAAATTTTTTCCACCAGTAAGCAAAGAACCACTTCTTCACAACTTCAGTGAGAGAACATGAGCAAGTAAATCAGAGCTTATCAAATCGATTTTTCTTCCTACCAATAAAATCACATGAAGTTTGATGCGATATTGAAGTTTGATGTTATGGAGGCATTGCCATCTTGATTTAAAATAAGCAATGTGCATGTCATTTGGCAATAGAAACATTCTGGGGGCTCCTATGGGAAAATTCAAAATGTGTTGTTAACTAAAATTGTTCATTTCTTTGTTTTATTTATTTAGTGACTATGCAATAAGATAGTTATGGAACTTTGACTCAATAAATACTTCAGGGTTACATTTGTGCTGGTGTGCCCTTATGGGCTATAATGTTAGTACTTTCTCTGGCTAACTATCCTGAAAGTTGTAAAATTATATTCCTCAAGGTTGCCCCAGTACAAAAGTAAGCTTTCAGTGTTTATCTTAAGAAAGTTTTATAACTAGTACAAAACAGTAATTGCATTCCATGAGCATATCCATTCATATAGTTTGTTTATCATACATAGAACTGGTATATTATACAATAAGATCTCCAAAGCACAGAAACCTTTGAAGCAAGTGATGTCATATACATACACTTATTAAAATGAAACTGCTTTTAGTGAATATTGTTGAATATAAATTCAGTTAAACTTGTCCCCTTCTATATAAAAAGGTAAGGAGTGCAACTGCAGCCATACTGTTCTTTTTGCCCCAGACACCCCCCTGCTTACTTCAAATGGCCCTGTGAAGATAATATATGTGACTAATGTCTCTGAATTAGAATGAAATGACAAAACAAAGGGATATCTCTTGATGAATACTACATTTATGTTTTATCTCATTTAACTGGAATAACAGAACAAAGGCATATCTTTTGATCAACACTACATTTGTTTTATCTCATTTAAATGGAATGACAAAATAAAAGGCATATCTCTTGATGAATACTAGATTTATGTATTATCAAATTTAAATGGAATAACAGAACAAAGGCATATCTCTTGATGAACACTACATTTATGTTTTATCTCATTTAAATGGAATAACAGAACAACCGCATTTCTCTTGATGAATATTGCATTTATGTTTTATCTCATTTAAATGCAAGTTTTTAATGCCTGTGAACAGCTTTAACATGTGCAATAATCCTCTGGCAACAATCAGTTCAGACGTAGTTTTGTTTCACACATTATGATTGGTTGCTCCAGGACACACCTCCATTGTTGCTTAAATGTACAAAATGGAGAGATAATCCACATGACAATCTTCAGTAAGTTTCCATGAGGGAGGAGTGTGCTACAGAGCATCCAGCAGGACATAAGATGGAAATCATGGTGTCCTTTGTCGTCAAATAACTGTTGTTGCACCCTTTACAGATCTTTTGAATTTTGTCAACGTGTCCATTATTTAGGGACACAATGCACCAGCATATTGTTTCCTGTTTTACACAGCATTATTTAGGGACACAATACACTAAGATATCGTGTCAATTTTTACACCACAAGATCATCCTTGAATGTTGCAACACCATGATATTAATTGAATACTTCCTTGCATCTAAAGTCTGGCCCAGTATGATAGTATCTGTCTTGTGTGTAAAATGTACCGACATAATAACTATTAGACTTTTCCTCAGAGTCACACAAATTTCTATGTCATAAATACAGATACCAAAGGGCCATGACTGTCCTATCTCTAAAATCAACCGTCGTGATTTATATCGGACCGTTCCTCAGAGTCACGCATATTTCCCTGTTATTCATACATACACCAAATGTCTGTGACTCCAGTTTGTTTATCCAGTAACTTTCCATTCTGAAACATGTGAATTATCATGTCTCTACACGCTACATAATAACTATCAGACCTTTCCTCAGAGTCACACATATTTCTATGTCATGAATATAGATACCAAAGGGCCATGACTCCAGTTTGTGTGTAAGCAATAACTTTCCGTCATGAAACCTGAATTATCATGTCTCTACACGCCTCAATACAGCTGTACTGGGGGAGATGGTCGACTTTGTAAATAAAGTGATATAAACATTAATACATATCTTCACAAAATACTAACATGTATACTTATATTAAAATACAAAATAACTTTTATAAAAATATTTTGTACAATTAGTACATATCTACACAAAATACTAACATGTATACTTATATTAAAGTACAAATTAAGTTAATTAAGTTATATACAGCTACATGTGATGAATTAAATTTTATTTCTTAACTTAAATTATAGTCTATGGTTATAACTTTAACCAACTGACCATTACAATCGTTGTAGTGTTTTATCATCATTTTATAATTTATTATTATCATTATTGTTATTATTATTATTCTTATCAGAGGGATATACAGCAGATGTCACACACAACCAGTAAGCACACTATTATATTTTTTTAATTTTTTTTTAGTAAGCTGCAGATACCAACAGTAATGTGGTAACTGGTTCTGTGTGGGAACTGTTGTCCCTTTATCATTTTCAAAGGATATTGTGATACGTACAGTCTATTAAAGCTAAACATAAACTACTAAAGTCCTCTATCATTTCAAAAAATACTGTGATACATACATAGTCATGTGTGTAATATTTCTTGAACTCTTCCTACACAGACATATAAAACTTGGGGCAGTGATTGTCCTATGGATGTTGTTTGTGCTGACACTGTTAGAGCTTAGATCACTATTCTGCGGGTGGGGCTAGGGGGATAGGGCTGATGTTACATAAATTTGAAATAAGTCCTGAGTTGCATACATCGTGTGTCAAAACATATCAGACTTGGACCCCTGGGTCTATCCCTACCCCCAAGAACTTAGCCCCCGAGTCATATCATAGAGAAACTATTAAAATTTCCATCCTATATCCACATGCAAACTTGGTAGGCATGAAAAGACAAATTTATATATGCAACTAACAGACATGCCTACCCCCAAAAACTTTTTTAGGGACACCACCACCAAAAATAAAGGAAAGAGCTTGAAAATGAGACACATAAGTATGTTAGCACGAATCAACAAAAATCAATTCTCTAAAAACATCACTAAATACTGGTATTACATGTTTACAACATATATTTATATATAAAACCCACCTATTTACAATATATTCATATATACAAAATTCAAGTCCACTCAATTTGTGCTAAGGGACCTGTAGTAAGCACTTTTCAGGTGCTGGAGCTCCTTTTCAGTGTAGATCCTGTCTGTAGCTGTCCCTGGTCTACATTGTGAATTTAAAAGTGCCTCTACAGTCTCTGCACTGAATTTACTCCTGAACTCTGATTTTTTTTCTCACTAGGGAGAAAACTCCCTCGCAGTGTGCAGATGAATGAGGTATTGTCATTAATGAAAGCATTATTTTTGGCAATATTTTGAAGACAGCTGTTCCATCTTCCTTTAACTGGCTGATAGCAGGCCAGGTTTCATATATTCTTTTTCTCAGACATTATTGAATATCTGTAGACTGATATTGTGCCAGTTTCAATTTCACATCTACTGCAGTCACTTTCTCAGGTAATAATACTAAAAATCTTTTCAAGAAATAATCCAAAGATGCCATTTTGGCTTCTATAGTTGCAAAATTTCAGCATGCTTTAATACACCATCATTAAGGAGCAACTTGTATCTAATGTATTTTGCTGATGTTTCAGAAAACTGTCTTGCCTCATGATAAAAGTCTTGCAGTCTCTGTTCTCTCATGTGGACCTTGTC
This sequence comes from Margaritifera margaritifera, assembly GCA_029931535.1. NCBI lineage: Eukaryota > Metazoa > Mollusca > Bivalvia > Unionida > Margaritiferidae > Margaritifera > Margaritifera margaritifera. The sequence goes on from JAQPZY010001633.1 coordinate 5,014,170, forward strand.
TTTTGTAGCAATAAAGTCTCTTGCAGGCTGTCCAATCAAAAGATCTTTATCCTCTTTCTGGTGATGCTTAACTTCAAACTGTACTTCTGTTGGAGACTGATAAAATATAGCTGAAGGCTTCACAAACTTTAAAAGAATGGTTTTAAGAAGCTTTTCAAGACATCTTTTTAGCACATGTATTAATGGCACATCACACTGTAGCTCTGTATTCACCTCATCAAATGGTTTTACAGTATCTACCAAGATAAGACATATAAGGCGATTTGTTGGAGAAGAGAAGGTGTGTCTCAGCTTACTTACTCTTTCTTTTCTAGATCTGGATGATGCAGGCTTCTCTTGCTCTTTGATAAATTCATAAAGAGGGTCTCAGTTGTCCTGAAGTCTTTGTAATCAGCTGTTGATGCTTAGCCATCTAGTTTAAACATGGTTTAGAATTTTCTTTTCTTTAGTATCATACAGAACCTGCATATCTTTGAACACTGCTTGCTGTTTACTGCTTTTATCCAAATAATAATATACATCAATCAAAAGCTGGTCAACATTAAGTGGAAGACATGCAACACCTTTTTCAGCAGCTCTATGTATCAGGTGACACACACAGCCTGAAAAGATACAAATTAGGTTGCTCTTTGATCATAGATCCATATACTTCTCTCTCCTTCTCAATCATCACAGTGGCTTTGTTAGACCCAAGAGTCAAGCAATTCTTTCAAGGAATGTCATGAAGTTTTAAGACCAGGAGTGCAACTGCAGCTATAATATTCTTTTTGCCCCAGACATGCCCTTGCTTACTTCAAATGGCCTTGTGAAGACAATATATGGGACTAATGTCTGAATTTAAATCAAATGACAAAACAAAGGCATATCTCTTAATGAACACTACATTTATCTTTTATCTCATTTAAATGGAATGATAGAAAAAAGAACAAAATCATATCTCTTGATAAATACTATATTTATGTTTTATCTCATTTAAATGGAATGATGGAACAAAGTCATATCTCTTGATAAATATTACATTTATGTTTTATCTCATTTAAATGGAATGATAGAACAAAGGCATATCTCTTGATAAATACAACATTTATGTTTTATCTTTTTAAATGGAAGTTTTTAATGCTCATGAAACAGCTTTAATATGTGCAAATAATCCTCTGGCAAAAATCAGTTCAGACATAGCTTTGTTTTGCAAATTATGATTGGTTGCTTTGGGACTCGCCTCCATTGTTGTTTCATTGTACAATATGGAGGTAACCCATATGACAATCTTCTGTAAGTTTCCATGGAGCAGGTGTGTGGCACAGAGCAACCAGCAGGACATGAGATGTAAATGATGTTGTCTTTTGTCGTCAAGTGACTCTTGTTGTGCTCTTTACAGATCTTTTGAATAGTATCAACATGTCCATTATTTAGGGAAACGATACACCAACATATCGTGTCATTTTTTTTACACATACAACAAGATTATCTTGGAATGTCACAACTCCATCGTGATAGTTATCTAATCCTCCCTTTACATGTAAAGTCTGACCTGGTGAGATAGTACTTGTCTTTTGAATTGTGTCAATATGTCCACAATACATTAAGATATCGTGTCCTTTATGTCGCAACACCATGATAATAATTGAATACTCCCTTGCATGTAAAGTCTGGCCTACTATGATAGTATGTCTTGTGTGTAAAATGTACAGACATAATAACTATTAGACTTTTCCTCAGAGTCACACAAATTTCTATGTCTTGTGTGTAAAATGTACTGACATAACAATTATCAGACCTTTCCTCCAAGTCACACAAATTTCTATGTCGTGGTGTGTAAAATGTACTGACATAACAATTATCAGACCTTTCCTCCAAGTCACACAAATTTCTATGTCGTGGTGTGTAAAATGTACTGACATAACAATTATCAGACCTTTCCTCCAAGTCACACAAATTTCTATGTCGTGGATACAGATACCAAGGGGCCATGACCATCTTGTCTCTAAAATCAACCGTCATGATTAATATTGGACCTTTTCTCAGAGTCACACATATTTCTATGTCGTGGATACAAATACCAAAGGGCCATGACTGTCCTAGCTCTAAAACAACTGCCATGATTTATATCGGACCGTTCCTCAGAGTTACACAAATTTCCCTGTTAATCATACAATACCAAATGTCTGTGACTCCAGTTTCTCTGTATACAGTAACTTTCTGTTCTGTAGCCAGCAACTTTCTGAACATGTGAATTAACATGTCTCTCAACTTTGCAATACAGCTGTACCAGGGGAGATGGTCAGCTGTAGAAATAAAATAATATAAACATTAATACATATCTACACAAAATACCAACATGCATACTTATACTAAAATACAAAATAACTTGTTTACAGTTACATATGATAAATTTAATTTTATTTCTTACCTTAAATAATAGTCTTCTGTTGTAACTTTAAGCAACTGATCATTACAATTGTCATAGTGGTGTTGTCATCTTATAATTTATCATTATCATTATTGTTGTTGTTATTATTGCCAGACGGATTTACAGCAGATGTCACACAGAACCAGTAAGCACACTGTTGTAGTTTTTTACAGTATTTAGTAAGGTGCAGATATCAACAATAGAGTGGTAACTGTTACTTTATCATTTTCAAAGGATATTGTGATACGTACATATAGTCCTACATGTGGAGTGCTCTTGAACACCAACACCAATAAAGTTAAACTAGTATTGTCCCTCTATCATTTCAAAAGGATATTGTGATACATACGTACAGTTATACGTGTGTAATATTTCTTGAACTCTTCGTACACAGACATATAAAATTTGGGGCAGTGATTGTCCTATGGATGTTGTTTGTGCTGACACTGTTAGAGCTTAGATCACTATTCTGCAGGTGGGGCTAAGGGGATAGGGGTGAGGTTACATAAATTTGAAATAAGTCCTGAGTTGTATGCCTCGCGTGTCAAAATGTATCAGACTTGGACCCTGAGTCTATCCCTATCCCCAAAAACATGGCCCCCGAGTCATATCATAGAAACTATTGAAATTCCCATTATGTATCCTAATGCAAACTTGGTAGGCATGAAAAGACAAATTTATATATGCAACTAACATTGACCCTGGGGGTACATCTCTACCCCAGGAGATTAGCTCTTGGGTTATAACTTACAAACCATTGAGATCTCCACCTTATAACCACATATACACTTACTGCACATATAGAGACAAATTTATGCCAGCAACCGACTTTGACATCTAGGTCCATCACTATCTCCAGAGACTTGACCCCTGAGTCATAATTTGGAAACTGTTGAGATCCCCACCCTATTGTTATATATACACTTAGTGGGCAAGAAAAGGCAAATTAAGACATGCAACAAACTTTTACCTCAGCGATCATCCTACCTCAGCAACCATCCTATCACCAGGGACTTAGCATTTGCATCATAAATTGGAAACTATTAAGCTCACTACGCTACAACAATATATACACTTATGGGCATGAAAAAAATTAATACATACCATCACTACAGCTGGGGACTTTTTCCCTGCATCATAACTTGGAAACTATTGAGATCCTGGCTGTCTATCCATGCATATGCTTACTGGGCATTAGAAGACAAATTAGTACATGCAACCAAAATTGGCCCTGAGGCCCATCCTTACACCAAGTAACCTAGTCCCGGAGTCGTTGCTTGAAAGATTTACAGTAAAGGTCATCATCCTATTACCATGTACATCTGACATGCCTGCTTAAAAGACAAATGCACACAGAAAACCTAACTAACATTTGCCTATGGGGAAGTCATTATGCACAGGGTCAGGGACATACCCAAAAAAGAGGAAGAAACCTCCCAGCTTTTAAGTCAAAACAAGGAAGCGCACTGATAGGCTACCTATTTGGGGGTATTTTTTTGTTATAATCTACCGATGATTTAATAAATAAATATAAAAATAACAAATAAATAGGCATCAAAAAAGTTTTTATACTAATATATATTTTTATTTTGACCAATATAATTAAATTGTATATACATTTTGTTGCATTGAAGGGCATGTATTTGTGAAAAAGTGGCATGCACTTAAAACCAGCAGCAAAAAATCGTAATTAATTTGATTATAAAAACAAAAAACTGTATATATAGTATATCAGTATTGCAAATTGACATCTGAAATTGGCTTTTCCTTAGGACTTAAAGGTGCATCATGCCAGTGGGTCTAAGGTTTATGACGCCCAGGAGGGGAAGCTTCACTTTTACCAAATGAGTTCATTTCAGTTCTGGTCAATCCTTTGTTATGACCATGATAGTTTTCTGTCACAAAGAACTCGTTTTGTTCTGCCTCAGGGTTGTCATTGTTTCAGTTGGTTTTGTTGCCTTTTTTACCAGTTTCTTTATTGAGGAATGCCCTCTGTTTGGAGTAATGACACCATTGCATTTTTGGCACCGTCACTTATTTGTCAGACAACAAAAAATAAATTTTTCTTGGACTTGTTTCCATTAGGCCTCGGACTCTTGGGCAACTGTGTGGAAAATCAACCAGTCTTCATTGTTGACACCACTTTTTTTTTTTTTTTTTTGGTGAATATTTTTTGTCCTCCTTCTGGTTTTTCTTTACCAGCATTTTCTTTTTCTCCTCCACCTACCCTACTTTGTCCTCCTGCATTACCAATTCAAAAACTCTATCCTCTTTTTCATTATCGTCCACATATAACTGCTGCGATGAGGGTATGTCGTTCTCCACAGTAAGCTTGCTGTTTGTTCCCTTAGTTTGTTATTTTTCAAAGGAATTTTTTTTGTTGGAATGAAGTCACAACTTTGCAAAATATTGTGGTAATAAGGGCCACCAGGAGCAGTTTTGTATGCTCTCATAGTCTGAAATGCATTTGTGGCTCTGGACCCCCTGGAAAAACCGCTGTGTTCTCTCAAGAACCAAAATCATGTCTGGTGTATATAGTCTTTTTTTTTTTTTTTTGGTACTTTTTTGTTTTTCATTCATTACTGGGAAGATAATATAATTTCAAAATCACTTTCGTGAGAGGATTGTAAATCGTTTTTAGAAACGATTTTGTCTATTTCTTCATCATCAGAAGAATGATTATTTTTATTAGTTTCAAGCACCTTTTGTTTTTGTATTTTGTTTCTGGTTAACCCAACATCATTCTTTTTATCAGTTGAACAAGTCGTCCGCTGGCAGTCTTGACCCAGTTGCAGATTCAGCAAGGTGGTTACTTTCTTTGTATAATTTTTTTGTGTATTTTATGACGCTTTAGTTTAACTTCACCCAGTGAGCAAAATCGGTTAGTAGTATTAGCAGTAGTTGTCATATTATTGTTACCAATTTTAAATTAGTAAATCCTTTTGAAAGAAAGACAATATTATCATCGTCCTCTATTATGATATCTCTATGCCTTTTTGACATAGAATCAAATGCGTATTTTCACAGCGTTTATAAAAACTTTTTTTTTCATTATGATTTTGACTGCTTTTAGCAGAAGCAGCATGTAACAAGGGGGGTTTAATGGTAGTAGTACACATCTCCCACCGCACTGTAAGCGAGGGTGGGAGTCACAGAGTGACCTCCGAAGAATTGAAAAGGGATGGCATTACCGCTAGACATCAAAACAAATCGGGGGGAGGGTAACGGGGCTGTTTAATGGCTGATTGCTTGTTTTATAATCACGCTGGGAATAATCGTCAATAAAGAGCTTTTTCTGATGAAGCTAAAAAACGAAACAGAATTCTCAAGAGAATGCAAAGATTAAACCTCCGTACCACAACACGTGGTGGGGAATTACTGAAAAGTTTCTGATATCGATTGCCAAAACTCTTGCAAGAGAGCTTCTGATGAAAATTTCTAGAAGGGAAATACTGGTCAGGGTAATACCACCTGTTTAGTTTTATGAAAAAAGCATAAAGAAAAAGCGCATTTCGCTACGATTGACTCTTCAATTGAAGGCAATTTCCATGTGGTAATTTTTTTGTCGTCTTCTAAGATGTCCGACCAGAAAAAGAATGAGATATCGTGGGAAGTCACGTGCAAAATCTGTGGGGTTTACACAGAGTTCTATTCTCTAGAACTTTCTTCTACCCTATGGGAGGATGAATTCTCATATGGTTGGTTATTTCCCGTCCTGGAAATAGATTAGCTACGCAATAGCAACAGGTAAGTATTACATAATTAAAATTAGTTTTACCCCCCAAAAACTACATTTTCAAGATATCCAACCTCTGAAAGATCGTTAACAACATTATTCCAAGACATTTCAACAACATTCACATGTACACGAAGACATTGTATACTATACTACATCACTACTTTTGCTGTTGTTGATTCACAATGGAATGAGATTCCTTTTTTACAAAAATAGGGACATTTATTTTGTGAGCAACTGTCAATATCGAAACCTGTATATTTGTTGTTGTTCTGTAAAATATTTATTCTGTGATTTCATTGCAAGTAACAGTTAAACTTAACATTCTTGAGGAGATCTCTGAGTGCCAGTTCAGGAATTTTAAAACTCTAGAACTTGCTTCTCCATAATGAACCGTGTCTGTGGAGCAAAAATTTGTATTCATCAAGTACTCATTTTGCTTGGTTGCCTTGTTATATTTGATCACATCTAAGAAGGGGTAAACTAATTTAAGGTAGTTTAATTATATCACTCACATAATAATACTTATAACGGTGTTCAATTGATCAATTGAATTGAGTTGACCCGACACATGACCATGAGCACTAGCTCTTATGCAGGTAGGATTTGCATGCCTTTTAACTTTTCTTTTATTCCACCCCCTTTATTTAATTTGAGACAAAAGACATAATTAATGTGATAATACAAAGCAGGTCTGTCCTTAAATAAGTGTAACAATACAAGAACTACTTTTGTAAGTCGGAGATCAAAACATGGTTGGCACTTACTTAGAGGTTCTCAAAGAAACGCTCGCGGACATAGCTGTGATGGTAGAATAACATTTTTCCCGCTTGGATACAAGAATGCATATTGCCTTTATGATGATTACACTGAAACCGAACTAAAAGATGGAAGTAAAACATGAATTTCACTTGAAAAACTAATTGAATTGGTATTTATTTATTGAAGTGTTGCCACCAATAGGCATTAGTGAAATTTTCATGGATTGAAATTTTGTCGAATATTGTTATTTACAGTGTACTGAGAACGTTGTTTGGATAGAAAATTTAACAAAATATATGACTTGTTATTACAAGTTATGAATTTCATGATGTTGATTTGAAATTCCAGGTACTAATCACCGTTTTCGACAATAAAACCAGTGATCTATCAAGGTTTCATTTATCAATTTTGATTGTGATTTTCTTCACGTTCAGCAAATGGAGCAATTTGTTTGTATATTCTAGTATATAAAAAAAACGGGGATCCACGCCTCACCCCACGCTATAAGCGGGTTCGCGAGTTATCCAGGCGCGAGTTATTGAGGGAGTGGTGTAATAGTAACTTTTTTCATTACTGTCTTCGTCATTATGAATAACGTATAGCAATCTTTCATTTGTTTTGAAACAATTCAATTTCTGAAACAAAATAATTGATTTTGTCTTCACTGCTGATATTACTGTCGTGCATTATAAGCGTTTGTTGATCAGCAGCAGCAGTACTTATTTTTTGTATTGTTGTTCATGACTTATATTGGAGTGGAATATTACCTTAAAAGCAAATGTCGTGTTAGATATCCATATTATTAGTATATTACCCTTTTAAAAAGTAAAAAAACTCAACTTTATTATACTTTAGACAAAAATAAAAATATATTTATAAATAAATGTAAAACTAGCAAATACTTTAAAAAAATACAAAAGATAATGATACATCTTTTATTTGTTTGTTTTAGTAAAAAAAAAACGAATTTTTTATATAAACATTATTCTTGCTTACTTTCACTCGTCAACACTGGTAGTGCACATTTATTATTATTGTTAATTAAAAAACATGGTGTCTTCACTGTTATTAGAAGGTCCTAGACAAGAATAGTTGGTTATTACATAATAACGTCACAGTTTTTTTCAGCCCATTTATCCACATCTCTAATGCTAAATAACTCATCTATAAAACTCTTTTTGTCCTGGTTTTAGCTTTTTTGTTTAGCAATGTGGTATCAGGGTTGTCAATGCAAAAAAAGAATGCCATTATAACAGTGTCTTAAACTGTTTTGGTCTAATCGCGCAAATTATGAAGGTCATCTGTTTCAGCATCAACAGCAAGAATGAATCCCTTGTTGCTTTCATTAATGATAGTGCTTTTGTTTATTCCATACAAGCTGCTGCCTTCATTGGGATTCACCAAAAATGTATGCTCTTTTCGCTTGCAACACTCTAATGGAGTTATAAATTCCTAATGGGTCAAATGAATTTGCCAGTATCTTGGTAATTTGGTTGTTGTTTTTAGAACCGCTTTAAATTTCTACAAAGAATTTCTTTTTTTTCTTTTTTTCTGTCGCTAAAAAAATCTACCCTATATGTGGTTAGATACTGTTTTTTTTTTTATTAAAAAAAAAATGATTTCTCTTTTTCTTTGTAACCAGGTGTTGGTTTTTTTTAGGTCAAATATAGAATGATCTTTTTAGTATTGTCTGTGGCATTTTGGGGCTTGCGTCATTGATTATTGTAAAATCAATAATACATGTACCATAATTTTTTGGGCCCATTTTTTTGGTCTGTCTGTTGACTTCTAGCCTTTTAATGAAGTTTCCTAGTTTTATATTTTTGCTGTCTGTCTTGATGAAGCGGGCAATTGCTTCTGCAGTACTAGGACCATTTATGTGCAAAAAAAAACATGTTAATTTTGTCTTTAACTTTTTGGGTCCAGTTGTACAAGTTATGGACTATGTACAATCAACATCAATAATGAGAACATACTTTCTGTTATTTTCGTCAAGAATGGCTCTTCTTGTCACTCCATAATAGTTACGAGCAAATGCTGTAGTCTAATTAATTCATTGTTTTCTAATCTTTCATAAAAAGGTTGGCATCATTATGAATTCACAATCAATCATATTTATTTCCCCAGGCCTTGGATTGCTTGTAGATGTTGCAACTTTTTTAAATAATTGGGCATCATCCTTCATGTTAGCATCATCATTCTTAACAAGGTTTTAAATAATCATGGTTTTTCCTATGCCCGATGGTCCGCACAAAATGACTAAACACTGTTTAGTGTTGTCTGTTGTTTGTTACCTTGGGTTTTTGTTTGTCAATATTCGATAAGCAACCCAATTAGGTTATATGTTTAAAATAAATGCCAAAATTATGTTGGTTACAATAAACAAAAATACCATATGCTTTATATACAGTTTCAAATAAGCACTATGAAAACAAATGTATATGTTCATTCTTTTTTTTAAAAATTATATCAATAGTTGTTTAATTTAACGGCAACCAAAGAAAGTAAAAAAATTCTGTTTCAACAGTATATAATTGATAATTAATGTAAGATAACCCCATAACAAGAAAGTTATTAAAATATGAGTTGTAAATTTTTCTTGTTCCAGTTTTAGCTGAATATTTCCATATACATTTCCTTTTTATTAGTACATGTATTTGACATATACATTTCCTTTTTATTAGTACATGTATTTGACATATACATTACCTTTTTATTAGTACATGTATTTGCCATATACATTTCCTTTTTATTAGTACATGTATTTGACAAAAAATGTATGTTCACCTAATGGTATGTTCACCTAACATAATTTTAATGATTATAGGATCATCTAAAATATTGAGTACTCTAACACAGCAATTATTTGGTAAATACTATTACTTAAAAAATCATAAATGTATTTACACTCTAAATGGTTGATATAATGACTTTATGTTAAGATTCGTTTCTTCCAGAAATATGTTTTTTTAAAGTAAAAACAATGTTTTCTTCATAACATTTTATAATTTCTGTTGGATACAAATTCAGAAAGAATTACAATATAAACATATTCTGCTGTGTAAAAAAGTAACGTTTTTTTTTTAAAGATATAATCTATATCCATTGACAAGTATTGTAAAGAATTGCTAATATTTATTGGTTCTTTAAAGAAAGATATGATGGTTACATTGTTATAAATATATCAATCGTTTCCATCATGAAGAAGTCCAGTTTCTTCCTGTATAGTAACGCTTGCTCGAACAAAAGCTTGTTTAATTGGTAATACATGATTTATACAAATGGTATCTCCATTTATTGTTTTGCTGGTTAAGCTAGCTGCAGTGCATTTGTAACCATCATGCTGCCATCTTTAGCATGGTTAATTCCGCTAAGATCATTTAACATGGCTTGCACTTTGGGTAAGGAAGAACCCTATTGATTTTGGGATCAAAAGGTCAAGGTCACCAAGACTTGAAGAAGAAAAAATGTTGAGTTCTCCATTATCTACAGTTATCAAACTTTATGTATGGCTGGCACCTGGAGTATGGTAGTCCTATATTGAGTACTAATTAGTTTTCCACTGCCAATACTACAGTTGTGTCTAGAAAATCCATGGTGATAGGTTTAAGTAGCAGTTTCTTGTGTATTCCAAATTTATTTAATGAAGTTGAGTGTCCTAATTTGACACAAGAGTTTAATCGGTTTTGATAAATAAAACTGTAGTTATCTAAGGAATAAGTAGCACTCCTAATAAAACAAGTCTAGCTCTATGCAAATTTCATACATCCTCTGAATCATCAAAATTACATCTATTAGACTATGTATGTATATCTAATAGACTATGTATGTATATCCAATAGACTATGTATGTATATCCAATAGACTATGTATATAGATTCAATAGATTATGTATATCCAATAGACTATGTATGTATATCCAATAGACTATGTATGTACACCCAATGGACTATGTATGTATATCAAATAGACAATGTATGTACACCTAAAAGACTGTGTGTATATCCAATAGACTATGTGTGTACATCCAGTAGACTATGTATGTATATCCAATAGACTCTGTATTTATACTTAATAGACTATGTATGTATATCCAATAGACTATGTATGTACACCTAATAGACTGTATGTATATCCAATAGACTATGTACATCCAATAGACTATGTATGTATATCCAATAGACTATGTATGTACACCTAATAGACTATGTATATCCAATAGACTATGTATGTACACCTAATAGACTATGTATGTATATCCAATAGACTATGTATGTACACCTAATAGACTGTATGTATATCCAATAGACTATGTATGTACATCCAATAGACTATGTATATCCAATAGACTATGTATTTATATCCAATAGACTGTATGTACATCCAATAAACTATGTATATATATCCTCAGATGAAGGATCTGAATTCTCCGAATCTGAAATCACAAACAGGTTAAGATCCTTGGTGTTGTAAACCACTATTTTATTAAATATTGTAAAACAAAAGCCATGTTCCTGCCCACAAATTATGACCCCTTGCTATATCCAATAGACCCCTTGGGTGGGATTTCTCTATTCCACACCAGTACATATGATAGAATATATAATATTAAATGAGCTTAAGATTCTCAAGAAATTTCAGGGTTGTATGAAGGCATTTTGTCGTCGTATGACAATAATAAACATAATGACTACACCCAAGGGCAATAGCAATATTTATAGGTATAAGTGTATATTTATAGGTATAAGTGAGGCCATTGTTGCTGTGCATATGTAATCACAAAAATGGAGAATTTGATTTTCATCCAGTGCTGTGGTCTAGTGGTTTTAACAGTTATGCTATTAATAATGAAGCCCAATTAGCGGCCTTTTTAATCAACTTGTGAATGTGAATGTACAGAATGGTCCATGTAGGTCTGTGGGCAATATTTGTTTATCCAACAGTCTAGTTAAGCGATGAAGTTAAATGCAGCAATCTTTATCAGATAAATGAGGATAGACTAATTTTTATTACATATCATACATCCTAAAGCAGTGATTATGAGATGCTCTCCATAAGCTTATGTAATCTCCCTTTATTATCTCCTCACTCCTCCCCCGCTTCCCCCCCCCCCCCCCCCCCCCCCCCCCCCCGAGTATGTAATACAGGGGGATGTAGCTATCCATAATTTTACTGTGACATCACTGACATTCAGCCGGTCCAAAACCACTATCTGAGTCATTCGAGTAGGTGATTTACTCTGGATTTTAAAAAAAAATCTTTTTAGGCCTTTAACTTGATAGTGAACAAAATATTTCTAGCCTGCCATTTAAATGTATTTCATAATGTATAATATTCTGTAAAGAAAACTGGATGACAATCATGGTTTTTCTTTGGTCATACTGTATACGCACAGGATGATGAGATGTGTCCTTTTTAAATTTTAGCAGTATTAGAGCTCAATCTGATTAAAATCGAGATCTCCAACATAGCGGAGATCTGACAGGCACCATATAAGGTCATGCTCTTTTGACCACTCAAATTCACCAATCAGTATATAGCTTTCACCTTTATGAAAGTGAAAATCTTCATTTGGAATGGATTGTTTCTAATGATAATTCTCCATAACATGAAATCCAATGCTTTATCTCACAAGTTGCTGAAAAATAAGTGGATCATGAATTCCAAAGTTCGTAGAAGATGAACCTTTATTGGTGCCTGTTATATCTACCTATTACAAGTAGATCTCAAATTGAGTCAGATTGTATTACAGCTGCATTAAAGTATTATTTTAGCACATGCTGCACCTAATTTATGACAAAACTAGTTGGGGGACAAACACATAATAAAATTTAGGCTATTTAACATGACACAAACTTATTGACTGTGATAAAGTTACCAAATGTTATTGTTAAATATTGTTACATAACTGCTGTAGCTACATTTAATTGTTATTCATTTATGTACAGGTTAAAAATTGTAAAAGATATGTTATTTTCTACTTTATTTATTTGTCCTCTTTTGCATGATCAAATTATTTTCTCTTTGTTTCTGTGCTGAAAATATTATGTACCAGTACTTGCCAACTATTGTTTCCTTCTCCAGGACATATCAGTTTTTCAGAATTTCACCTTGACTCCATGAGAGACTTTGAAAATTTGCAAAATGATTGCATCTATTTACAAATGCATTGGGCATTTTCTTTGATGTATTGCAATATTATCAAATGTTTTGAGAATATTTCCAATAATATTGCTAATGTATACAAGTGTATTGCAAATATCTACAAAAATTTTTTTATTTTCCTACTGACTCCATTTGACACTAATGAACTTCCACCATCATTTGGCTTTTTTATTTTCTTTTGAAAAACTTTCTTGTGATTGACATATGACTTTAAAGTATAGGATGAACATTTCATGAAAACGGACACAAAAATGCTAAAGTTGTTAAGATTTGGAATTGTTTAGTTACATAATACAATTTACATGGATTACTTACTGACTCCTGTCCAGCCATCCAAACCCTACCACCACAGATATGATTATGTAATGAATCACATCTTACTGGGAATTAGATTAGTCAGTGATTCATTGCTATTTGTGTTACACTGTAGTTGAATTAACATATGACACTCTCAGAGAGAGAGTTAATTATGGCACTCAGGAATACGTTTAATGTATTGAATTTGGAGTAAATATGATTTTCAGTAATCTTACTAATTGTTTGTTTAGGCAGTTGTCTTTCTTATTATAATGTTTTGGTAAGACTGATACAGAAACACATTTTCCTTAAATTTTGTAATGAATTTCATAATAGGAAGTATTTAGATGTAAAAATTAAACACATGCAGTTCATATTCATTTTCCCTCTAAGTGGTAAGACATGGATGTACATTTTTGACTGATTATGACATCAGCCTCATCATAAAATAAGTTCAAGTGCTGTATTCCAGTGTCATCATAAAATATGTTCAAGTGCTGTGTTCATTGCCAGTGTCATCATAAAATATGTTTAAGTGCTGTGTTCATTGCCAGTGTCATCATAAAATTGTTAAGGTGCTGTATTGAGTTCCAGTGCCATGTTCATTTCCAGTGGTGACAACATTAATGTCATCATAACAAATTTTCAGGTGCTGTGGTAAGTTCAAGTCATATATTTAATGTATTACTTGCTATATTGAACAGAAACTAATGTCTTCCACATGTACCTGATATTCTAGGAGTTGCCTGTATTACAAGCAGAAAGCTGTTAGCATGGTTGTGAACAATGTTAACATGCTGTGTTCAACTTTTTAAAAGTCACATATCTTCTACATCAGTTGCTGTATTGGGATAATATTACTAATGCCTACCGCATGTACCTGATAGAGTTCCTGTCTTGCCTGTATTACAAGCAGAAAATTGATATAATTTTGTAAACACTGTTTTTAAAAAAGTCACATTTTCTACATTAGTTGCTGTATTAAACTTTAACTTTGTGATATTATTACTGTGTCTATTGTTTTGTAGTCAGATATACTAGGTGTTACTGTCTCGTCTGCGTAATCAGAAAGCATCATCATTATTATGTCATTCACAGTCAAGACACCATATTCCATGGAACATTTGTTCCAATGTTCCTATCAGTTATTACTGTTAATTATTTTATATATAATTGTACTTAAATATGTGGTCAAAATATTTACTTGTCATTTATGGCAGTACTATGTACTGTATGATTTGTATAAAAAGCGTCTTGTACTATAGGACATAAAATTTCATAGAATTTTTATAGAATAATTCATTTCTTGGTGCCTTGTATGTTCTTACTTTCTTTTACTGAATCTGTTATATTGTAGACTTGTAACATTTATGTCCATTTTAAAACAGGTGCTGATCTATGAGGTAGCTATTTTTTATATTATCCTTTTAATGACTGTGTCTGTAACCAAATTAAATGGTGACATTCTGCTAATTGCCAAGCTACAGTGAATGGCGATTTTCTGTGAAAAAGCAGTGAATTATGTTCTCAAAGTATCAAGATTCTGATCAAATTGAAAAGGATAACATTAAATTTTTAGAACTATCATTTCCACTGTTCAAAATTTGCAGGAATCTTAATTAAAAATGTTCTTTTACACATCAGGAGTTAGTTATCGTTACATTTTTGAACAGATGGTAGCATTTGTAGGCCTATAGAAATGACTGTCATTCACCTGTTGATTTTGTGATATTATGATTACATCAGTCATTTCTCATTCACAGTAAATTGTTTGCTTTACAGCTTGTACACATTTCCATTGGGTGAAACGGATGTAGTTGTTTAGCATTACTAAAAATAAACTGGTGAGTTCTGCTATAGACTGACAAGAGTGACCTGTCAGTTTAACCTTTTAGTGAAATACAAACATTACCATTGTGTAATCTGCAATTTGATTGGCTAATCAGTTTGACAGAAAATGTAAGTCTTGACTCTATTCTGAAAATAAAAACATAAGTTGGTGGCCTAGTGGTTAGCGCTCTGGCCTCTGGCACCAAAGGTCACAGGTTCAAATCCCAGTGGGGGCTAAAATCTTTGATTCCTGACACCTCCATTAGCATCATTGGCTTGTATATATAATGCTAAACAGTGTGCTGTCTGTCAGATGGGGATTTAAAATGTTTTTCTACTGTGCAGGGAGAGTCATACCCTGTGCAGGTCAAAATTAATGCCCATGGCATTTCAAGTAGACTACAATATATATGTAGTAATTAGAGCATTTCATCATTTTTATGATCATTAAAGCATTTTAAAAGCCAGTCTCTCGTTGAATTGTTCCTCATTTTATACATGTCTGTTGACCTGTTTCTCCATCTGCCTGCTGTGTCTGTCTGTCATACAACATGCAAAATACAAAATCCATGGTCCAATTTGTAATGAATGTTGGCATTAATTGACACCCACCCAAGACCTCAACTTGGCGAGGATATTTATAGTCTACTGAAATCTGTCCTTAATTGACGCCCACCCATGACCTGAACTTCTTGAGGATATTTATAATCTACTGAAATTGACACCTACCCATGATCTGAACTTCCTGAAGATATTTATAGTCTACTGAAATCTGTCCTTAATTGACACCCACCCATGACCTGAACTTCTTGAGGATATTTTATAATCTACTGAAATTGACACCTACCCATGACCTGAACTTCTTGAAGATATTTATAGTCTACTGAATTCTGTCCTTAATTGACACCCACCCATGACCTGAACTCGTTGAAGATATTTATAGTCTACTGAATTCTGTCCTTAATTGACACCCACCCATGACCTGAACTCATTGAAGATATTTATAGTCTACTGAAATCTATATCTGCCTATACAATAGCACAAAAAAATATAAAAGTTGACATGGGATGGATGCTTAACTATTGGCCTATCAACTATGATTGATGACATGGGATGGATGCTTAATTGATGACCTATCAACAATGTTTCATGACCAGGGATGGATTCTTAACTTTTGACCTATCAACTATGTTTTATATATTCATTAGCACAACAACTTTTAGGTTTAACATTTTGTTGTGAAGATTTGCATACATTCTTTGAAGTGACACTGAAGTCTAGAAATAAACCAATATGAATAAAGGGAACATGTTGGCATGAAGAAGTGTGAAAACTCCATCATGTTGTCATGAACAAGTGTGAAAACTCCATCATATTGGCATGAAGAAGTGTGAAAATTCCATCATGATGGCATGAAGAAGTGTGAAAACTCCATCATGTTGGCATGAAGAAGTGTGAAAACTCCATCATGTTGGCATGAAGAAGTGTGAAAACTCCATGTTGGCATGAAGAAGTGTGAAAACTCCATCCTGTTGGCATGAAGAAGTGTGAAAACTCCATCCTGTTGGCATGAAGAAGTGTGAAAACTCCATCATGTTGGCATGAAGAAGTGTGAAAACTCCATAAAAATCTGTTGAAAACTTTTCAAGATTATTAAGTTTTTAAAAGGTTCAGGGGAGATAACTTCTGTCAAGGACATTAATATTCAGGGGTTCTGAGGATGTCATGTTAGAAATTAAAGATTATTAAAAAGTTGAATCATGTCTTAAAATACCAAGGTTTAACAATTTTGTTGCAGTTTTAAAGTTTAAAGAAGTGGAAGATGGTACTTCATATTTGCATAGTTATGTTTGGTTAATTTTAGCAGCATTGAAATCTGATTTGACTAAAGTATGTTAGTGTCGGTGTTAAATATGACCGATCATACTTGCATGTCACTAGACACTTTTGAAATCTTTTGCTCACCGTATGTACTCGCGTATAAGTCGGGTCAAAATGCAAACAACATAGGCCCTGATCTGAGCTGGCAGATCAGGGTCTATGTTGTTTGTTCTACTGATCAGTCCTTACAAACTGCATAGACCCAGATCTGCCGAATATTTAAATTATTTTTAAGTGTTTTTTATTATGAGAGATGTAATTGTAATTAGCAAAAGGTAATAAGTTTGTAATTCGTTTTTTGATTGTAATGTTGCAAATGTGCAATTTCATAATCAAAAAGCTTTCTTTAAATTAATATATTATTTGCAGAGTACGAGATATCACAAATAAAACCTGTTTTAATCTTTTTTGTTACATGGGTCTAAGTACATTCTGTATTTTTAACATTAAAATTAAATATAGAGCGGAGAAAAACACAGTTTTGTTTTCTGATTGACAAACTCGGTTATGAATAAACATAATGTTCAACAATATAGGAAGTTCGTTTCGTAACTTTGTTCCAATCCACTCAGTGACATTATCTTTGTTTTTGTGTACACTACAAGTGATGACTTGTTTTGGGTTGCAATTTGTTTTTGGTCTATTTGTAAAACTGTAATTCTCAATTTTCATCTGTGATGTCTGTTTTTTATTTTTTATAGCAAATTGTCTGCCATGCATTGACATTCTTCAGTTGTTTTTTAAATTTATTCTTACTTCTTCAACTGTACTATTCTTTCTTACTCAACTGTACTATTATTCTTACTTTCTTGACTACTGCTATTCTTTCTCGACTGTAATATTTATTCTTTCTTTCTCAACTGTACTATTATTCTTTCTTTCTCAACTGTACTGTTATTCTTTATTGACTACTGCTATTTTTTCTCGACTGTACAGTTATTCTTACTTTTTCAACTGTACTGTTCTTTCTTTCTCAACTGTTCTGTTATTCTTTCTTTCACAACTGTACTGTTATTCTTACTTTCTTGACTACTGCTATTCTTTCTCGACTGTACTGTTATTCTTACTTTCTCGACTGTACTGTTATTCTTTCTTTCTCGACTGTACTATTATTCTTACTTTCTTGACTACTGCTATTCTTTCTCGACTGTACTGTTATTCTTACTTTCTCGACTACTATTATTCTTTTGCGACTGTACTGTTATTCTTACTTTCTCGACTGTACTATTATTCTTATTTTCTTGACTGTACTATTATTCCTACTTTCTTGACTGTACAATTATTCTTACTTTCTCATCTGTACTGTTATTCTTACTTTCTCGACTACTGCTATTCTGTCTCGACTGTAAATTTCGGAAGTAAATTTCAAACAAAAACCTAAATAATGGTGTCCAAAATACGTCAGTAAATGTGCTAGAGGGAATCCAAAGCTTTTTTGATGAAGAAAATACACACAGGGATTTAACATTACATTTGGGACGGTATGTCACATTGAGGGTCGATAGAAATTTTATGGGACTCAAAAACCTAAAAGTACAAATATTGTTAAATTTCAAATGGAAGCTTGCTTTCTTTGTATATGTGTTTGTTTTTTTTTTTGTTTGTTTTTTTAGCAATTAATAATGTATCACTATCACCTAACTTGCAATATTGCTGGAAAACAACCAATTGAGTTACTGGACATATCATATTCAGTAGAGAGTTTTCTGACCAAACAGCATGAAATTTAAGTGCAACACGAGTTGCTTTGCAAATGCAATGCCATTATCCTTGAATTTACAATGAAAGTGGGACAAATTTAACTGAAAAGAAACAAGATATGGGCCTAAAGATATAAACAAACTGTGTCATGTCTCAATTAAGGATATAAACAAACTGTGTCATGTCTCAATTAAGGATATAAACAAACTGTGTCATATCTCAATTAAAGATATAAACAAACTGTGTCATGTCTCAATTAAGGATATAAACAAACCGTGTCATATCTCAATTAAGGATATAAACAAACTGTGTCATGTCTCAATTAAGGATATAAACAAACTGTGTCATGTCTCAATTAAGGATATAAACAAACCGTGTCATATCTCAATTAAAGATATAAACAAACTGTGTCATGTCTCAATTAAGGATATAAACAAACCGTGTCATATCTCAATTAAGGATATAAACAAACCGTGTCATATCTCAATTAAAGATATAAACAAACTGTGTCATATCTCAATTTTCAATAGAAAATGACGTTTACGATCACTTAACCGATTCATTCAAAGATTTGTTTTATTTATTAATGTTTACGAGTCACTAAATGCAGCAAAGATTATTCAAGCTAAATCAGAAGAGCGTACAATAAAGCAAATAAACAGTGTAATGTATAGGCACACAGATAAATTCACAAGAACAGGTTAAAAATAACATAAAAGCTATCAGCATATTGGCATATCATGCCATTCCAACTTTTAATGGGGGCCCCGGGTGGCCAAGTGGTCTGAGTTACAGATCACTCACATCTCGCCTCTGTCTGAGTGGGATCGAGCCTGCTTGACCAACGTGGGCATGTGAGAAAGCTTGCCAGTAGCTTCCCATGGGTCGGTGGTTCTTCCTAGGGTTTTCCCAGATTCTTTCTCCACCAAGTATACTGGCCACCATATATAGCCTATCATGTGCTGAAAAATGGCATTAAACCCCACAAAACCAAAACAACTTTTAATAACATTCTTAAAATCATTTACGAAGCAGCTGTATCGGCATTACTGGAATAATTTCCATTAAACAGCTGCAGGTGAAATCAAAAAGTTTACTATACCTGACTATCCTTGATTTTGGTATTATTACCATATTTTCCTGAAAGAATATTTAGAATCATTATGTAAGTATGGTGGGCTAGTAGCATTTAAAATCTTACAACCATTTTCAATTCCCAAAGACATGCTGACAAAAAAATGCTTAGGCCTAAGCCAAGTATGACACTTAATATTTTGACCATGAAAAATGGATAGTTCAGAATTCTGTTTTTGAACTAATCACTCACTAAAACTTCAACTAGAGCTACAGCTTCCCATCACAAATCCCCATGCGGAAACTGTATAGATTCATGTGAATTGGAACAAAATGCTTTATAATTCTTGTATACGATGTTTAGAAAAGGGTTACAATAAACAAACACATGCAAATCATAATATTTTATTACAGTAATCAAGTTAAATTAACAAATAGCTGAGCTTCTTTGATCGCTAGGAATGTATCAGTAAAAATAACCAGGTGGGTGTGGGTGTTCTGCATCACATCTGGCTCATTTTTCGTTGGGTCTTAAAATGAATTGTTCACAGCAACCACAAAATCCATGAAAATTGATACCCCGCAAAAAACAAAAACAAAAAAAAAAAACAACGTGAAACCACAGTATTAGCTGACCTGGCCGTGAGGCCAAGTGAGCTTATGATATGCCCTGTGTCCGTCATGCATTGTGTACTATCCATTGTCCACCTGTCAGCAATTGCTTGTTACCACAATTTAGGCCATAGTTCTGATCCACTTTGGATCAAACTTTGAATGTATGGGCTTATATCATCAAGATCCTGGACGAGTTTAATAATGAGCAAGATCTTTGCATACTAATGAGGTAATCTTGCATGTGATTGGCTGGGTTTGTTAACACTCTGGAAGCTATATGTCTGATCTGGTTTTGGTCAGACTTGGAATATAGGCTTATTTGATCAAGATCTCTCATGAGTTCAATAATGAGCAAGATCCATGCATAATTACTAGGTGATATTGCATCTGATTGAGTGAGCTTGTAACCACTCCAGCGGCTGAATTTCTGGTCTGATTTTGATGCAACTTGGTAAACAGAGTTAATCATCAATATATCAGATGAATACAGTTATGAGTGACATTCGTGGATATTAATGTGCTGATCTTGCATCTGATTGGCCGAGCTTGTCAGCACTTTATAATCTATATCTGATCTTATCAAACTTGGCAGATAGGCTATCATCAATATATCTAACAAGTTTTATTTATGAGTGAGATTGACACAATAATTTGATGATCATGCATCTTATTGGCTGAGCTTTTTACCACTCGAGATACACTATTTCTGACCCAGTTTTAATCATCAGACTTGGTAAAAAAATTAATATCATGAAGATGTTGGATGAGTTTTATTATAGCTGAAACCTATGCATATTTATGAAGTAATCTTGCATCAGATTGGCTGCTGTTTTTTTTACCATTCTAGACTGAATATGTTTTATAAGATTTCGATCAAACTTGGTGAATGGGTTTATTTCATCAAGATCTATGTTGAGTGTGATTATGAGTGAGATCCAAGATATTAACAACATGATCTAGCATCTGTTTGGTTTAGCTTGTCAACAATTCTAGCAACTTTTTTTGATCAGATTTTGATCAAACTTACTAAATAGACTTGTATCATCAAGGTGTTGGATAAATTTGGTTTTGAGCAAGATCTCTGCATATTTATGTGGTAATCTTGTTTCTGATGACTGCGTTTGTTATATAAAGAAACCAAAATTTAGAACAATGTTTTAAAAATTATTTAGAGCAGTCTTTTTACGATTACTCTGTAGCTCAGTGAATTTTCAGGTCACCATCTCTAAATGTAGCTAAAAGTACCTAATTCATTTTGCGCACGAACTATTTCGACACCATTCAAATCAACACACCGTGGAACAGTGTACATCTCATTCAATACATGCTGAAACAGGGTGGTCTGTTTACATCAAATTCTTCTACACTGCCATGACACGTGGAAGAGTCGATTGTTAATTAAGGAGTGATTAGCTTTCCTATTTGGTTATCTTCGGTCATAATGTTGTTGCCTCATTTATGATTTCTTGGCAATTGCATCACTATAAATGTACATGTACTTAAATTATGTCAGACGATATGCTTCTCGCAGCGTCTTTTTCTTTGTCTCGAAATAGAGCTTTTATTGCTCATTAGACAAATCATAACATAAACAGACATCAAGTAGAAATAAAAAATAATTTATCATTGAAAAAATTTTTTTTTTTAAAGGACATATTTTATTTGAAATCAACATCCACAAGCAGTTACCTATTTTTCAGGCCATACATTTCCACGGCATCCTTTATATAAGTATTTGGATATAGTAATTTAGCATCAAGACAACTTATTACAGAATTTATGCTAATTGGTGGCATGATAATGAAAAATATGTTTTGAAACAAATCAGTATTACCTTTGATCTGTATACTATGTTTACTATTTGCCTTCTGAAGTTATTTTTGTAGAGACTATAAGGTAAACAAATTCAAGTGAAAATAAATCAGCACTGGGATAGTGATTTTGTATATTCGTGATAGAGACACTGAAGATTAAAATTATGATCACCATAATACTGCCACAAAATTTTAAATGGTCACCAGAATATGTTTCTTCTATGTTCAGCTCATACAACTGTTATGGATAGATACGGATTTCTTCAATGGATATACAATAAAAGTTCCATTGACTCGATTATAGTAGTTTTCCTTGACTGGTTAATTTTTATAGTAATAATTACTTGCCAGATGCTTCTTGATAACATGTGGCTATGAATATTTAAGTTTAAGTTTTGTTATTTGCTAATACTAGTAGATATATCCAGAAAAGGCCTGCACTAAGGAGGATTTTAAGAAAAACAAATCAACTCCATACTTCAGAACCTGTGGGTCATCCTGTTGGTATTTAAACTCGCAACACTTACTTGACAACATGTTGGATCCACAGTCATCTATTGTTTTGCGAACTTTTCATTACACTTTTTTTCATATGTTTATCTAAACATATAGGAATGTTGGGATGTATGTACATTGGTAACAGTCTGGAGGGAATTCAAATATCAAATCATTCCACTCTGGGTTAACTTCACTGTATTCATAACCTGTTTTAGATCAGTTGTTCCAAGAAGCAATGATTCTTACAGAAAATGTTATCTTAACTCAAGATTATGTCCTCATTTGTAAAGACTAATTGGATTTTCTCTAGTCCTTGTGATGACTTAATTTCCTCATTTGACATGAAATCAAACTCGAGTCACAACCTTAACCACTCAGCCACTGTGTCTCCCCCCCCCCCCCCCAAGGTTTAGTACTACACTGTAACTGTATGACATGTTTATTACAGTAGGGATGGTGAAATATCTTATAAGTAAATTGTCCTTTGGCCTAGTTGCTAAGATTTTGCTAGAAATTACTTATCAATGGTTATTTAAAATTTGTTGAAATATGAAACTTAATTGAACTGAGGTATATCACATGTTATGTATGATGTTTATATAATATTATAAATATTTTAGGAAATTATAAATGTTTCTTCACTTTAATATTTGCTTAAATCTTAATGTTATCAGGAAAAACATGTTTAACTAGTGTCCTTGAATTAGGTTGTTTTGATCAATATGTTTTCTCAATTTGAAGGTCAAGGTTGATTTTTGTTTACAAGTAAAAATTCCATTAAGATGACTCATATTCTAGAACATTCTGTCATGTGACCAATCTTTATATATATCATGTTTGGTGGACATTTTTTCAGTTTTGACATTACCATCAGTCTTGTAAAGAGCTATTACAGTTGTGAAAATTCATTCCAAATTCTAAGAGAGGAATTATTTTAAATATTCATTGGATTATAACAGTGCTCACAAACTTTTGGATTTTGGATTTTTAATTGATGATTTTGGAATTTAAGTGAACTTGTTCAGATATTTTGGAATACTTCATTTTGACATCAGCACATCAAGATTTCTAGTACATCAGGACTTTGGAGACCATTAGCACATCATAACATTCAAGGACACAGTCGTGAATTCGGAACATTCTATATTTAGGACTTGTGATTAGAACAATCATTCTTATTGGATTATTAGGATTTCAAAACACATTACTGTAAGTGACTTTTTGATTTTTCATTTTAATTATCTAGTAATAAATTGCTTGTTGATTTTTACTTGATTTGTTGGTTTCACTTTCTTTCTGTTACATTTTTCTTAGACCATAGAGTCGTAACAGAAATTGGGGGCTAATCTTCTGGGATCCGAATTTCTTTAGAGCATATTAGAGATATTAAATTTATCTTTGAAATTCATATTGATTTTGTAACGGAGAATTTTTTTGTCTTTGGCAAAGATTTTATATAGAGAAATTTTTTTGTGTGAAACCAACAAGCATTTACAATGGCATCTAATGTTCAGAATTTCATTTCAAAACCTATCCAGGAGGGGATAGAGTGCATGAGAAGGTTAATTGAAGAGTTCAAAAGGTGTATCCATAGTGATGTTAAAACCTATCTTGACGAGCAGAATGTGGAAACTTTGGAAAATGCTGCTCGTATGGCTGATGATTATTCCTTGACTCACAAAATTTCATTTGGCAATAAGTCGTCCTCTCAGCAGTTTTCTGGTAAAAAACCATTTCAATCTCATTCGAGTACTTCCAAATTTCACAACAGCACAACTGTTAGGAATCAAACATCTGATAAGACTGATCAGAAATCCTTATCTCTTCCTACGTGCACTTATTGTAAAACAAAAGGGCACGTTATTTCTGATTGCTTCAAGTTGAAAAATAAGCAACAGAGTAAAGACAGAGCTTTTCCAAATGCTCTTATTTCTACGAGGTCAAGGTCACGGTCTTGTATTGAAAACAATACATTTGTAGGGTCAAACAAACCCCAGTCTGATTCTATTTTGGAGGCTTATGAACCATTCATGTCAGAAGGTTCTATATCACTTATTGGTGATTCTGCCAAACCTATCCCAATTAAAATATTAAGGGACACTGGAGCTTCTCAGAGTCTTTTATTATCAGGTACTTTGCCTTTGTCTGAGGAGTCTTCTTCAAGTAAAAGTGTTCTTGTTCAGGGAGTTGAGTGCGGCTTTGTAAATGTTCCTCTCCATTGTGTAAATTTGGCATCAGACTTAGTTTCTGGACCTGTGACTGTTGGGGCAGTGACTTCTTTACCCATAGAGGGTGTTCATTTATTACTAGGCAATGACCTAGCTGGAGATAAGGTTGTGTTTAATCCACTTGTAACTGACAAGCCTTGTTTGGATCAGAAAGTTGATCCTGTCGAAACTGAAATCCCTTATTTGTACCCTGCTTGTGCAGTTACTAGAGCTATGGCAAAAAGAACTCTTGAGAGTGATATTGATCAGGATATTATTCCTTTAGCTGACACATGTATTGGTCAGTTTTTTGATGAGGTCACTTTTTCCTCAGGTATTGATCAATCAAATGGTATTGATCACAGTGATCCTCTTTTGGCAACTCATTCTCTTTGTTCTAATCAGGATGATAAACGACAATCCCTTGTCGTTGAACAGGAGCGAGATCCCGAGATATCTTGTTTGTTTCAGAGGGCTATTAGTGAAACTGAAGCCACACAAGTTCCAGTGTGTTACTTTGTGAAAAATGGGGTCCTTATGAGGAAATGGAGACCACCTGATGTACCCGCTGGTGACGAGTGGTCAGTGAGCTATCAAATTGTTGTTCCAAAGTCATATCGACAGGAAATTCTTAATTTAGCCCATGAAACTCCTTTGGCTGGTCATTTAGGAGTCCGTAAGACTTATCACAAGATCTGGAATCATTTTTATTGGCCGAAACTGAAAAGTGATGTTTCTAAATACTGCAGATCTTGTCACACTTGTCAAATGGTAGGAAAACCCAATCAGAAGATACCTAAGGTTCATTTGCAACATATTCCTGCATTTGATGAACCATTTAGTAGAATAATAGTAGATTGTGTTGGTCCTGTACCTAAAACCAAGTTAGGCAACCAATACTTGTTGACCATCATGTGTGCATCTACAAGATTTCCAGAGGCAATTCCTCTGAGAAATATAAAAACTAAAACTATTGTGAAAGCTTTGGTGAAGTTTTTTACACTTGTTGGCCTTCCCAAATCTGTCCAGTCGGATCAAGGGTCAAATTTTATGTCTGGAATTTTCCAACAAGTTATGCATGAATTAGGCATCCAACAGTTTAAATCTTCTGCCTATCACCCTGAAAGTCAAGGTGCTTTGGAAAGATTTCATCAAACTTTGAAGAATATGATTCGATCATATTGCTTTGATACAGAAAAGGATTGGGATGAGGGTTTTCATTTGTTGTTGTTTGCTGTTAGGGAATCAGTTCAAGAGTCGTTGGGTTTTAGTCCCTTTGAACTAGTTTTTGGTCATACTGTCCGTGGACCATTGAAATTATTGAAAGAGAAACTTCTTTCAAATGAAGATTCGAAGATTAATCTTCTTGATTATGTCTCTGATTTCAAATACAAGTTGTCAAAGGCCTGTGAAGTAGCAAGAACTAATCTTCACACTACTCAGTCAAATATGAAATTAAGGTATGACAGAAATTCACAGGAAAGGAGTTTTAAACCTGGTGACAAATTCTGGCTCTCTTTCCCATACCTCAGAATCCTCTTCAGGCTAAATTTTTTGGTCCTTATACCGTTGAAAAGAAAGTAAATGACTTAAATTATATCATTAACACTCCTGGGAGACGGAAACAGAAACAACTTTGTCATATAAATATGTTAAAGGAATATTTTGACAGAGATAGCTCAGCTAATTATTCAGTTAATTTAGTTGTACCTGTCCCACACAGTGAAGATATCAACGATGGAATACGATCAGACTATAGTGACTCTGGTATAACCAATCTTCGGAATTCAGAAATATTGAACAACCTAGACCAGAAACTTTCACATCTACAACAACAGGAAAGAAATGAACTAAAACAGCTATTACATGACTATGAGCACTTGTTTCCTGATGTTCCAACACGAACAAGTAAAATTTATCATGACGTTGACATTGTAGATTCTGCGCCTGTGAAACAGCATCCTTATAGGATGAATCCTCTCAAACAGAACTATCTGAAGAAAGAAATTCAGTATTTACTGGAGAATGATTTCATAGAACCAAGTAAAAGTAACTGGAGTTCACCATGTATTCTTGTTCCCAAGCCAGATAATACATTCCGTATGTGTACTGACTATAAAAAAGTCAACAGTGTCACCAAAACTGATTCATTTCCAATCCCAAGAATGGACGATTGCATTGATAAAATTGGAAATGCGGAATATGTCACCAAGTTTGACCTTTTAAAAGGATTCTGGCAAATTCCACTGACGGAAAGGGCAAAAGAAATTTCAGCATTTGCAACTCCAGATGGACTTTATCAATATAAAGTCATGCCGTTTGGAATGAAAAATTCGCCTGCAACGTTTCAACGTCTGATGAACATGATAACATTTGGTCTTGATAATTGTGTCGCTTATATCGATGACGTCATTATCTACAACAACACCTGGGAAGATCATTTGGAAACCATTCGAAAATTCTTTGATCGACTCAGCGATGTGAATCTGACAATTAATTTGAGCAAAAGCGAGTTTTGCCATGCTTGTGTCACATTTTTAGGACATATTGTGGGACAAGGTCAAGTTAAACCTATAGAAGCTAAGGTCAAAGCTATCTCTGAATTTCAAGTTCCAATTTGTAAAAAGCAACTGATGCGATTTCTAGGTATGGCTGGATATTATCGGAAATTTTGTTCCAATTTTTCCAAAATTGCTGAACCTTTGACAAGTTTATTGAGTAAGAAAACCAAATTTTGTTGGTCTGACAAGTGTCAGGAATCTTTTGACAAGTTAAAGGCCATGCTTAAGAATGCACCAGTTCTTTCTGCACCAAATTTTAGCCAATCATTTAAATTATCTGTTGATGCAAGTGATGTAGGGGTTGGTGGAGTATTGATTCAGGAAGACAAAAGTGGTGTGGATCACCTTGTGTGTTATTTTTCTAAAAAACTAAACAAGCACCAGAAAAATTATTCCACAATTGAGAAGGAATGTTTGGCTTTGATATTGGCTATACAGCATTTTGAAGTGTATGTCACCTCAGCTCTTTCTCCAATTATTGTGTACAGTGATCACAATCCCCTTACTTTCATCAACAAAATGAAAGATAAAAATCGGAGATTGTTGAGATGGAGTTTGATATTGCAGGAATATAACACTGACATTAGTCACATCAGGGGAAAAGACAGTGTGATTGCAGATGCACTCTCACGTGCCTAGAAATGTAATATTGCTTGATGTAATTAAGTCCAGTATCATAAAACATGTTCTTATGTAATTTTGGTTATTATTGTATTAGATGTATATTCAAAAGAAAGCTTTATTATACAAATCTTTCTTTTTCTTTATGAAGGGAGGTGTTATGTATGATGTTTATATAATATTATAAATATTTTAGGAAATTATAAATGTTTTTTCACTTTAATATTTGCTTAAATCTTAATGTTATCAGGAAAAACATGTTTAACTAGTGTCCTTGAATTAGGTTGTTTTGATCAATATGTTTTCTCAATTTGAAGGTCAAGGTTGATTTTTGTTTTACAAGTAAAAATTCCATTAAGATGACTCATATTCTAGAACATTCTGTCATGTGACCAATCTTTATATATATCATGTTTGGTGGACATTTTTTCAGTTTTGACATTACCATCAGTCTTGTAAAGAGCTATTACAGTTGTGAAAATTCATTCCAAATTCTAAGAGAGGAATTATTTTAAATATTCATTGGATTATAACAGTGCTCACAAACTTTTGGATTTTGGATTTTTAATTGATGATTTTGGAATTTAAGTGAACTTATTCAGATATTTTGGAATACTTCATTTTGACATCAGCACATCAAGATTTCTAGTACATCAGGACTTTGGAGACCATTAGCACATCATAACATTCAAGGACACAGCCGTGAATTCGGAACATTCTATATTTAGGACTTGTGATTAGAACAATCATTCTTATTGGATTATTAGGATTTCAAAACACATTACTGTAAGTGACTTTTTGATTTTTCATTTTAATTATCTAGTAATAAATTGCTTGTTGATTTTTACTTGATTTGTTGGTTTCACTTTCTTTCTGTTACATTTTTCTTAGACCATAGAGTCGTAACACACATTATGATGATAATGTGGCAAAGGAGGTAATGCCACAGTGAAAAACATGTAATCTTGATGAGCAATTGAAAAGTGGAGGCCATGTTTTAGTGTTGGCTTCCGTGTTTATGTTCAGATTTAAAATGAAAATCCAGTTAGTTGTTATTCATTTACTGTCCAGGATAAACTTCATGATAAACTCATGATATAAATGATATCTCAGTGTTACCCATAATACAGTTACATTTGCAATAAGTAGTAAAAAATCTTGACTGTGTTGTTGCATAATTATTGAAAATATTATGAAATCATTGTGAGCAAAGCATTGTCATTGATTGGGCATGTACTGACAATTACCCAACTAGTTCAAGCTTGCAGAACTTTGTTAATCTAATTAAATTTCTCAAACATGATTATGTGTTTTACTTTTTATACCACAGCAAAATGTTTAATGTCCATTTTCTCTGCATTGTGCTTGCTATGTTAGTAAAAGATGAAACTGATCACCTCTTCGTAGAGTGAATGGTCATGACACTTGCAGTACATAGTAGAAAAAATATTAGGCCTTACTTCTAATTAGGTCATTTTGACTAGTATTTTGGTTCGTTAGTGAAAAAGATGAGACTGAACTCTGCAACTCATATTAACATAGATATGCTGGAACATACCAGTACATGTACTTGTATGAAATATAATATTTTTGTCTTTGTCTATTAGTACAGTCAGCACATTTGACGACTTTAAATAATCCTTAAAAGTGGGTGGTAATCAGTGATTATTTAATCTTAAGAATCAGTCTAGATGTGGTGGTGTATTGAAGGTAACAATTAAAATCTGGGATGAGTGCCATTGGTAAATGCTGTGATGCAAGGTAGAGTAGGTCAGATTTCTTAATGATGTTTGGTTTGGTACTTTACGGCAGGTTATTTAGTGCTGATGTAATTGGAGTAAAGTGCCTTGCCCAAGGACACACCATGGTAGCTGACCCAGGCTGGTCCGATGGTAGGATTCTAACCTGCACCCTTTTGGCCACTAGTCCGGTGCGCTAACCACTGAGTCACTGTGGCTCCCTCTTAATGATGAAATTAGAAGGAGTATAAATGAAAAGTATGAAGTTACTTGTTTAATTAGGTTCATTTTTATTATTTTTTATCAAAATTTATGTATCCCATATCACATGTAAAAATGGGGAATTACCTTTCTGCAGACTGTGACAGTACACAGCAGTTTAATTATATAAAAAAAGCCGTGCAATATTTATTGCTGCTGGTTTAAAAGGGTATGTCAAGGCTTGTTGTGTCAATGTTTATATTCAATATATGTAAGACTTACCATGATAACATATCCATTTTCAGAAACATTTAGATTGTGGTCTATGGCCCAATAACATTGTGAACCGTTGGAAAGGATTTAGTTACCTGTGACTACATGGGGGAAATATTCATAAAGGATACATTTGCCACACACACACACACACACACACACACACACACACACACACATATATATATATATATATATATATATATATATATATATATATATATATATATATATATATATATATATATATATATATATATATATATATATATATATATATATATATAAAGGTACAGAATAATCAAAGTACAAATATTCATAAAAAAACATTTATTTCCTCGCTTGAAGTTCGAACTTTTGTTCAGGAAATCAACACATCTTGGTTAAAAAAATGATAACTGTGTTCTCTGCTAAAGCATATGAGACAAAAATGAATTATCTGAACATTGCAAAATAAACTGTACTTCTTTCAAAAATGTAAACACATTACATGGAGCACATAACAATAGAGCTGGCTTTTGAATGAGGTGCATAAATATATTTAATATAGTAATTTTCACACATGCATATATATATATATATATATATATATATATATATATATATATATATATATATATATATATAATTAAATTTGCATTGTAATAAATTCTTTTATATAACATTTGACAAAGATAACATCAGTTGATATGTAATAAAGCAGTGCAGGTTACACGTTTGAAAACAATACTGACCATTTACACATCTACCGGAAATCAAGAATATCAAACAGTTATCGTAGTAAAAACTGTTGCAGTTTGTTTCAGCATTATATGAATACAAAAGGAGAAGTGACATAGAAGGGGGGGGGGGGCAATTTGGTAAGAGTACCGAATATATCATAAATAATATGAATGGAGTTAGGGCGTAATTTTGGTAGCTGGCCCCGGGCGGCACTTTGCCTCGCTACGCCACTGAAAGGGAGTGGAATTCTACTAACCAAGAACAGATGTTTGGAATCATGAAATGACCAAGTTGGACATCGAATCTGAACTCTTTTCATTTTACAACCAACTATACCTAAAGTAGCAATAGAAAACATCTTTAATGATTGGATGACATACAATATGTCATTTATTAAGTGTTTTACAGGTCCTTTACCAATAGAGCTAAAAATTTGGCAGAAATCTATTACTATCATCATTAAATTGGAACTTGTGTTATTGTCATGTCATAAAACTTGGCTTTTAGGCTGCATGTTAATTTGCTTTTTTCTGACCCTCACCATCATATATATGTTTAATTTTCTCAAAATTATTCATAAACTATATCAGGCATGTGCAACCTACAGCCAGTGGGCTGGATCCGGCCCACAACCTGGTATTATCCGCTTATTGACATCATAGGGTGTGGCTTTAAAAATCTCTTATCTGGCCTGCCCCCTGGAGGAAGTTGTATGAAATATGATATAGTATAAATAGATTGTATTGTATTATATATATTAATATGTATTTATATATATATATTGTTTTCTAAATTTAAGATTGTGCATAAAATATATAACAAATTATATCTAGTATCTAATCATTGCTTGGTAATCCAGGGAGCATGCTAAATTGAGCTATGATTTATATTCGATTTTATTGAAATGCAGCCATAAGGCGTATAGAATAGATAGCAAGGCTTATAAACAGACAGACAGATGGATGAACAGAGGTGCAACAATATTCGCACACTATTTTACGATATGTGTGGATAAAGAAAAATCGCTATGGAATACAAAATAACTTATGTAATATAAATAAATAAAATATTGTTTGGAAATAATTATTGCAAAATTCGAAAGAGTGAAATAATTGCAATTTCTTTTCACCTTTATGTTCTCGGAATGTAGTTGATGCTGTGCACCAGTGTGTATTACAATGTTTGAATATAATGCAGTTGTAGTTCATAATGTCCAGCTCTTATTCATAGAATAAAGGTAAAAAACGAAACAAATGTTTAACCATTGAACCTTCTCTCTGACAGTGCTAATAATTTTTCCCTATGAAGACAATATACTATTCCCCTACCTTATAGCATGAACTTTTATGCATACAAGCAGGGCCGGATTAAGACCTTTAGAAGCCCTAAGCACTGAAAACATTATGGTGCCTCCCCCCCCCACCCATGTAATTAAAAAAACTCTCAGTAATTTTTATTTTTTTATTTTTTTGGTGCCCCTGCTTTGCGGGTGCTCTAAGCACGTGATTAGACTGTCTATTGGGTAATCCAGCACTGCATACCAGTGCCAAATTCATAATTTTTTTTATAGCCAGACATGTAAAAGTTTGCTACCTTTAAAATGAAAATAATGTACAAATGAACAAAATTGTTATCAAATATCTGGTGATGGTGGGAGGTACATAATTCTCAAAGTAACTGACAGGGTTATTCACAATTAACATAGGTGGCACAATTTCTTTCCTTCATGTATTTAAAAAAAAATAATGCTTTACCTTGCTTAAAAAAAAAATTGAATTTATTATTGGATTATAACTATATAAAAAGACAACCATTGACAACAATGGACTTGTGTAATAAAAATAAAGGGGCTATATGACTGATGTAATGTTATTTTGGGCACTTAAATATAGGTGTTGACAATACCCACAACCACAGTCATTTTAATTAAAATATATGCACAACCACGAAAATCAACATACTTCTCACACACCCTCACTACAAGGAAAGAAATAGAGTTGCATTCCAACCCCCCTCCGCACCCATTGGGCTTTTTCCTGGAATAGCCCTTAGGGGATTGCCATCTGACTTTGCATGTCTGTTCATCTGAGGCTACTTACAGTCAAAATATATCTTTGTGACAGAAGATTAAAGTTCAAGGTCAGATGGATGATCAAAAGAAAACGGCAACATTATTTAGAGTTACGACTATAAATATTTAATTTGTAATAACTATAAAGTAGGAATTTTTAGGAGTGGAAAAAACATTACCAATTTGATGGTTTCAGGCTGAGATTGCAAAAATAAACTTTGTGAAAATTAAAACCTTAAATATTATAACCTCTTTAGATATGCAATCTCTAAAATATAAGTAGCCAAAATGAAAATGCATTTTTCAACAAAATTACCAACTGTTATGCCGGCAAAAAATATGTGCTAAATAGTAAGATAGCAAAATGAATCTAGAGCTATTTTCATTAGCATAGTGAAATGAGTTCAATATTGAGTATCACTTCTATTTCAGAAAGAGGAAGGCACATTGTGGAATTTAGATGTAAGTTGAAATTTGTTTGCAAAAATATTTAAAACCATATAAGAATCCCATTTGAAGGGACTAAATACTTGCATATTCTTTTCAGTATTTCTTTGAACATGCCACAGCACAAAAAAAATCACCTGTGTTCAGTTAACTTCTTACATAAGAATCCCTACCATGCACAAAAAAATCACCTGCGTTAAGTTAACTTCTTACATTTGAGGGGCCCCAGGTGGCCGAGTGGTCTAAGGCGCTCGCCTTTACAGATCATTGACATCTCATCTCTGTCCGCGTGGGTTAGAGTCTCGGGCTCGGCCAACGTGGATATGTGAGAAAGCTTGCCAGTAGCTTCCCGTGGGTAGGTGGTTCTTCCCTGGGTTTTCTCGGGTTCTTCCTCCACCAGATATACTGGCCGCCATGTATAGCCAGCCTATCGTGTGCTGAAAAATGGCGTTAAACCCATACCAACCAATCTTACATTTGAATCCCAACCATGCAAAAGTCAAATAGTAGTTTGGATTAAAGAGGTTATATGAGCTGTGGTGTCAAACACAGAAGAGCTTTGGTTTTTTAAGGATTGTAAGTTTTTCTGTTTTTTCTTATGCTATATTTGAAATTTGTGTCAAATGGGATCAAATTATGATGTCCCAATGTTTCATGTATCTGTTACCTTAATTGCTAAAGCATTATTTAGTCATTTCTCGATATATTAAATTAGGGGATACAAGTCTTGCATTTGAGGACGTTAGGAAATTAATGGTGGTTGTACTGCCCCAGAAAGAAGTGGTATTAATACTCTTTTATCATTAAGGGTCAACAACACAGTTACACAGGAAAATTATCTAACCATAATATCAAATACATTCTCTACTCAGATTACTTGATTTCCTCTGGGTTTCAGATTTTAGAACTTTCATCTGATATATGTGTAACATTACACACACATCTTATTGTACCATAAGTGTGAAATACAAATGTCTGAAAATAACTTTCTTGCAGGGTTGTGCTCATAGTAATTAACTTGATCCATTAAAGTGATTGTGATTATTTTTTCTGCAACACATGGACAAAAATGCTGTAACTATCACTATTGTCAGACGTGACAATGGTGGCCTTTCCCATTTAAAACAGTTTATTCTAGACCAAATTTCTTTGGCATGGAATTAAATTGTTATTACTTAACTATTACTGTTCACTTTCAAGACAGAGCATGATGTAGATAAATCATGTGGAGAAGAACCAAAGGTACATGTAGGATTAGGACTGATTTTTGTCCCTGAA
Organism: Margaritifera margaritifera; assembly: GCA_029931535.1. Lineage (NCBI taxonomy): Eukaryota > Metazoa > Mollusca > Bivalvia > Unionida > Margaritiferidae > Margaritifera > Margaritifera margaritifera. Next base: position 5,049,074 of record JAQPZY010001633.1, read on the forward strand.
TGTAGTGATAAATTAAAGTGTTTGTAAGAGTATTTCTTATGGTTATACCATGACCACTATATGTCTACTGTTCACATGATATAATAAAACACTGTGAAATTAAATTTATTTTGTTCCTTAATTAGGTGCATGTTCATCCAAAACCTCAGATTTTGCTTTTTTCTGAATCTTCAAAGAACTCAGAAACTACCAGTGTAATCAAAGAACATTTTAAAAGAAAAATCACATATTTTTCACTAACATATATGCAAATTTTATACATGTTCTTGTTTAAACTAATACCTAACAAATGGAAAATTAAAGAAAACTGTTGTTGGCTCACCCAATGAAATGTCTATCACTACACTCTATCTGAACCTATAAAGTCTACTTTGCAGTATCGCAAAAATGCCATTTTCTTTTTCTTTAAACAAAACTGACATTCAAATGTTGGTTACCTTTTGTATGGAAGATTGCTTGGTTTTTTTGGGAGTTTCTGATCACATTTTGGGACATTATTATAATCAATCAAAATACTGGGATGAGGGTAGCTACATACAGAAGAAGTGTATGAAGGAAAGTGACACACAACAACAGCAACAACAAGCAGCCTATGTTATTTTTGTACCAAAGTGGTCTGAAAGAAGAGGAATGATGATAAGAAATTTAAATTCCATGTATTGCGTCTTCACGTTGATCATTTAAATTGCATTTATTATTTTAATTGGTTTTGTTGATTATATTCTACCCTTATATGAATTCACAATCTTGAACTCTGACAAACATGATCAGAATACGAGATAATATTTAAATCACACCCTTACAAGATTTGAAAGTACTGAAATAGCATTGAATGCAATATTTGTAACATCATAATTCATTTGTTTCTGATTGATGAATTATTTTAATACACGATTTCAAAGTATCCTCAGCAGTAGAGAAAACTGAAGACTAGATCTTGGCCCACAGTAGATTAAAACACAGAGAAATGAAACTGATTGCAACAGTTCTTGAAGAAATGGATTATATTGTACAGTTATGAATTTTGGTCTGTTTTTAATGCAATGACATGTATAAAAAAAAAAGATTTTAAGGAAAAAAAAGGAGAATAATATTTTTGGGATATATTTGCCATTACCATAAGGAACCTCACAAGGCCACATGCTATCTATATGTAGTAATTTGTTTACTTCCTAGTATTACAGTTGCATTGGTGTAAAGGTAAGATGGTTGTGCACTTTATTGCAAGTAAAATATTAGAGCAGTGGTTTGGGGCTAACTTTGAGATTTCCTTTTGTTTCTTAATGCTTATAAATAAGTTTCCTTTTAATTTTTCACAGTGTTTGTTTTCAAACACTGCTATTTCAACTGGTTGCTTACATGATTAATGCTGTCTATTTCTCATTATGTAGATAATTTCTTTTTTTATCATTCCACTGTTTCTTGAAGTTTATTACCGGTAGTACAGATTTTTGATTGTGACCATTCATGTGTGTATGAGAGAGAGAGAGAGAGAGAGAGAGAGAGAGAGAGAGAGAGGGAAAAGCAATATGAATGGCCGTACTCGACTTTGAATGTCACTTTCATATTTTTTTTTTTATTTTAAAACTTAAAATGTATATCTGTGTTGCATCTGTGCCTATGTGGGGTGTGCACACAAACTGAAAGATCGTCAGAACTGGGTAATATGGTTGACCAAAGCTGCTTCATGTTTTCAAATCAAATAATAAATGAATACATTGTTTGCTGGCCACAACCCTGTTGCAAAATTCTATTTTCCCTGAGTGAGCAGTCCCCATAAAAAATCCTGATGTCCCTAGAATAGTATTGTGTGTGTGTGTATATGCATGTGTGCATTATGTGAGTGGTCCTGTTCATGCGTATACCTTCACACTTGAGTATATATAAATTCGTGTTACGTATTGACTCCATATTGATGCACATACAAATCATTTTTGAAATTTTTCACGCCTGAAAGTTGTTGATTTCTTGGTGCAATAGTTTAATCTGATATTGTTAAAATTGGTGTACATTTTTTCAAGATTTAATTCTCTGTTTAAATGCTTAGAAGATGACAAATGTTACCATGTCAGTTTGAAATTTAATGCCATTTTTATCTTGTTTATTTGAAGTACAAGTGTTTGGCAACATAAACTATATGTTACAAACAGAAATCACTATGATATATATCTGGATATCAGTGTTGCACTGATGATTACAAAGGCAGGGGACACCATGTCCCCAATCCTCAAAATTTGGGGAACACGCAACATTTGAAACCGTGAAAAAAAATAGTAGATGGCATTTAATGCTCTAGTAGTACTAAAAACGCAATAATCTTATTTGCTTTGACAGTTTTGCCACTTTAACTTTGTCGACTGTACTGTACTATGAACTTTTCCTTGGACATTGCTTAAGTAACTCATGAAAATATTAACATGTTTGAATATCTGGTTCACCAGAAAAGAGATGCATTATGGAATATTCTGTTCCAGATCTTGCACTCATTTAACTTTAGTGTTAAGTTATTATCTACCAGCATTTATTATAATAATTCCAAATTTTTATTGAATTAATTTTCTTTTCAAGTAAATTATTTATTGACTGACAACAAGTTGTGTATTAGCATAAATTTAGTCCCTTTTATTATAAATTCAGCATTGAAATAAATTATTACTTTGTCGACATAGGTGTGCTTCAGCCTTGAAAATAAGAAACACTAGCGACTTCAAAGGCTTTACTTTGCAACTCGGCAGACAACCTCAAACCTTGATTGCGAACTATGTTGTTTTAAAATGGATATTAATTGCCATCTTACAGTTTTATCGTCTTTAATGCCTTTGGTCATTGCAGACACCAACACAGACATGGATGGACGTGTACTGTAAAAATAGTAGTCGTATTTTTTTATTTTTTCCTGACGAAAAAGCATGTCCAGGGGGCGCACGGGGGTCAAGATTTGGGCTACATATGAGAAAAAGTTGCGGGAAACATGTGATTATATGCCCAAGGTTCAACACTGGATATTCATAATGACCAAGCCTTAATTTTAAGTCATTTAATATAAACGTAAGAAAATCAGGAAAGTTGTCCAAAAACAAAATTGTTTCATGATTATATTGACCCTGGAATATACAGGAGCTTAAGGGATAAATACATTGTATTTTAAAAAAAAAATTGAATGAGATAATGTTGAGTTCTAATGGATTCAGGTACAGTGATGACTTCAATGATAAAATCATTGGAGGGAGGGCAGCACGCTGGACACATTTATATTAGGCTATCTTACTGTTTCATTTTTTGTTAGTTTTTTATTTCCTTCATTCTGGAGACCAATTTGATATAAAATGAGAAACAGTCCATTCATCGTGTTGACAATGAATATATCAAATTGATATCATCAGTCTGTGCAGTAACAAAACCATGCTATACATGTTGCACAAGTGCCTCAAACACCATATGCTTTACAGCTATTGTACTATCTCTGTCTCTCTTTCTCTTTTTATCATTGACTGCAATGACTATTGTATGCAAATGCACAATTTAAGATATATTTCTTTTTTTGGCAGTAACCTTGATAGGGGCTTGTTAGCCATCATATGCAGTGGCGGCACAAGGTGGGGGGGTGGGGGGTGGTCGGGAAGGGGGGCAATTGACCCCAAGTGCCGTTCGAGAGGGTTGCCGCTGTGAGCTTTTGCTTTTGCCCCCCTCTCCCATCTAAGCATCTAAGTCCTCTGGTTTGGAGCATTTTTTGTTTTTGTTTTTTGGCAACCCCCGCCCCGCCCCCCTCCCCCCTATTTAAGCCCCTGGTTTGGAGTTTGTTTTTTTGTTGCCAATCCTCCTCCCCTCTAAGCCCCCGGTTTCAAGACTTAGAGGTGTGTGTGTGTGGGGGGTCTGTGGCAAAGTAGGGGCACCACTAAAGAACATTGCCCCCGGGCGCCTCGGTAGGGGCACCATTAAAGAACATTGCCCCTGAGCGCCTCAAACCCTCGCACCGCCACTGATCTTATGTATAATCCTCGAGAAAAGGTGACACAGTGTAGGAAGAAATGCTTGCTTTCCTTTATTAACAGTAGAAAAAAATATATTCAAGGAAGTGAGAGAGGCCTCTTTTATCAGTGTGAGTTTCATCTGTATCTGATTCGTGTCTGAAATTGGCCTTTTATCCTACTATGTCCTTGGCCAACATTTTTGGTGGTATGAGTTTTCCATGGCTTATCTACCATCTAGGAAGGAAAATATTACATACTTTGTTAACATAAACGTCTATCTTCACTTCCAGAAAACTAGCCTTATAATTTGACAGCATTCCAGCATGAAGCCCTTTCACATTCTTGCAAATGATGCCGATCTTCTTTATAGCACGGCTAACCTGACTAAAATACACAAACCTTTAAATGACTTAAAAAAACAAAAACAAAAAAAAAAAACCCCTGCTCAAACAGAATTTAAGCGGATTTGACAGAAGAGATTCTGGCTTGGACCCCTTTCAGTTTTGTAAAGTTGATGCTGATAATGTGTCAGATATGGATGAAGATACAATAAAATGAGGAAACCTTAAAACAACTTTTTTTTAACTTGTTACAACTAGGGGTAATGCAACAAAAGAAAATACTCAAACAAGCATTCAAGATTTAAAATATAAATATATAACTTCTTAAAATATTAAAATATTTCAACAAACAATCAAAGAGAAAGAATTAAAAATAACTTACAGTATAGAATATCCTTAAAAGTCCTAAATTGTTCTAAAGTTCACTGATCCGGAAGCTAATCCAAATATTCCGAATGAAGTAGTTTCCGAATGAAACCTTTGCTGTACTGATGTGTTAATAAGAATCAAGTATATCAGTTTAATAAATTCCAAATAGTCCTTGTGAATATGGAATAAAACACAAGTTCTAGAAATGTTTCCGATAATTCCACGGAGCTGTATAATTATTAGAGTTTAAGACACAGTACTGAATCCTAAATGCACTTTATGCTGATATATATCACAAAAGTAGAATATCCCCACACAAAAAGAACCAAATTCGTTAATGACCTCTCAATCCAGTGTAGATGAAGAATGTTAGAATGCTGCTATAAATCCTATTATATAGCTTCTTACTGCGCAAAACAGAATAAGGAAAAACCAATTTAACTGTATTGCGACTTAAAAACAATTTAATCCTTCTAGAAAACGACCTTCCCCGAACCAATCAGAAATTAGGTTGTGCGTGACATCGCTAAGTACTTTTACACTAACGCTTTTATCAGTCAATAAAGTGTTGACTATTAGAATCTAGGTCAGAAGTTCAACTTTGGCGCGCTAAATCACGTGATATATTATTACAATCGACAATTCTTCCCACGACCTAATGTACTGAGTCGCATTGAAATACCGTATATGTACTTTCTGCAAGACGACAACTATTAAACTATTATGCACGGATCATAAACCTATACCATTATTTAAAAACGAAATAACACATAATTCCGTAACAAACTGAACAACATAAATTTTGACAGTAGGCATCCTACTAAGCCATATTTCTTGACCAACCACTCTTGCATTTGACTGTTTGACAAATGTCAGCAAGGTGAGTGATCTTAGGGCCACTTGCAGGGCCTTTTATTGAAATAGTCAAGTGTAACATATCTTCGTAAACATGGTGACATTAATTCAGTATCAGTTGTTGCTCGTTTCAGAAAGACAAGAGCCAGTTTCGACAGTAAAACATAGGTTTCATTTCATTTTGTAAACATATTCAGAATCTTGATAGAATCCTATATGAAGATTCCAGGTTTCAACACGCCCAATGGATTTGGCAAACGTTGATATAGTTCAACCGGTCTTGAAAGACCATCCCTTCTGTGAGAAAATAATGGTCTCTCAACACATGCAGTCTCTCATGACAGGTTATAACACTATATGATACATTTATGCACGGAGAACCTAGTCTCTCAAGACGGGTTGTCTCTCATAGCAGTGGTCTCTCAAGACAGGTTTAAGGTACTAGAAAAAATTGTGTGATCGCTATATTTACATAAAAATTGTTTAAAAAAGTTTTCACATGCAGGTGTTGTGTACATTTACAAACCTTGTCCTTCCATCAATGCTTCGCACACATTTTTATGTAAGAATAGGAGATACCATAATGTACTCGCGTAAAGGTCGGATCCAACTGTGAACTGTATAGATCCAGATCTGCCATCACATACTGTTCTGACAGATCTTGACCTATGCAGTTTGTTAGGAGTAATCAGTAGAACAAATAACATAGACCCAGAGCTGCTGGTACATTATGCAACAGAAGATCAGGGTCTATGTTATTTACAATTGGACCCGACTTCTAAACGAGTATAGATGGTAACAGCCTTGCATTTGATGACTTTGAGCGGTTTTACTGTCGCATATCGAGTTGTACTATAGTGACACATCAGCAACGCTGGTAAAATGGACATTTTGTGATGGTAAAACCACTACCATATATACTTGCATACAAGTCAGATCCAAACAGCACTGTCGCAGATCTGCCAGCATATGTAGAGTTGCTATTTGGACGCGTGATCATGAAAATCCCCCTAATTTAAGATTTCCCGCAAAATTTTAAATTCTATGCAGGAAAAGTCATGGAAAAAAATGTGCATATTTTGTGAAGAATGTGCTATTTTTGTTATTATGTATTTTTTTTTAAAATTGAAAAATCTTAGTTGTATCTCTCAGTGGATATGTTGACCTTGTGTAGTTGTGAAATACGTCACGTATTTCCTGTGTGCCAATATTCAATTTTGATTGGTTATTAAGAAAGGTAAAGATAGCACATATTTGATGATTGCCGAGGCAACGCGTTAAATGGAAAAAACCATTTAAAACTCAGACACTTTTTATTTTTTATGTTAGCAGTAACACTTTTAATAACAGTCGGAATGCAGATGTTTCTGCCAATAGGCACAATGACAGTGAACAACAAATCCTCGTGCTAAACACGTAATCAGACTGTGCAAGTGATGAAGTGCTTAAAGATGGCGGCGCAAAAACCGAGGGTCCACCCAACGTCAAAAAAAGAAATTTTTTAATTCAGACTGGAAAAAAATCGACCATGGCTGGAAAGAAATGAACAAAATGAGATGCTTTACAGTTGTTGTGTAAAACCCGGCAAAGAAAATGCCTTCACACTTGGAAATACTCATTTCAGGACCGCAACCCTTGACAGACACGTTGGATTACCAGGTCGCAAATGGGCATTTCAGGTTTTGAAACAAAGTGAAAATCTGAAAACTACATGCATAGCAGCTATCATGTGACATGCAGGAAATACTTGACATTGTTTAAGATATAAAAAGTTACACATTTTGCAGCCCATGATTTGATTCTTTAATGGTAAGTGTGTAGAGAAAATGTTTCAGTATCGTCGACTGTCCTAACTTAGTGATCATCCTTGATTCGTGAGCCATATTCTCGCGACCTCGCGCTTGTTTTCATATCCTGACGTCATCAAACAGGTCACTAACGTTCGTTGACAGTGACAGTAAGTGCTGATTAAGATATATTTGATAAAATGAAATTTAAATACGTACTACACTTCAAATTGAAAACGATGAAAACGGCAAATTTTACTAATGCCATATTTGTAGGGATAACAGGCCAGATTTAAAATTTCATATCAGGTTCATAAATATAGTATTTTTGGTTACTAGAAACACCGAAATACACTGAAAAACCGAAATACACATGTATTTACATGTTCTCTATGTATATGTCGGTGTACACACAAGAATTATGATTTGTTTTTGTTTGAATAATAATATAATCCAAAATAAAATGATTGGAGCGATTTTGATATGAATTATTTACTTTCTTCCTAGTGATAGCACTCGTCACTCGGTCGTAGTTTATTGGACAGGTATCATAAATGGCTTATCGTTCTGGACCAGAGTGGGTATCATTATGATAAACAACTGATTGTTCCGGAACAGAGGTAATCTCCGAAATGGACAGTGTAAGTCGGTTTAATTCATCTTGTTTTAAGTCGCTTAAGAAAACAATTTTTTTTTAAGTTGCTTAATTCGGAATGGACAGTGAAAGTCTGTTTGCACGACGTGTTCTTTCAGTGAGGATGTATATGATGCTGTACAAGCCTTACAAAGGTAATACAAATCTATGTTCTCTCGATAGATAAATAGATACCTTCATGAGTGACATATTGCTTGTAGTTATTATTCTTCAAGTCAGTATTTTGATCAAATTTATTTGATTTCAAGAATTTAATTAGATTCTATTCGTACCGTTTTTTTCATTGAAATATACACGTTTGCAACAATTATATAATTTTCATGTATCTCTCTGTGTATCCATCTATATATTCTGTCCAATCAATACATTATTAATGTTATATTCTTTTGAATTGATTGACTTACTAATTTCAAAGCCAACTTAAGTCGAGAAAAAGAAATCACTACATGTTATTATTATCTGTGCAAAACTTCATTAGGATGACTAAAATATTTAAGTAATTGATTTAAGTGTCAACCTTTGAATCATAATTATGTAGTTCGTATTCTTTGTTTATATTTGTTGTTACTATTTGGGGAGACAGTACTCTAATAAGCTCATGCTTTCTACTGAATCCCCAAATTCATATGTTTGCAATTGCAATTGACGTAGTTTCTTAAAATAAATGATTTTAAACTATATGTACCTATATCTGGCCATTCTTTGCACTCAGGGCATACTTAATGCTTTAATCTACCTTTCTAGTTGTATTCATTAAAATCCTGTGAAATATCACACCAACCATAAGTGTTCGTTGATACCTGCCACGTCTGCACATGTTCTATTAAGTCGATTAATTGATTTTTGAATTGACTGCACATCCTTTATTGTCATCCCCATGATCCCATTTCTTAATCAATCTAAGATAACAATGTCGTGCACATTTAAAAAAATGGTGCCCTTTTGCACATCGCTGCCATTATTCTTTATTTGCTCATTTGAAGAAATCATGCCCGATTTTGATTTTTTGAAGCGAAACAATCAAGCTAATATTAAGGACATGTCTGTGTTTATATTTTAAATGATGCTGTAAAAAGATATTCCCAGACTACAGGAAGCTTTCCATTTTAAGGAAAAGAATGCCCTGACCAATGCTGCAAAGTCCGAAAGTAAACTTCTCATCACCTACGGGATTTTGATTCCAGAATCAGGGCACATGTCTAACAATGGAGAGAAAGATGTACTTTCTTTCGAAATTGTAAAAAAGTATCATCATTATATTTTAAATGAATTTGTACCAATGTCAGTTGGTGGTGACTGTTGTTGCACCAAGGACTAACGGAAGAAAACCTGGACAAAGGAAACGAAAAATTAATGTACAAACTGTGACAATTACTGCTAAAAAATCCAAACATGAACCAGAGATTTTGTCATAATGTGCTATATTTTATTGTTTTCGGTTTGGTTTATTTTATGTTCTGTAACATGACTTGAAGTTCGATTTTCAAGAGGAACAGAATCTTCAATACTGTTGGATTAATTAATTCATCTGCGTGCTCAAATTATTCATTTATTGAAATCTGATAACTTATGTAAGTAATTAAATGTAAATATTATATTCTGCCAAAGAATGCATAATTCATGTTGTTTTGTTTTTTTGTTTTTTTTAAATAAATGCTTTCCTGAGTTGTCTTTGTCTATCATCATATATCCTGGCTTGTTACAATCGCACTCTTAATCTCACTCTTGCATATATTATCTTATATACTTTTTGGTACTTTGATACTTTTCACTTTCATTCTGTGTATGTACTGGTATTTCGATTCGCCGTTTATCATACCTGTCCAATCAAGTAAAGAGTAAATAATTCGTATAAACTTGAATCAAAGTTTATTTTGCTTTTTATTATTATTCAAACATACAAACGAAATGAAAAATTAATGTAAGAACTGTGATAAATACTGCTAAAAGATCCAAACCTGAACATTGAAATATATTTCCCTAGAGATTTCATCATAAATAGGCTGTGGTGTATATAAATTTGAATCAGGCACATGATTGTTTTCGGTTGGATTTAATGGAATATATTAATTAAACACAAATGGTTAACGACAGACTGTTGTCTTATTATTTTTCATACAAGCACTTATTATTTTTGCAAAGAAGTCAACACCTTCCTCAAACAAAAAAGAAAATTGTTTTGTCCTCTCACATTAAAATGCACCTTGTCTGCATCATAGTTTTTTGGGAATCTAACATTCGGTCTAATGATTCCAACATTCAATCTCGAAACCAGTTTATTTATTTTTGTGTCTTTAGGGAATAGTCATAAAGAATTCTTTGTCAATTCCGAATCCTTTATGACTATTCCCCATTCACATATTTCCAAGAAGAAGACTTTCTTAACACCCTTACAATCAACTGTCATATCATCAAAAGCAGTATATATGTACATGTTTCATTATTTCCAAATATTTGGAAACCTTTTAAACAAAAATTAAATTAAATGTTATTTATTTGTCAAAAACTATATCATTAAAAGTTTAAGTAAATATGTAATATAATGTCGGCGAATACTTTTGATACTTCGATACTTTTCACTTTGGGGCCCCGGGTGGCCAAGTTGTCTAAGGCGCTCGCCTTTACCGATCACTGCCATCTGACCTCTGTTCACATGGGTTCAAGTCTTGGGCTCGGCCAATGTGGTTATATGAGAAAGCATGCTGGTAGCTTCAGTGTGTCAGTGGTTCTTCACGGGATTTCCCGGGTTCTTTCTCCACCAGATATACTGGCCACCAGGTATAGCCTATTATGTGCTGAAAAATGGCGTTAAACCCATAAAACCAAACCAAACTTTTCACTTTAATTCTGTGTATGTATTACTATGATTCGCCATTTATCAGATCTGTCGAATCAAGTATGACCGAATGATATCATTACATGAATTGTGCTGTAAATAGGAAAAATGTAAATAATTCATATCAAAATCACATAAATCATATTTTATTTTGCTTTATATTATTATTCAAACGAAAACAAATCATAATTCCTGTGTGTACACCAATATATACACCGAGAACATGTAAATACAGGTGTATTTCTGTGCTTATTTCGGTGTATTTCTGTTTTTCAGTGTATTTCTGTTTTCAGTAACCCGTATTTTTGTGACGGTCAAAGCATCAGAAATTACAAATAAAATGTAATCCTTTTCATGGTTTCTGCTCGTGGCAAGGTAAAAAAAGTTATTATATCGCCTGCAAAAATCATTTTCTTTTCAAAAAGTTAGCATTTTGTGTACAGTGTATATAATGAATACAAATCAGATAATGGAATGTTTTTTGTGGTTAATTCTTCAAGTAGTCACTACTGAATATAACCAGATTGTTCTTGAGGCATAATTTACACATTTATGTGGTATATAAGAGGTTTTTTATAGTTTAGGACATATTGAAGTATAGGGATTACAAACCCACTTTTTTTTCTAAAAAAGTTGACTGCATGTGATAATTATGGGTAAAGCCAACATTCAAATAAACAAAACTAAAAAACCAAATAATAAACACCTATATTCATGTGAAAGTGAAAAACAAATGGCAATCGTAACATCCATCTCTTTACTTCTCAAATAAATCAAAATGGAAAATGTAATATACAATCCAGGTATTTGTTCCTAATAAATGCCTACCTGTAAGAAGAAACTTGTTTAGTCTAACACATCTAAAAATATTGTTTTTATGATTCCAGATTTGCATGAAATATTTCTTTTTCTCAAATATTTTTTGTGAAAAGTTCAATATAGTAATACTGTATATACTTTTTCAATTTAATTTTTTTTTATTTCATAGTTGTATTGTGCTGATATTTGTTGTGACATAACTATCAAATTAGTTTTTAAAAAGGGTACAACAATGATAAAAGCACAGACAAATGAAGATGTTTATGTAGGGGAATGGATGTTACAAAGGTCTGAACAGGCAAATCAAATTGCTTGGGGGTGGTGGGAGTGTCGTCTTATTCTTGCACAACATGCAAGTATAATTTTGTACGAATCTTTTTTTTTCTTTCTACATTCATTTAATAACCATGTGTCAAGAAAGTTTGATACTGTATTGAAGCAGTAATGCTAAAATCAAACTGAGTATAAATATCGTTGCCACCTTTTCCAGCTGTTCAAGGGTGAGAACTGATACACATTTCCGGTTGAAAATTAGCAGGGGGATATATTAAAATACAGCTCTATTCCCAAGAAACAAAGAGAAGTCATAAAAAATTCTCAACACGTTCCATATTTAGATACATAAATAAAACCTCTCCTGAGTGAAACCAGCCCCGATCCACATAGTTTCTGTATTTTTTAGGAAACTTTTCTCAGAGCCGTATAAAATTCTTACCAATACTATATGGTTTAAAAAGAAAGCTAATTGGTTTCCTTTGCGCAGATTATGACTTAAAATGTTCCTGCCATCCATGTAATAATCCAATCAGAGATAAAAGAATGGGAGGCCCATAAACAAGGGTACCCTCTCTGTACAAAAATAGTAAGATGGTGGCATTCTGCCGACGGAAGTGCCCCTGGCTACGTTGTTATCACTAATATTTGCCTAAAATTTGTGGTCCTGGAGTGAGTTTTAGCCGTTCAAGCCAGGGTTGCTGTTCACATGTTGGTTTTCTTTACCTTTTGATTAGCGGGAAACCCACAAGCAAGATTTTTTTGACTTCAAAGGCAATGTAAAAATGTGGTCACTATAACATGCACTTCTTATATCATGTTAGAAAAAATAAATCCAATGAAAAATTATATCACCTAAAAATTTTCATTGAAATAGTTTAATATAAGGGAAAAAATGTTGTGAAATAGCATGAAAAAAAATCTTTTAAAAATTGACGATCTTTAAATATGATAATTTTATCTGACAGCTTGAAAAAAAGCAAAATTAAGAAATGCATCATTTTTTTTTCTTTGATATTTTTGTCATCATTTATTGCAGTCGATATGTGTTTGAAAGAAATGAAAATTATGATATATGCAGATATTAATAATACAGGGATATCATACACGAAATAGTTTCTTGCAATATTATAAGCACTAAAGTTAATGTTGATAGCATGAACCATGCCTGGTCGAGAATATTAAAAAATGCAAGACTGATTTCAGTTTTAAGTGTTTTACTGTAATATATAGAACATTTGATATGTTTTTTAGTGTTACAATGTAATATATAGAACACATGCATTAAGTCTCATACTGTAATATACAGAACACATCATTTGTGTTAAGTTCATACTGTAATATACAGAACACATGATATGCATTAAGTGTCATACAGTAATATACAGAACACGTGATTTGCATTTACTACACTTATTATACTTGCTATTGCTCTGTTTAAATCTGTTGAAGTTTTTTTTTTTTTTAACACTATAATGGGAGGGACCCCTTATCACTACTTTGGCCCCCCTTTCAGATTCTGTGGTGGCAAGTGCCCACATTTATAAAATCCTAGATGCAACCCTGCATATGATGCATTAGCAGATCAGGGCCTTAAAAGTCCATATCAGCTTGGTCTTATACATACACCCTTCCAGTTTTTTGAAAAATTGCTTTGCCAAATTAAAATGATAACTACAAACCTTGACATTATGAAAGCTCAGGTATTATGCCCAGGTAAAAATGATTGTCAGTTTCAGTTAGAAGTATACTGGTAATTTCTAGCAGAATAGTGGAAATAGAAATTCCTGTGCAAATTGGCCATTATTGCAAGTCACTGGGAGTAATTTTCTTTAATGCATTGGGGGTAAAACTGGTATAGTATTATACTTTTATTAGTCCACCTCCTCAAGCAATGAAATTCTTTTGCAAGGAAGAACCTAATACCAGTCATACACATAATACCTTGCAGAAAATTACCCACAATGACTTACAAAAATGGTCAGTTTTCATCATCATCTGTTGTTTGATATAAATTATACTTCCACCTGAAATAGATGTTCATTGACATGCTCAAAGTAACCAAGTTTTTGTGTTCTCAAGGTTTGTAGTTATCCTTTTTAATTTGTTGAAGTATTTTTTCAGAAAACTGGAAGGGTATATCTATTAGACCATGTTGTAGTGGTCTTGAGAATGAACAGCATGGATTCTGATATGCTGGTGCATCTTGTGACACAGATCTCATTCTATGCTGTTTGCACATGGGTGTGTGTAATAAAAGTGCCAAGACAGTAGTGGCTACCAAATTTTATCTTGGTGATAATAATGATTATCAAATGTTATACATTGAAAACTTTTATGTATTTAAAAATTAACATTTCTTGTTATACAATGAAAACTTTTATGTACTGATAAAGTAACATTTCTTGTTATACAATGAAAACTTTTATGTACTGATAAATTAACATTTCTTGTTATACAATGAAAACTTTTATGTACTGATAAATTAACATTTCTTGTGAAATTGTTATTACCATATATACTCATTTAAAAGTCGTCTAACTGCAAAACAACATAGACTGTAATCTGCCATTACATAATGAGCTGGCAAATCATGGTCTGTGTTTGTTGTATTGATTAGTGCTAACAAACTGCAGGGACCCAAATCTGCTGTTGCATTATGTGATGGCAGATCTGGGTCTCTGCATTTTGCAGTTGGACCCAACTTATAAGCGAGTATATATGGTAGTTTTAAAAAATTCCTCCTAAATTCCAGCTTTTCTTCAGAATCCACCACAAGACCAGGATGATGAAGCCCAGTCTTTACAAAGGCATGGTAAGATTAAGTCCTTTTTTCTAAATTATGAATTCCCCCCCAAAGTCAGGAAGTTTTCCTACACTTTTAGCAAAGCAATATCCATCTGCATTCATTTCAATGCAGACAAGTCAAATTGTTTGCCTTGCCTTGAAAGCAAGCACACCATGTATATTGACATATTTATATTATACAGTTTACAATATTATATTTCTCTTATTTTAAGCTACATAGCCTTTCCATAACAGTATTTTCCTGTATACATCATCATTAGGCAGGTATATCTCAGCAGTAATGGTGCACTTCATGACGTTGTGATGTCATAGAACATTTTGCATTATGATGTTATACAACTCCTAATATTCAAGCGAGTCATTGATGAAATTATGAATGAAGCTAAGTGAAGATGAAAAAGAGAATGTTTATATGAATGTTTTAAATTTTTAGCTTAACTGGCCGTATGGCCCTGCATCCATTGTACGCCAATGGTAGTCCATCAACATTGCTATTTTGGACTTATCAAAAAAACGCTGGGCTAGTTTGTAACAAAATCTTGGTAGGAGTGTTCCTCAGGACATGCTCTATTGAAATTATGTTCGGGAGCAATGTTGTGGATTCTGTAGCAACCAAATGGAAAACCTTTTATGAATCCTTCTCCTGAACAGCTTGGTAAAACAGACTTGGGACTCAGGGAAGGCATTTTCAGCGTGGAGTAGTCACCCATAGATGCAATATAGAATGTTGTATTATTTTCATATGAACTCTTTGAGTAATCGGAGTACCCTGGCATTTTTTTGAAAAACTGCCTTCCCTGGGTACCAGGTATGTTTAAATGGAACAGCCCTCAGCCAGTTTTAATGAAATTTTGTAGAAAGGTTTCTTAGCACATGCTCAATTAAGATTCTGTCCTGGGTGGTTTCCTTAGGAATGATGTGGCTTCCTTAGCTACCAGCTGGAAAACCTATTTTTTATTTCTTCCCTGGAACAGCTGAGCCAACTTTGATCAGATTTCTTGGGAATGTTCCTTAGGATATGCTTGAGCAAAATTATGTCCAACGTGGCTTCTCAAGCAATGTTGTGGCTTCCATCTCAACCATTCGGAAAACCCATTTTCAACTTCTTCTCTAGAACAACTTAGCCATTTATTATCAGACTTGTTAGGAATGTTTCTTAGCTCATGCTCTTTAAAAATAATTTTTAGGGTGGCTTTCATTGCAAGTGTGGTTTCATAACCATATGGAAAACCTATTTTTGACTTCTTTAGAACTAATCAGTCAGTTTTGATAAAATGTGTTGGGAATGTTTCATAGAACATGCTCCATCAAACCTTTGTCTGGAGTGATTCATCTAGCCTTGATGTGAATTCCATACTGTAGCCATCATACGGAAAACCTATTTTCAACTTCTTGTTTATAAGAACTGAGCCAGTTTCAATCAAACTTGGCTTCCTTAGCAGTTGGATAAAAAAAACTTGCTTTTGACTACTTTACTAAAGTGACTGACCGAGCAAATTTCAGTCAAATATTGTAGAAATATTTGTTAAGACATGCTCAATCAAAATTATATACGGGTCTTGCAGTATCATGGCTTCCATTGCAACCATATGGAAAACATTTTTTGCACATCCTCGATGGAATCTTTTAGGCATATTTGTTTTATTTTTTTTCCTGACAAGAAAGTGCGCCCAGAGGGGTGCACTGGGTCAAGATGGGGGGGGGGGGCATATGACAAAAATTGAGGGAAACCCGCAAGTCGGCGCTCGAGGTGCAACACTGAGAGTATGTAATCAACAGATTATTGTAAATGTACTGTCTGATATCTCCGGTGGACTTGTTGTTTTTTGCATAACCAACTCACAATCTCATTGACCACATGCCAAAATAAATCGTCCGCCCGAGGTATCAGGCAGTAAACAGACAACAACCTATAAATATTTGCAACATATTTTATACAGTAAAATATTGTGGTGTTGGCTCAAATGCCTAAAGTGAGAGCAACAAGATGATGTCAAAGTGGTTTGCATTTCAGGTGAGGAGTCAGAGGATCTTGTCAGCAAACTGTACCATTTTTACAATTTCGAGCTTGGCAGTTTGGTATGTCACAATACTATAGTGGATGGCTTTTCCATTCAGGTTGACAATGTGATAGCCTGAGTTTGGTGTGCTTTTCTAGGTTACATTTTGCGTGACCAGCCAGGCAACTGCAATAGCTCTTCTGAGAAGTGCCACAGGCAGGTTATGGGATGGGTTGAAAAACTCCCCGACAGTGTGGCCGACCCATGGGCTTTGCTCTCACACTACAATCAAGACACTTTCTTTGGACACTACCACTGTGGTCCATACTGTGGGCTGCTTGTTTCAGAGGATCAGCTTCCAAGTGGAACTAAGATCATTGGCATTGAAGTTGTTCACACATATACTGCCATGATGGCCAAACTTCCATCTTTTCCAGTAATATCCAAGTTTGACTACCTGCAGAAGCCCAGCAGTGGTCTAGTCTGGCATGCACGCTTTTACCTGATCCCATTCTCTTTTCTTCGAGATATGACTTTGTCTCAAGTATGGTCCTTGTGTATGCAGAGGAATGGGGGATTGGGTTTGTGATCCTTGGAGAGTTTTTGCCACACAGAATTGTGCCCCATTATGCAACCAAGGTATTGTGTAAGCTGTACAGCTGAGGTCAGTGACTGCAACAAAAAGTACATAGCAAAGCTTATCTACAGACTTGCCAGCAGAAGTTGTAACAAGGCATCTTTGGGGCAGCTTTACCAAGACCAGTACAAGGCCTCAGCATACAGCAACTGCCACCTGCATGCAGAGCTTAACCCATACCTCCTCCAAGTTGTTGACCTGGTTTGTACAGATTGTATATGCACAACCTTAGAGGAGCAGATGCTTTATTGGTCTACCTGAACTCTCCACAATTCCACTGTTTCTCTCATGACAGCCCTTTCTTTCATAGCCAAGAAAATGTGGGCAGGGACTTAGTGGGAGTCTCTCCCTGAGTACTCGAGGTGAAATGATTAATTGATATATCGATGCATAGATGTTTCCATACTGATACCCATATCGATACAAGAGGTGAAAAATCGATACAAAATGATACTTACCCTATACAAGTTACTTTAATCATCAGCAGTAGTGAATAATTATTAGTCATTTTGCCTTTTATTCATTAAATTGAGAATACATCTGAGACAGCTATAGCAGGCATATGCACTCATTTCTGTTAGTAAAAAATAAAAACTATTGACAACACCCACTAGCCTTGTACAAATTAACACAAGGTAACTAATCAGGGTGGTTCAAAATCTGCCTCCCCCCCCCCCCCCCAAGCCAATTTCATGCTTATTATTTTATCCTGTCGGCATGTTCAGCCACTGATAACATGTATCAACATAAAGAAGCTGGTCCAGATTTGTTCTCCATATATAGTCTAAGTACTTTACTGATTATTTAATAACCAATTTTATGTGAAGTTTTTTCTGTTGCTTCGTATCTTGTCTACTTGGGTCGAATTTGAAGGTTGTACTTCCAGTGTGTCACGCAGTGAAATATGTTGCATTCAGTTCTGATAGGTGGTTATTGTTTGTTCAGGGAAAAACAATAACCACCAATCAGAACAAACTAGCTTGTTCACTGTGTGACATGCCGGATGTATTGGCATCCAAACTCAATCCAAACAGATACAAAGCAACATAGAAACTTTGCTCAAAAGTGGCTTTTAAATGATCTGTATAGTACTTAAATTGTACATGGGTAACAAGTTTGGAATATCTCCTTTTACACTGATGTATGTAATTAGTGACTGAACTTGCCAACTGAATTAAAAAAAGAACAAATTAGCACAGAACAGTGTTCTCCCCAGGTCCTTTTACAGTAGTGGGACCACTACACTATCGTTTCAGACCCCGATAACACCCAATGCTTTAGAATCTGCCGCTATGCTATGCTCTTGTGCTGCTACACTTTAATGTTTCCCACTACCCTCATAAAATTAATCTGTTAAACAAACATCCTGTCACCTAATTCAAAGCCCTATTACTCAAATGACACCTGTTCTTACCCATTCTTGGGTATTTTATTAAGATAATCCGGGATAATTACTCACTCACTTAACCATTATCTTTTGTACCTGGCTTGCTTGACTGCCGGTGAGTGACCTTTGGTGAGGGTTTTGTCTGCACAGGCATAGTCATGTGATTGGCCAGCGACAATATAGTCTACTTGTAGGTGTTATATATATTTCGGTCATTTTCACTACCAGCCAAAGCAGTTACACATATTACATTAAAAATTCTTGTGAAAAATGAACACACCACCTTCCAAGAAACGTAAAATTACCCACTGCCTGGCTAGCCCCATGTTGGCCTGGTTACAAAAATCAGAAATTGGTGTCACCAATAGTGACAGTGATTCTGATTCCGATAGTGTCAGCATGATCTCCACAAAGAAAGAGATCAAGAAACGAAGGACCAGATTTATCAGTGAATGGAAGACGTTATACCCTTGAGTGGAAATTGCTAGATCGGATGGTACGTTTTCCATATTGTTAAATTTTGGTTCAGATCTACTGGGGGGAGGGGTGTGTGTTGTAATATATTTTCTTATAGTAGTAACCATTAGTTGTAGTTGCAATTGTTGTCATTCTTATTAAGTTGTGACGAGGAATGAAAGTTGCATTTTATTCACGAGTTGTTATGTTTACATAGTTTACTCTGAGCAAGAGAAATATAGTTTGATCAGTAAACCATAACTTACGTGTGTGCTGCCCTATCATTTTTCTCATTTCTCTTTTCTGTCTATCCAAGTAATGAACGGAACAATCGTTATCTTCGTTTCACCTCTTTTGAAAAGATATAAATAAAAAGTATTCCCTCATAAATATAACTTAAATAGTTACATCCACATGCTTATTAATCATTAAAGTCATTTTTAATTTAATTTAAACTTTTGAACAATATTAAGGCTCTCTGACATTGATTCAGTGAAGAAATTAAATAATAACAAATACTTTGATATATTGTTCTTAATGGAAAGGAATATTATTATCTTATTCTGTGATGATTATTTGAAAACACATCACTGTCTTGACTCTTGAAGAATTTGTCCTAGGTAATTCACTGAATTGGATTCAGGTAGTTTTGTCTCTTTGTTGTACATCCATTAATAAATGTTATGTTCCATTTTTTTTCAGATTGTGAAAGGTCATTCTCTTCATTGAATAGAATTAGGAGTGTTTTAAGGAACAGGTTGACACAGAGGGTAGTGAACTACTTGATGACAATCAGTACTGAAGGACAATCCTTAAAAGACTTTAATTTTGATGTGGCAGTCAGTATATATGGCGAAAAGAAGAAAAGACGTATATCATATATTTAAATTAAGAAACAGAGATAGACATTAAGCCTTGTTATAACCTAGGTAAATAAAGAATACTATGTAAATATATACATTTCTTTTTTATTTCATTGATATTATGATATTAATTTGTTTCACTTTTATGATGTTAACGCGTGCTTTTTAAAACATTTTATTACCCTAATGTGCTTACCCCGATGCTGTCGAAAATTTCTGGGGAGATCACTGCAGAATTGGCAAGGGGGCAGATTCCAAACTGCACTAGTTATGAGTTATAGCCACCTTGCTAATTTGTAGAAGGGGAGTGATGTCAATAATTTCCTTTTTTACTGACACAAACGAATGTCTGTGGCTGCGGCAGTTGTTTTGCATCTGCTGGAAGTACAAAGTCTAGATTTGGTTGTTATATCCACTCCCATATTTGGACTTGTTCTAGACAAGATTTTCCTTGCACAAGGAAATTGCACTATTTATTTTGTTTTGAAGACAACACCATAATGCCTTCCACCTTTAAGTGAAGACATGAAATTGATAATAAGATGTTTTTAAAGCATTAATGCTGTGCAAAACAAATGGCGTAGTGGCCAAGACGAGTCCTGCATCTGATCCAAGATTTGAGTTAATGTCACTGACAACTAACAGGAAGACTGTTTGGAAGTATTCTTTATTTTTTATCTTGTCAAGGATGAGAATGGCATATGAACAGATGACAAGTCTATGTCTGTCTGTAATTCACATACTGGAAATGTAACCAATATGTAAAAACATATTAAATGGCACCACCCTACAACTGACAGACCTTCTAAAGATGAAATGACTACCAAGTTGATATGTGTATCAATAATGAATCATATCGTTGACCATTTATCGTGAATCGTATCGATATGCAGCAGAGATGTATTGTTTCACCCCTAGCGAGTACCATATGGATAGTGGCATCTGGATATTCAGTTTTAATCCATGTGGGAGATGTAAATTTCGGGGAACATGGTGGGAATGTGTCTGTGCATACAGTTTTGGTAGTGGCCTCTGGCAAATCGGCATTCTCCTGTAGAAATAATAATTTGGTTATTCTTTGTCATGGTTACTAATGTTTTTATTTGCAGAAGTTGTGTTTATTATGGCTTCTAATCCCATCATTTTTGTTGTTTTCATATTGCTTGTGAATGACATAAATCAGTCATGGCATTAAGTTTTTTTGTCCTGCTTTTTGAAAGGCATATATTTTATACATCAGTTGTTTCAACAGACGCTCGGGCATAATATTCTAGTACCATATGGCTTAAGTTTGTATTCTGATATGTTAGCAGTTCCTGTCTCACCATTTATGGGTGAAACATTTCGTTCCATGGAACCCCTCTCTTAATTTTTTTTTATTGCTTTTTTGTTTATTCTCACTGCTCTTTTACCACCATTATTTGTAATCTTTTTCTTACACTCTTTTCAGACTCCAGACTGGATCATGTAGGAGCTGTGCCCACTCAGTCCTCAGATGGTGTTTGGTCTGATTTTTTCAGCAATATCTTACACAGCAGTAATATACCACGGGCAGAGTCTGTATCACAGAGAGAGAGAGGGGGAAGAAGAAGAAATGTAGAGTTTGCAATTCATTACTCACTAGAATTTTTTGTAATAGGTTTACTATTTAAGTGTTTTATTTTTTAAATATTATTTTGGCCCTTGTTGGTAAAATATTTACACCTTGATAATTATGTCGTGCAGAAAATATTTCTCTCCAGATAGATTATATTCCATCTTTCAATTAATGTGAAGGTCCAGATAAAATCCATTATTTTGTGTGTCAGATCTTAATATATGCATGTGTCAAGTTCAGCACAGAACTTCTTTGATGTAGGTTGTTGACATTGTTTAGTTTTTTACGAAATAGATTATTAACCACCTGTAATGTTTTGGACATACTTGTTACCTACAATCTTTGAATTGTGTACTTTTTTAAATCAGCAAGACAAGTAACTCTGAATTGTATCTTATTGCATGATTTACAGTTTAAGAGGCTTTTTTGTTTGCTGTTTCAAGTTTGTTAACTGCTGATAACAGCACAGGTAACAGCTGATATCTGGAATATCAGCACAGTTTTTGTGTGGCTGATATCTGCAATATTGCATTGCTAATGTCATCATCTCTCATATAATCGGGGGGGGGGGGGGGGGGAAGCAGTGGGGAGAGAGTTTGTAAAACAAAGTAACAGGTATTGAAGTTTAATGGAAACACCGAAAAAGATTTCAAGATCTTTATTCCAAACTTAACTGGCTTATCTTTCATATATTGTTTCAAGCTCAGTCTCCCTTTAAAAGGCACCATTGGTTCATCATCCGTAACTGGTTTGTGAGGGATATATTCAGACTGGAATGCATGTCTTAAATGGTTTTACAAATGTCTCACCTTGTGTAATTTGTCATTTGCAACACACCTGTCGTCACTGAAGTGCATGTAGCATCTGATTTGAAAAAATCGATCTCTGGACATAACTTGGCCCATTTTGGATCCCAGAAGCCAGTGCTTATCATTTTCCGACCAATACAATTCATCCCTGGCATATATCATGGTGTCCATAATAATTAAAATTCCATAAAATGTTTTGATTTCCTCCAAGGCGAGATCTGTCCACACACCTGTATCGCCTCTGGCACGTTTGATTGTCGCATTCATATTCGTTAGATGGACAATGTTTCCAAAAACTTCATCTGAATAGAAGATTTGAAAATATTCCAGACCTTTCCTGGAGCCATCTAACACTCGGGGTGGGTCCAGCTCTCTCAGAAAACTGAAACAAATCTCTTTGGTTTTCCGACTTCATCCAAACAAAATCATACGTACACTTCCTCCGGTTTAAAACCTTCAAAGTCCTCTTCATCGTCATCACTGTCACCCACAAGCGCATTCTATTGTCTCTCCAGACATCTTCTCTCATTTTCATCCAACTGTACTAGATCGAAATTGGTAAAATTCTCTGATAATCAAAAATCTGACACTTCATTCTCATCTGATCTTTCTTTGAACTCCACCATTTTGGATAATAATTTCCTCATTCGGAAAACACATTAAAAGTGCCTTCTTTGTTCGATATTTCTAGTTATATTCAAGCTAAACTCACAAGATAATCCAAATATAATATCTACATTACAAGAAGGAAATTATTAGAAGTATCCCAAAATTTAAATAGTCTGGTACTATAATGTTATAGAAGAACACTGCTCCAGACCGGTAAAGCAGTCCATAGTGTTTACAGACTTACTTCCCCTGGACCAGAAAACCAGTTGATAGTGATGAAAGGGTTAATATCTCTAGTTTTCGTTAAGAAGTCTATTAAACTGTCTTCTTGCGAGGAATGAATGAATTAGTTCCATTTTCTCTATTGCATTCAGGGTTTGTGATAAAAGCTTGTTTTCTCTGTTCACTGCCCAATCTGAATGTTTTACGTTTTATTCCCCAGTAAGCAAAGAACCGCTTCTTTACACCTTCAGTGAGAGAACATGTGCAAGTAAAGCAGGGTTTATCAAATCGATTTTTCTACCTACCAATAAAATAACTAAAAGTTTCATGAGATATTGAACTATGATATTGTGGAGGCATTGTCATCTTGATCTAAAATAAGCATTGTGCATGTCATGTAACAGAAGAAACCTTCTGGTTGCTTCTAGCGGAAAAATCAAAATGTGTTGTTAATTAAATGGCTCATTTCTTTCTTTTATTTATTTAGTGACCATGCAGTAAGATAGTTAGTGAACTTAAACTCAATAAATACTTCAAGCTTACATTTGTGCTGGGGTGACCTTAGAAGCTAAAATGTTAGTACTTTCTCTGGCTAACTATCCTGAAAGTTGTACCATTATATTCCTCAAGGTTGTCCCAGTACAAAGTTTTATAACTACTACATAACAATAAATGCATTCCATGAGTATTTTATTAATTTATTATAGTTTATTTATCATACATATAACTGGTATATTATACAAGATCTTCAAAGCACAGAAACTTGGGAAGTAAATGATGTCATATACATACACTTATTAAAATGAAACTGCTTTTAGTTAATATTGTTGAATATAAATTCAGCTAAACTTGTCCCCTTCTGTATAAAGAGGCAAGGAGTGTAACTGCAGCCATACTGTTCTTTTTGTCCCAGACACACCCCTACTTCAAATGGCCCTGTGAAGATAATATATGTGACTAGTGTCTCTGAATTAGAATGGAATAACAGAACAAACGCATATCTCTTAATGAACACTACATTTGTTTTATCTCATTTAAAATTAATAACAGAACAAAGGTTATATCTCTTCATGAACACTACATTTGTTTTATCTCTTAAATGGAATGACAGAACAAAGGCATATCTCTTGATGAACACTATATTTATGTTTTATCTCATTTAAATGGAATGACAGAACAAAGGCATATCTCTTGATGAATACAACACTTATGTTTTATCTCATTTAAATGGAATGACAAAACAAAGGCATATCTTTTGATGAATACTGCACTTATGTTTTATCTCATTTAAATGGAATGACAAAACAAAGGCATATATCTTGATGAACACTATATGTATGTTTTATCTGATTTAAATGGAATGATAAAACAAAGGAATATCTCTTGATGAACACTACACTTATGTTTTATCTCATTTAAATGGAATGATAAAACAGAGGCATATCTCTTGATGAACACTACATTTATGTCTTGTCTCTTTAAATGGAAGTTTTTATTGCCCATGAACAGCTTTAACATGTACAATAATCCTCTGACATCAATCAGTTCATAGTTTTGTTTAGCACATTATGATTGGTTGCTCAAGGACACATCTCCATTGTTGCTTCAGTGTACAAAATGGAGGTAATCCATATGACAATCTTCTGAAAGTTTCAATGGGGGAGATGTGTGCCACAGAGCAACCAGCAGGACATAAGGTGTAAATCATTGTGTCGTTTATCGTCAATTAACTCCCATTGCGCCCTTTACAGATCTTTTGAATTGTGTCAATAGGTCCATTATTTAGGGACACAATACACCAGCATATTCTGTTGTGTTTTACACACAATTAGTTAGCGACACAAAACACTAACATATCGTCTCATTTTTTACACAACAAGATCATCCTTGAATGTTACAACACCATGATATCAATCCAATACTCCCTTCGCATGTAAAGTCTGGCCCAGTATGATAGTATCTGTCTTGTGTGTAAAATGTATTGACATAATAACTATCCGACCTTTCCTCAGTCACACAAATTTCTATGTCATAAATACAGATACCAAAGGGTCATGACTGTCCTATCTCTAAAACAACTGCCATGATTAATATCGGACCGTTTCTCAGAGTCACACCTATTTACCTGTTGTTCATACACACACCAAATGTCTGTGACTCCAGTTTGTTTAGCCAGTAACTTTCCGTTCTGAAACATGTGAATTATCATGTCTCTACATGCTACAATACAGCTGTTGGCTGTGGAAATAAAGTGATATAAACATTAATACAAAATAACATATAACAATTATTTTTTTAAATTAATACATATCTACATAAAAAGTATGCATACAAATATTAAAATACAAAATAACCTAAAGATATTTTTACAAAATTAATACATATCTGCACAAAATACTAACATGTATACTTATATTAAAATAGTAATTAAGCTATATACAGCTGCATATGATGAATTTAATTTTATTTCTTACCTTAAATTATAGTCTACGGTTATAACTTTAACCAACAGACCATTAAAATCGTCGTAGTGTTTTATCATTTTACAATTTATTATTATCATTATTGTCATTATTATTATTACCAGAGGGATTTACAGCAGATGTCACAGAGAACTAGTAAGCACACTATTATAGTTTTGTACAGTATTTTAGTAAGTTGCAGATATCAACAATAGAGTGGTAACTGTAGCATTTTTTTTTTTTTCCCCATGCTACCGGTGACATGGCCATGATCGTGCCCGCTTAATATGCAAGTGCAACGAGCCGAATGGAATACGGCCCTCTCATTGGTCGACTGAATATGACGTACTACGCCTACTGATTATCTAATTTTCAGTCAACCAATAAGGGGCCAGAATTCCATTCAGTGCGTTGTAGCTGCATATTAAGCGGGCGCGATCATGGCCATGTCGACCGGTAGCGTGGGAAAATGGTCTGGCATTCCTTAAAGGTGTGGTAGTAAGTCAAACTTTGTGTAGGCGTAAAAAGTCGAATGCCTGAGCTAAATATCGGTACCAAATTTATTACGCCACGTGATGTGTAGCTCAAATATCAGCGTCGATTCTTAAATAGTTTGCGCCAGAAAGGAGAGAAATGTCCTCCCTTGTAGTATTATATAGTACATGTATGACTGATAGATAAGTTGTAAGCAACAATACGAGCCCCTGTGAATGAGGTATTGTCATTAATGAAAGCATTATTTTTGGCAATATTTTGAAGACAGCTGTTCAGTCTTTCTCTAACTGGCTGATAGCAACCCGGGTTTCATCTATTCTTTTTCTCAGACATGACTGAATATCTGTAGACTGATATTGTACCAGTTTCAACTTCACATCTACTGCAGTCACTTTCTCGGATAATAATACTGAAAATCTTTTCAAGAAATAATCCAAAGATGCCATTTTGGCTTCTATAGTTGCAATGCTGAATCCAAAATTTCAGCATGCTTTAATACATCATCTTTAAGGGGCAATTTGTCGCTTATGTATTTTGCTGATGTTTACAAAAACTCTCATGCCCCATCATAAAAGTCTTGCAGTCTCCGTTCTCTCAGGTTGACCTCGTCTTTTGTAGCAATAAAGTCTGTTGCAGGCTGTCCAATCAAAAGATCTTTATCCTCTTTCTGGTGATGCTTAACTTCAAACTGTATTTCTGTTGCCAACTGATAAAGCATAGCTGAAGGCTTCACAAACTTCAAAAGAATGGTTTTAAGAAGCTTTTCAAGACGTCTTTTTAGCACATGTATTAATGGCGCATCACACTGTAGCTCTGTATTCACCTCAAATGGTTTTAGAGCATCTACCAAGAAAAGACATATAAGGCAATTTGTTGGAGAAGAGAAGGTGTGTCTCAGCTTACTTACTCTATCTTTTACAGATCTGGATGATGCAGGCTTCTCTTGCTCTTTGACAAATTCATAAAGAGGGTCTCAGTTGTCCTGAAATCTTTGTAAGCACCTGTTGATGCTTAGCCATCTAGTTCAAACATGTTTTAGAATTTAATTTCTTTTGTATCATATAGAATCTGCATATCTTTGAACACTGCTTGCCATTTACTGCTTTTATCCAAAATAATAATATACATCAATCAAAAACTGGTCAACATTAAGTGGAAGACATGCGGCACCTTTTTCAGCAGCTCGATGTATCAGGTGACACACACAG
This sequence comes from Margaritifera margaritifera, assembly GCA_029931535.1. Taxonomy (NCBI): domain Eukaryota; kingdom Metazoa; phylum Mollusca; class Bivalvia; order Unionida; family Margaritiferidae; genus Margaritifera; species Margaritifera margaritifera. Next base: position 5,076,533 of record JAQPZY010001633.1, read on the forward strand.
CCTGAAAGATGTAAATTAGGTTGCTCTTTGATCATAAATCCATACACTCCTCTGTCCTTCTCAACCATCACAGTGGCATTGTCAGACCCAAGAGCCAAGCAATTCTTCCAATGAATATCATGAACTTTTAATTCATTCTGTATCAGATTGAATATGTCTTCACCTGTTGCAGAACCTTCACAAACCGGGATTGAGAGAATGTCTGATGTTACTGATGATGATATTGGATCATCAGTTCTGATAACAAGAGGAAAGACCTTGGAAGTTTCCTTGATCATTGCTTCCATCTGTAGAAACAGTGAATGGGACATTCCGCATTCTTTCAGCTAATTTTAATGTAGTATTGGCCGCTATTTCTTTAACGATAGCAGTTCTTTTTGGTCTGCCACACTGAAAATGTGTCGCAGTGTCCGAGCCACTAAACATAACTTTAAAAGCCTTTGAAAATGTATCCAGTACACTCATAGGCAGATGGAGTTCGTAATAATATCAACTAACATACTTAGGAACTTCAGCTCTAATTACATCAGAGTTGGACATAATAGATGCAGTTGCAGCCGGTGATGAAAAAAAATCCAACAATTTTCTTTGAGCGTTTAACTTCTTTTTCAAGGTCGGAATGTCTTTTTCCTGAAATATGTCTGTGTATATCTAACATTTCTCCAGACTTTATTGAAAATTCACAATTACAGATCTGTATTTTTTCCTGGCTTTATGAACTCTTACTCATCAGTGTATTCTTTAAGAAAACATTGAGAGCATTTTTCAATGTAGATTTTGAATCACTTTCATCAATATCCATTTCTTTTAGAAGCCATGATTTTCTGATTTTTTTTTGTCCAGAATCAAAAACAAAAGCTTGAAAACACAGAATTTAGAAGAACAGTGTGTGAATGTAGACTAGAACCGACTCAGAACACACGTGATTGCAATGGGTATTTAAACCAGTGTGCATGCGCATGGTTGATAAATTCCTGTTCACCGGAATGTCATAGCATATTTAATGACATGCAGATTTTTTATCCCTACTTTTGTGGATTTTCAACGCTGAGTGCGTATTTGCAGGATACTAAGGCAAATTTAAGCATTTTGCGGGACAAATACGCAAAATGCAGGATGGTAGGCATGTCTGCTAGTTACTAGTATTCATTACATGCATCCTTTGTATGTAACTGTGCTTGTCCAGAGTTTTATCCAAAAGATGTGATATTGCATTTGCAATGTTGTTTCTGCTTGGTATATACTTCACCTGAAACTTGGAGAGTTGCATCAGAACACCCATAGCTCAATGCAGGCACATGGTTTTAACTTTGAGTAGATGTACTAAAGTTGTTTGTAATCAGTCAGTGACTTGAATTAAGTTCCACACATATATGCTTTAAATCTTTCACAGGCCCACAATGCCTCCACGATCTGGGAGTAACTTCTCTTTGTATCACTAGGACTGAATGGCGTAACAATTCACTTCTCACTTCAGCAGGGTTTTCAGGCTCATGAGAATAATTGACAGCTTTAACCTAACCTTCAGCTGCTCCAACTCCACAATCAGAGAATACATGATCCATGAATGTGAGGTGAGACATGTTCAGTTTATAAGTTCAGCTTCAAGCCTTTTTCATGTATAACTTGCACACCATGTTCTAGTCTCTAGTTGTGCTCCTTTGATGATGATCCATGCACAATTCAGGTCTGTTAAGTTTGTTCCATCATCTTCTGGTATATCTCAGGGATGCAGTTGATTCTGAACATTAATCTCATGTAGTGGTTGAGTCCTTTATGAGTCTTGAAAGTAGTTATTTCCATTGATTCTGGTGAAAGTTCTATTTCATGGTAGGCCAATTTTACATCTGGTTTGCATATAATCTTACTTTGAAATATTGTAGTTTGTCAATCACGGGGATTGGATAGTGTTCATGATGTATGGCTAAGTTCGCTCTTCTCGTTTATTATGTAGAGATGTCTAGATATATATTTAGTACAGTTTATAAGATACATATCTTGTATAGTTTTTGAGGTATCTAGTTTTTGGAATTAATATTATGGCAGATCACGTGGTTGCTATTTAAGATCTAGTTGTAATCTGCTATTTAAAATAACTAGATCGGATTCTCCACTCCCCAAAATGTAGGCTGCAGATTTTGTTCAACACTTGAGTTTTGATGATTAGAATTACAACAATGAAAGCTTCAATAAGTCAGATATAGGCTCCAATGTTGATGTAGGCAACGCCGATTTTTGATAAATTATCAAATTCTGATGATTTAGTGATGCAGATGTAGACAATGAACTTAATAGATTTTGATGTTGAGAAATGTCAGTTATGGTTGGTCTCACTGCTTCATTTGATGATGAACAAGTTTTCTCAAGATTTTAAAGCAAATAAAAAATTCTTCCGTGAAAAATAATTATATAACCATAAAGATCAGATTTTACTCTATAGATTATAAATGTGCACAAAAAAGGTAAAATGGTTCAAATTGATGCTGAACTTAAGATGTACTACAGTGCTATAAATGTAACGGGCAGGCCTGTGTGTATCGAGTCATAGAGCTAACAGGTGTTCTGTTTATAGCACACTGCACTGTGTGGATTGAGCACATGTATATCAACTGCCTAAACAACAACAGGCTCTATGAGGTAAAGGGTTAAACAATGGGAGGATATATAATGTGCCATTCACGGTACTCTATGAGGTAAAGGGTTAAACACGGGGTGGATATATTATGTGCCATTCACTGCACTCTTTGAGGTAAAGGTTTAAATACGGGGAGGATATATAATGTGCAATTCACTGTACTCTTGTTATACATTTTAGTTTTGTAGCTTTTTTCCGAATGTCCAGTTTTGTTAAATTTTTTTACAGCTCTCCTTTCAGACGGCATTTTGAATCCTTTGCTATGTGTCCATCCAATTCATTCCAATAATAACCTGTCCCACAATTTCCTTATCTCTTGCCTGCTTTAATGCAAGTCCAGATCCTTTCTCCAACAACTTCCTTTGCAGTTTTTGGATAAGAATTTGTTACTCACTTAGCCGCGAATTTGTTCATCAACTGCATTGGAATCTCTGGATTCACATTTCTCAGCTTTCTATCTTTATCTAGTGATAAATTGTTCAACAATCTCATTTGGTGTTAGAGTGGTATTTCTAAACACAATTCTCTCATATGGGACATTTAATTGCGACTGAAGTACTTTCCTAGAGTGCTGGTTGCTTTCTTGTAGCTGTTGTCACCTTCTCCCTCTTTGAGTATGAAGAATATGTCCTGAACACCCATTCCTGCCATGTGGAGTAATAGCACTTTCATTTGAAGTAGGGTTTTCACCATGTTTTTATCTCCTTACAGCTTAAATGCTTGAAATTGGTGTTTCAATCTCGCTATTATATCAGTCATAGACTATGTATATCCAATAGACCATATGTATATCCAATAGACATGTATGTATAGCCAATAGACTGTATGTATATCCAATAGACTATGTATGTATATCCAATAGACTATGTATATCCTATAGACTGTATGTATATCCAATAGACTGTGTATGTACATCTAATAGACTATGTATGTATATCCAATAGACTGTATTTATATCCAATAGACTATGTATATCCAATAGACTATGTATTTATATCCAATAGACTGTATGTATATCCAATAGACTATGTATATATATCCTCAAACGAAGGATCTGAATCCTCCAAATCTGAAATCACAAACAGGTTAAGATCCTTGGTGTTGTAAACCACTATTTTATTAAATATTGTAAAACAAAAGCCATGTTCCTGCCCACAAATTATGACCCCTTGGATGGGATTTCCTTATTCCAAACCACAAATTATGACCCCTTGGGTGGGATTTCCCTATTCCACACCAGTACATATGATAGATTATATAATATTAAATGAGCTTAAGATTCTCAAGAAGTTTCAGGGTTGTATAAAGCCATTTTGTTGTCATATGACAATAATACACATAATGACTACACCCAAGGACAATAGCAATATTTATAGGTACGAGTGTATGTAACTTGGGAACCGGATTTAATGATGAGTGCCTGGCACAATAGAGGGCACTAGTCGTTAAATCCAGTTCCATAGTCACACACTCGGGGTCAATAAATATTGCTGTAACCCAGAGGGTGTTGTCACTACTGTATTTTCGGCATGTTTTTATTTGACATAAAAAGATTACTTGTTTGGTCGTCTGAAGACTTAGTAAATTCTTTAATTTTGTGTCCGAAAATTAACGGGTAGATAAATATGCACGTGCACACACACACACCAGTAACGAAGAAGGTACTGGTAGCTCCTATGACAGTGTGCTACCATGAAGTAAAATGAGGATTTTTTCTACCTTTACATGTAGGGTAATGAATGAAAAACAGACAATACTTTTTTTTATTTGTCACATGACCATCCACCAGAAAATGCAGCCATACATATATTAATGCCACGATTTTATGTGCATTTTCCAGGAGAACCACCATATTAGTAATCTCTCAATCTACTGTTTATCCCAATCCCACATGAGAGGACTAAGTGACATTATAGATGTTTATGATTTCTTGAATGTCTGCAATATTTCCAGTGTTTTTAATATTGAAAAGACAAATTTCCTGGATTATAAACACAAAATTCTGTTTACAGCATTTTTTTGTTGTTGTAAACTCAACTTTTTTATGCTCTATGTCATGAAAGAATTTGCCTTGAAAATACTGTCTTATATTCAGTAGTTTGGTAAGACTGATATCAATGATCCACTCTTTTTTTTTCCCCTAACAAGCTTTTTGTTAATATATGAGAGAAAAATAATCTATTATATATGTTAGTGTCGGATAGGGAAATCCCACCTTTGGGATCAGAATTTGTGGGTAGGATCTTGGCAGATCCTGTAAATTGTGACCCTCTGGTGTGATTTCCATATCTCACACCAGTACATACAATTGATTTTATTATTCCCACATGAATTTCTTACATGGGTAAACTATATCACTGACGCATAAAAATGAGAGAAAAAAAGGATGATGTGGTAGGTATTGGAGTGACAGAAGGCAGATGTGGCTTTGATAAATGATAACAGCCTGTCATTTGTAAGCATTTTATTAAGTTGCATTGTGTATTGCTACTTTTTCTAATTATGTGCACTTTGTACATGCATTTGAATTCACAAAACATGTGCTCATGTATTTAAATGCAGTTTTGTCTTTTAGATATACAGATTTATAAAGTCATATGCACATCAGCTTGCTTTGATCTAAATGATTGAGCTTTAAAACAATATCCACATATGTATCTGTTTCTTATTCGTGTACATTTTTATTTGCAATCAATTGTGCCTTTATCTGAATGAAAATTCTGGAAAGAATTTGAGCACTTAAGCCTTGCCTTGGGTTCAAAATCTTCTATTTTGTTCTTGCAATTATTTGAACTTTTGTCTGTTCCAGAATTCAACGAGGGGAGAGGGACACTTGTGGTAATTAACAATGCATGGTGGTTGTTATAGACTGCTCTTAGTGTTTTAAGTTGCCAAAGAAATTAAAATTTGAATGGTGGTGTCATCTTTTAAAAAGGTGTCTCAATCATGACCACCACCGATGTTAAATTTTGAAATAGGTCTTGTCAAATCATATTTTATACTGTCTAGTTGACTTCATCAAACCTCCATTTAATTGGCTATCACATATATTTGATAAAATAATAGGAAACATTCTTTTCTTGTAACCATTTGTTTAGCCAATGGTCTTGTGTTCCAACTCGGACATCTTTATTTGACTAGGAAATTCTGAAATGTTTGCATTACCTTATTAATTTAAGTCATTATTCGCTGTCTCAAATAATGTGAGACCAGTCAAGTTTTGTTGCTGTGTATATGTAATCACAAAAATGGAGAATTTGAATTTCATTCAGTGCTATGGTCAAGTGGTTTTCATAGTCATCCTATTAATAATTAAGCCCAATTAGTGTCCTTTTTATTGAACCTGTGAATGTGAATGTACAGAATGGTCCATGTAGGTCTGTGGGCAATATTTGTTTATCCAGCAGTCTAGTTAAATACTGAAGTTGATGCAGCAATCTTCATCAAATAAATGAGAATAGTCTGTAATTTTTATTGCATATCATACATCCTAAAGCAGTGATTATGAGATGCTGTCCATAAGATTATGTAATCTCCATTTATTATCCCCCCTCCTCAGTATGTAATACAGGGGGATATAGCTATCCATAATTTTACTAAAACATCATCACTGACATTCAGCCAGTCAGAAACAACCATCTGACACTTCTGTTTAGGCCTTTATTTTGATAGTGAACAAAAATCTTTCTAGCCTGTCATTTAAATGTATTTCATAATGTATGCTATATTTTGTAAAGAAAACTGGATGAAAATCATGGTTTTCTTTTGTATTCTGTGCATACACAGGATGATGAGACGTGTCCTTTTTCAATTTTAGTGGTATTAGAGCTCAGTCTGATTAAATCAAGATCTCCAACATAATGGAGATCTGACAGGCACCATATGAAGTCATGGTCTGTTGACTTTTCAATACACAAATGAAAATATAGCCTTCACCTTTATGAAAGTGAAAATCTTCATTTGGAATGAATCGGTTCTAATGTTAACTCTCCATAACATGAAATCCAATGTTTTATCTCACAAGTTGCTAAAAATAAGTGGATTGTGAATGCCAAAGTTCAGTGGAACATGAACCTTTATTGGTGCCTGTTATATCTACTTATTATAAGTAGATCTCATTTTTAGTCTGATTGTATTACAGCTACATTAAAGCATTATTTTAGCATATGCTGCACATAATTTATGAGAAAACTAATTGGGGACAAACACATTACAATACAGTTTAGTCAGATTGTATTAGAGTTACATTTAAGTATTATCTTAGTACATGCTATACCTAATTTATGAGAAAACTGACTGGGGACAAACACATTAAAATAAAATTTATGCTATTTAACATGATATAAACTTATTGACTATGATAAACTTACCAAATGATATTGTAATATTCTTACTTAATTGCTGTAGTTACATTTAATTGTTTTCATTTTTGTCCAGATTCAAAATTGTAAGAGATCCATTATTTTCTGTTATTTTATACTCTATTTATTTGTCCTCTCTTGCTTGATCAAAATATTTTTTCTTTGTTTCTGTGGTGAATATATTATGCACAAGTACTTGACAACTACTGTTTCTTTCTCCAGAAGATACTGGTATTTCAGAATTTCACCTTGACTCCATGAGAGACTTTGAAAATTTGCAAATAGCTTGCATCTATTTGCAAATGCATTGGGCATTTTCTTTGAGGTATTGTAATATTATCAAATGTATTGAGAATATTTAGAATAATTTTTGCTAATGTATACTAGTGTATTGCAAATATCTACATCAAATTTGTTTTCCTACTGACTCCATTTGGCACTAATGAACTTCCATAATCATTATGGTTTTTTCTTGTCTTGAAAAACTTCCTTGTGATCAACGTATGACTTTTAAGTATAGGATGAACATTTCATGAAAATGGACACAAGAATACCACTGACTTAAGCCATCCAAACCCTTGGACACACGAATACCACTGACTTAAGCCATCCAAAACCTACCATGGACACAAAAATACCACTGACTTAAGAAGCCATCCAAACCCTACCATGGACACAAAAATACCACTGACTTAAGAAGCCATCCAAATCCTACCAGCTCATATTTGATTATGTCTGGGTAATCACATCTTACTGGGAATTGGAGTAGTTGCTGATTCATTGGTATTTGTATTACACTTTAGTTGAATTAACAGATGCCACTCACAGCCAAAGAGGTAATTATGGCACTCTGGAACACACTTAATATATTGAATCTGGAGTAAATATGATTTTCAGTAATCTCGCTAATTGTTTGTTTATCCAGTTATCTTTCCTATTGTAATTTATGGCAAGACTGATGCAGAAACACATTTTTTTCAAATATTGTAATTAATTTCATGATAGTAAGTATTTTAATGTAGAAATAAAACACACACAGTTCATATTTGTCATACCTCAGAATGGTGAGACATAAGTAATCACTTTTCAACTGATCATGGCATTGGCCTCATCATAAAATATGTTCAAGTGCTGTGTTCATTTCCAATGTCATCATAAAATTGTTAAAGTGCTGTATTGAATTCCGCTGTATTGAGTTCAAGTGGTGACAGCATCAATGTCATCATGAAAAATTTTCAGGTGTCATGTTCATTTCCAGTGGTGACAGCATCAGTGTCATCATGACAAATTTTAATGTGCTGTGGTAGGTTTTTCAGGTCATATATATTGAATACATTACTTGCCATATTCAGCTGAAGCTTTGGGATAATATTACTCTTATCAAAAGTTTGTACCTGATGTTCCATGAGTTCCTGTCTTGCCTGAATAAACAGAAAGCTGGTAGCATGGTTGTGAACAATGTTAACTTGTTGTTAAACTTATTAAAAGTCATGTATGTTCTACATCATTTACTGTATTAAACTGAAATTTTGGGATAATATTACTAATGTCCTCAGTTTGTACCTGATATTCTTGGAGTTCCTGTCTTACCTGTATTACAAGCAGATAGAATTTTTGTGAAATGGTTTTGTAAAAGAGTAACGCATCTTTACTTTAGTTGCTGTATTAAACTTAAACTTTGCGGTAATAGTACTGGGTCTGTTGTTTGTAGTCAGATATACTAGGTGTTACTGACTTGTCTGCATAAGTAGAAAGCTTCATCATTATAGTGTCATTCAAAGTCAAGGCATTGTCCTCCATGGAACATTTGTTCTAATTTTCATACTAGTCATTATTATGAATTATTGTATATATCATTGTGCTTAAATAAGTGTTCAAAATATTTACTTGTCATTTAAGGCAGTACTATGTACTGTATGATTTTTATATAAAGCTTCTTGTGTGTAAATAAGTGTTCATAATATTTACTTGTCATTTAAGGCAGTACTATGTACTGTATGATTTTTATATAAAAAGCAATAAAAGCTTCTTGTACTAAAGGACATACAATTTTATCAAATTTTTATAGAATAATTCATTTCTGTGCCTTGTATATTCTTTCTTTCTTTTCCTGATTCTGTTATATTGTAGACTTGTAACATTAACGTCAATTTTAAAACTGGTGCTGATCTATCAGGTAGCAATTTTTTATATTAACCTTTTCATGACCTTTTCTGTAACCAAAATGAAATGGCAAGATTCTTCTGATTGCCAAGCTACAGTGAATGCCAATTTTCTGTAAACAGTGTATTATCAAAGTATCGAGATGCTTGCTGTTGACAGAGATCAATTTGCATAGTGCAGGCCAGATTCGGTGTGTTTTAAAGAATAACTAACATTGTCGGTCTTTAAAAGCAGTAGTTTTAATTTGTTTTTGGTGTTGAATGATTAAATTGAAAAGGATAAAATTCCATTTTTTAGAACTGTCATTTCCACTGTTCAAAATCTGTCGGAATCTGAGTTAAAAGTGTCCTTCTGCACATCAGGAGTTAGTTACTGGTACATTTTTAAACGGTCAATAGAAATGACTGTCCTTCATCTATTAATGTTGTGATATTATGATTATGTCAGTCATTTCTTGTTCACAGTAAATTAAGTTTGCTGTTTAGCTCATACAAATTTCCATTGGCTGAAACTGATGTAGTTGTTTATCATTACTAAAAAAATAGACTGGTGGTTTCTGTTATAGACTGACAAGAGTTACCTGTCAGTTTAACCTTTACTAAAAAATAGACTGGTGGTTTCTGTTATAGACTGACAAGAGTTACCTGTCAGTTTAACCTTTTAGTGGAACAAGTGTAAGCTGCAGTTTGAGTAGCTAATCAGTTTGACAGAAAATATAAGTCGTAACTCCATTCTGAAAGTAGGAATATAAGGTGGTAGTCTAGTGGTTTGCACACTAGCTTCTGGCACCAAAGGTCAATCTGTGATTCCGAACACCTTCATTAGCATCATTGGCATGTATATATAATGCTAAACGGTGTTCCATCTGTGAGATGGGGATGTTAAATGATTTTCTGCTGTGCAATGAGAGTGGAACCCCGTGTAGGTAAAAGATCCCTCTCATGGTACTTCAAGTAGACTTCAATATAGATGTGGAGCATTTCATCGCCCTGCTGATAATGCTGTATTTTTATGAGTCTTAAAACATTTTAAAAGCCTGTCTCATTGAATTGTCCATCACATTTTATACATGTATGTCGGCCTGTCTATCCAGCTGTCTATAAATCCATCTGTTTGCTGTTTGTGTCTATCATATAACATGCATTTTCAATCACTTACAAATATACAAATTATATTGTCCCAGTTGTGATGAATGTTGGCCTTAATTGAGACCCACCCATGACCTCAACTCGTTGAGGATATTTATAGTCAGATGATTCACTTTTTAAAAAGTTCTGGGGAGATAACTTCTGTAAAGGACATTAATATTCAGGAGTTCTGACGATGTGGAAGAAATTAAAAAATTTAAAAAGTTGAATCATCTCTTGCAATACCAAGGTTTAAAATTTTTTTTTTCAGTTTTGAAATATAAAGAAGTGGAAGATGGTGCTTTATATAGATATATTTGGTTAATTTTAGCAGCATTGAAATCTGATTTGACTAAAATTTCTTAGTCTCAGTGTTATATATGACGGATCAAACATGCGTGGCACTAGACACTTTTGAAATCTTTTGTTTACATAGAATATACTCGGAATTGAAAATATTTCTTGTTCAGTTATCGAGTAAACTAGGCTTTTTATTTTTCTACAATTAAATGCTAGGCATACATTAAATATATATTAAATAATTTTCTTGTACGGTATACCGGGAAAGAACCTGAGTATCAAACTAGCACTCCACACAGTGCTGAAAAAAAAAAGGTGGCAATTTTTTTTCCATTAAAAAATATAAACAAAAAAACACGCATCTGTAATTATAAATATATTCGAAGTTTGTTGGTAAATAAATAATATTTCACATTTCTTTAAAGACATTCACGCATACAGAGAGAGGCAATCAAACATACAGAGAGAGGGAGAGCTTTAGGTCAGATCAATGTTGCGCCGTTTTTGTTGGCTTTATATATATATATATATATATCTATATATATATATATATATATATATATATATATATATATATATATATATATATATACCGCGGTAGCGTTGTATTGTTTGGATGATTATAATCGATCGTTCGTTTGCCGACAATAGGAGTTGAGAAATTGGGAACCTAAACCACACTTTGTGAGTTTTTACATTTAGTGGATACGAGATTATTAAACTAAAAATTCACTAGCCCAGCAAGAAGGCGCAGTGTCTCGTATGGACAACACCTAAGGTGGACTTGGTGGTGTTTTGAAAATCATTAAAAAAAATACTTGAAGAGAAAGACTGAAATAAAATCATCAACAATTACTAGACCAGTCAGAATGTTGCAAAAGTAATACCCTGTTGTCTGATAGATTTTCAGGTCAATAAATGTTACATATTCCCTTCAGAAACCAGACTATCAGGTCATGAGCCTGACGAGATCATTTTACTCGTTGACTTTCCGAGTGAAAGATTAACTGCTTTGGCATCAGTAAAAGGATATAGAGTGTAGAACTATTAGAGTTATTTTATTTGTTATGGTCTGCATCAATGTTCTAGATTATTTTCGGAATATACTATTTTTTGTAGTTTCAGGCACAAAACAATTTTCATTACGTGTTGATATTTCTCTCTAGAAGTACAAAATTTGATGCACAGCAGCAACTGATTTTGAAATATTACTAAAATAACTGCTAGAATTTTGTTTTTATTTTAGAGAATCTGTACAGGGGCTTTACTATCATCCTATTTCAATGTTAGCATGCTACTATTCAGGCAACTGTAGAGTGTTAGTAATTGAACCTCTTATTCCAGATGTAAAGCGTTGGAGTCCAAAATGAAAGTCCTACTATTTGGTTCTTGCCAGACGTGAACATTGTTTCTGTATAATTGAGAACTACTTCACTGTATATAGAATGGTTACTGCATAATAAAAGCAGATGAAATGGACTCCGCGATCAAAAATAAAATCAAGCTCGGTTATTAGGTAAAGGTTTAAAATTTCTGCATTAAATATAAAACAAAGTTGCTATGCGAACGCGGAAAGCAACCTTGAAAGTCAGAAAGTCTCGAGGAAGGAGTTGGTCATCTGTGTGACTTGGCGCACAAAGAGCCAATTGAAATGAAAGCAACAACCAAAATAAATAAATAACTAAATTCATAATTAATGGAGCACAAAGTTAGATGGCGGAGTATAGATAAACATATGATGTAAGAAAATTACCTCCCGCAAGGAGGGTGGGAGGTGGTTGTGGGGGTAAGTTGTGTAGTTCCGTTATAACTAAGCCAGGGGCAGAGTCTAAAGACAGCGAGGTGGGCAATTTGCTATTTCCACTTTTATTATCGACTATATACTACATGTGTTTTATGACATAGATAATACCGGTACAATCGTCATGGAACTTGTAATTGCTTGCAGATGTTTGCTCAAGTTTTATTTGCAGAAAACATTAATGTAGTGCTACAACAGAGAGTTATCATTTGTCAAATTTGTTAATCCGGTTATTAAGGTCACATATATGTTAAAGAAAAGTATCGTGCTGGAGATCCTAATGCAAATAAAATCCGTGCAGAATTTTCTAAGGATATGTCAGACCAAATTATCGAATCCCAAGGCTGATATGTAAACCAAATCGTCCTGACACAAATATTTTTCATAAAAAAAAAACAACAGATTTACATTTTTTTCGGGGATAGTTGTGGGTATTATGACAAAAGTAAATACGATTTTACGGTATTTGCGGGTAAAGGGACATATAAGGTATAGCTAAAAGTATGTTAATCAATTAATTTCTCGAATCAATTTTGTATGCGTTTGTTTCCTCTTTATAGCTTGTGATTTGAAGGGTTCATGTTAACATTAAGTTTGGAGTTTGATGGAGTGATTAAGAATGGTTTAGTTTGCTCTGGGAACTGGAGTGAGTGGTCAGTGGAAATGACCAGCAAACATATACTTTATATAACACTCAGCCGTATATGTAATTATACATTTAACAAGTTTTGCCTTCATGTTTCTAAAAGATAATTGAGAATGTGTAGGTTTTCATGTCAACAAAGTCCGCCGATTACGATTAAGGCTAGCACACATCTGTTGGTCTTTCTCTGCGGTGGTGAGTCCTATCTGGAAATTGCTAATATCACAATTGTACGCCGCCGATATAGGTATCAGACCACTAATTATTTTCCAGCCAGAGAAGCAGTCTACTCGGGCTAGGGGTGGGTGGGATAAAAAAAATAGAGTACTAAATAGTTTGAGATGCACCCATTGGCTAGTACTAAATATTTTGAGATGCACCAATTGGCTAGTACTAAATATTTTTAGATGCACCCATTGGCTAGTAAATAGATTTAATTTTTTTGCATTATTAATTTCATAAACGTCGCTGTATTATAGCTGACAACAAAATATTTACTTTTATTTTGATATCTTGTATTTAATATTCTACTGACAAAATAGCATATGAACTCTTGGTGCGAGACTATGTTATTAGGTGCAGACCAAAGGTTCCGCTGTTCAACAGCATGAGGCTAAAAAAATGACGCGGAACACCTGTATTTCAAGTCTGAAAAAATGCTCCAAGTCTTTTGAATGGAAGAGTGTGTGGTTTTGTATGCCAATCTAATACAAAAATTATTTTATTTTTCAATATATTAACATTAAGTTCCATGAGAAATTAATTAGTGATCCGATCCCTTCAGTGCCACTGAAAAAAATAATCAAATCGTTCTAACGGATTGATAAATGGTTTTAACAGATTAGTAAATCGTTCTAGCAAATTACTAAATGGTTATAATGCATTAGTAAATAGTTACAACGAATTAGTAAATCATTATGAAGTATTGCTATAAGAATGGATTAGTAATTCGTTATAAAGTATTGCTAAATTGTTCTGACTGATTAGCAAATGATTATAATAGATTAGTAAATCGTCCCTAACGGATTGCTAAAAGGTTATGATGGCCGAGTAAAACGTTTGATTCGAGTGGCGGATTGAATTCTTTTGTACAGAAAGATCAAACACAATAAGTAAATCTATTGTTAGAGAACTGATTCCGACCTGACAACTCATACTCGCACAGTCACCCGCCCGATAGAGCAGTTTCCCGCATGGGAAGAAATCTCTGTAAGGTACTTTACCGTCCAAAATTGCCAGAGGAAGAGGTGAGGTGGAGGTGCGAGGGGAGTGAACGATCAGACTACCGATATTTAGTGACAGTTTTTCATATTAACGCATTCGGAAAGGTTTATGATTTATGAGAGAGAAAGAAAGCGAGAGTCATTATTATTATTATTATTATTATTATTCATGATACGCGAGAGATACGTGGGTAATCGGATGGCCGACAGTAACTTAAAGCGGAACAATGGAACAAACTGGCGGTATGTGTGTGTGTGTGTGTGTGTGTGTGAGAGAGAGAGAGAGAGAGAGAGAGAGAGAATATTTCTGCTTTAAACAAGAAATCAAGGCATACAGAGACTTACATTTTTATGGTATATTTTCCTTGTTAAATTTCAAGAAAACATTCAAACAAATTCACCTCCCTAGGGAAAAATCCACCTTTTTTAGGGTACAAGATCACACGTTTTTATACAATCCAAGTGTTGATGTTTTTTCATTCACCCCACAAAAGAAATTTTTCTTCTTTCATAATTATATCGTCCAACTACCCGATGTCGTGCTACTCCTTCAATCGTGCGCCATGTTTCTCGCGACCTAACGCGCTTGTTTCGAGATAATGACGTCATCAACTGTGTCTCCAGAGTTCTTCAAGAGTGACCGGAATGAATTAAATAGTAAAATCAGACAAAATGAGATTTAAAAAGGTAATTTCATGTAATTTAGAAAAAAATCATAATGAAAATCTATATTTTCACTAATGCCTTATTTGTGTTAGACATTTTGGCCTTGAATTTTCTATTATATGCTAAAGATAGCGCCGCCGATCACATGATGGATTTGTTTACATATCTTGAACAGGAAAACCAAATTTGGGAATTTATCCAACGTGATAGCCAATGCAAATATTTGGTTTTCATCATGTGGGATTCTTATACAACGTAAGAAAAATTTACACTCGAAATGTATAAGTAGTATAGGGTAAATGTTGGGGGTCAACGATGATACTCTGGGAGTCATACGAGAAATTAACATGGAGATGGCACTTGGGGGTCAAAAGTGTTTATATGGTCAGATGTATTTATGGGGACAGAAGTAATAGTATAGGTACAGAATAAACACATACACATAGACAAACAAACACAAACACAAACATAGAAACATAGAAACACGATTGGCAATGTTGGATTGTTTCTTTTCTAAGAGATGTGGGTGGCCCTGAAAAGGGCCGTTGGAATTTTTTGTTAACCAAGTTAACAGATATCATACCTCTTGGAGGGTCTTGTTCTCCTTGAGCTTTTACGCACTTCAGGTCCGTAGATGAGCACCCGCTTCAGACACCCTTGTCTCTCTATATAGATCCTTTTCTTCCAAATAGCTGTATCTGTCATCTTCGTGATAGCCCATGAAGCTTTCACGTACATTGGATAGTTTGGGTTGAACAGCATGCCCGATACCATGCTTGTCGATTCAACGGATGTATACATCTTGAGAACAAGTGAAACTATGTGAGAAAAGCGCTGGTATATATAGCCTAAGAGCGGATCGAAATGAGCCACCAATCCAAAGGCGCGTTACAACAGGTAGGGTCTCTCTTCCAAGAGAGCGGGTGTGGGACGTAGCCTTCAGCATATAGGTGTCACAGCGTTCGTGCGGTTTTACGTTGCGAAATATTTTGTGTATGGCTGATACAACGAAGACGATGTATTGGGGTGAGCCTGCGATGGAAAGTTCTTATGTTCGGAGTGAGAGTACGACGGCGAATGCAGTGGTCAGCCTTCAACCAGAAGATTTTAATTTGGATTTTGTGGATTTTCTGACGTTGCAAGAATTTTTGCCTGAAACAACCGCAGTAGTAGTATCACCTTCTTTAGCCGTGGTGGATGATTTTAAAAAAAGACAGAAAGAAGAATTGGAATTTTTTTTGCAGCGTCAGAGAGAAGCAGAAGAAGCATTTCTTCAAGAGGAAAGAAGAAAGCAAGAAGAAGAAGAAAAAAAGAAGAAAACTAGAAGAGGAGAAGTGTGAAGGACAGAAGAAAGGTGACAATTTCAAGGTGAGTCTGCTACAAGATATTTTGGCCGAGTTAAAGAATCTGAGAAACATGTATCAGATTTCATTAACTCAACCCAAGAGAAAGAAACCATCATGGGCTAAACATTCTAAGCCCATCACTACTACTGAGATGCTACCACCACCATTGACTACTACTACTACCACCACTACCAAAGCAGCAGCAGCAGCAGCAGCAGGAAGAGGAGAAGGACTTGGTCGTGGAAAGGGATCGAGACAGCTCAAACTCATCATGTCCAGTCCATAAGTTTGTTTTAAAAAACAAAGACCCCAACGGTCCTTTTCAGGGCCACCCACATTTCTTAAAAAGAAATAATCTAATTGCCAAATCAAGTAAAACTTTAAATCCCATCATTGGATTGTGTATGAGTGCGTGCGTGCGTCCGTACTCTAAAAACAAAACCAAAAGACACTTACTTTTTTTGCATTTTGGTATATTCTCTTTAAAAAAAAATCACAATGAACAGTTCATAACACATCACTCAAGCTCATAGTTTACTGTCTGTCTCTTTTCTTGAATTTCTTCACAGGTATCAAGGGTTCTTCTTGTTCACTGCCTTCCACTCGTCTTGCCTTCTTACATTTCTTGACGACAGGGATGAGTATTTCTTCTTCATCTGGTGCTGAAGATCCCTCTGCTTCCTCCATCTCTTGCTTGTTCTCTTGTTTCTTAGGACACTCTGAAGACCAATGTCCTTTTTCTTGACAACGATAACAGGTATCTTTCCCTTTGTCTCTCTTTTCTTTGCCTTGGGTTTGACGTTGTGGACATTCTGGAGCCCAGTTTCCTTTCTCTTGGCAGATATAGCAAGTATCTTGACTTTTATCTCGAGAGGAGGAGGAGTAGTCCTTAGTCTTATTGAAAGTGGTATACTTTCGAATGACCAGAAAGGCGATCTGTTTTGACTCTTCCATCTTCACAGTGTGAAAGTTGAATAACGAATAGTTACTATGAGGGTAGGAAGCCCTCTCTCTATATAATAGTTACTTTGAGGGTAGCAGGCTCTCTCTCTATATATAGAGAGAGCCTGTGTAAAACTCAATCAGATCTAAGTTAGACATCAAGATGAAACGATCACGCAATGTCAACGAAAAAACAGAAGTAGAAACGAAGAGACCACGACGGCGACTTTCCGTGCCGCCTCATACACCGCTAGATGAAGTGCTAGTTCAAGACCGTGCCAGCGATTTCGAAGAGGACATGGGTGAGCCTGAAACCACACCTTCCTCAAGACCAAGAGAGTCTATAACCTCTAACAAAGAAAGTCGTTCCGTAGCTCCCAAAAATTACTATCACATTCGAGAGACGCAAAAAATGACATCCAGAAAATTTTGAACCACGGCTTACACTTACACCGTTAACTTTAAGACTTTAAGTCTGAAGTGCCTCCCGAGAAAGCCGCAGAGTTCATTACCGATGTGTGGGATTCCTTGTTAGAGACATTGAAAAGGCAATGCGGATCCAAAGAGGATGATTGTTTGAGACTTTCTATCCATCACGACAGTTTGAAGTCTCCTGTCTGGATCGAGTTTAGCACCTCGGCAGAATTAACACCGTCTAAAGTCATGGCCAAAATTGAACACGTTCAACAATCCAACGAAGAGTTTACCATCACCGATGGAAAAGCCACACTTCACATGACCCACGTTTCACCTCCTCGAGGTAGCGGACGAAACAGGAAAGTGTTATTGGTGGACGACTTTCGCAGTACCAAACGCAGTGTCGTTCAAATCGACAATTCCCAAGTGCTTAGCTCGTGCCATCGTGGTGGGGCGAACGTATACCGACAAGCACGAGACCGCAAAATGGAAAAGAGCATGGGAGAGAATTCGACAATCGGACAGAGCCAAAGAACGAAAAGAAGCAGAACTCCTGTTACAACAAGCAGGCATACCAAAAGAGACCGTGTGTGGCATTTCTCAAATGAAACAACTTCAAGACGTCTTGGCTCCTCGGTACACGTTAAAAGTACACCCTCAAGAGGTTCGCAGAGCTCTGGTGTTTCGAGGACCCGATTTCCCCGAGGGAAAATACATTCACGTGCATCATCATCAAGAACATTTCGATGCCGTCACGAGTATCACAGGATTTCTTGGATACGGTTACTACTGCGAGAAATGCGAGCAAGCATTTGCAAATCGGGAGCGACACATTCATTGCAGAGAGAGAGATATCGGGGCTGTTTAGCTTCCACACCATGCCTTCCTGAAAAGCACATGCATTGCAAGTGGATTTTATCTTTTTTGACTTTGAATGCATGCAAAAGACGGGGGTTCACATCCCTTATTTCTGCGTCGCTCATCGGGCTTGTGAGAAGTGCATACAAGAACCTATGTACTTTCACCGTCCCCATTGTAGTATGATTCCAGGAGTACGTGAAAAAATCCTTCGTGGCCCCAACACTCTGCCCGATTTTGCCCAATGGATCTTAGATCCTATCGACGACACTTGGAACGAAGAGGACATTCAACGTTACGGGGACTGTCATCGATATGCTACCGTCATGGCTCACAATTTCTCGGGATACGATGGGCAGTTTCTGTTAAAATATTATTCAGAACAAGGTACCGAATGCCCCAAAGTCACCATGAACGGAGCCAAACTTATCTACATGAAAGTGGGACAAGTACAATTCAAAGATTCCATGAGTTATTTGACCATGCCTTTGAGCCGAATGCCTAAAACATTTGGAATGACAGAAATGGCCAAAGGGTATTTTCCCCACTTTTTCAATACCGAAGCCAATCAACACGTAGTGCTACCTCATTTGCCTGATCTTCATTATTACGACTCCGACGGGATGCACACCGAACACCGAGAAGCCTTTCACGTTTGGTACCACGCTCACGCTTCAGATCCGTTTGACTTTCAAGAAGAAATGCGGAAGTATTGTCGATCCGATGTGGACATTTTACGCCGTTGCTGTGGAAAGTTTCGACAATTATTTCTAGATCACGGAGAAGTCGATCCTTTGAAGGAAGCGTGTACCCTACCCAAAGCCTGTGCATTAGTGTACACACAAAAGTTCATGCCTGAGAACGAACTAGCCATCATAGATCCTAACACTCATCTCTCTGTCAGCCGTCAATTCTCTGCCAAAGCTTTGCGTTAGTTGCATTACTTGTGCGAAAAGGAAGACAAATGGATACAACATGCCAGAAACGGAGGGGGAGAAAAGAAAATGGGAAGTCTTTCTGTGGATGGTTGGGATTTAGAAAACCCTCAGACGGTGTATGAATTTCAGGGATGCTTGTTTCACGGATGCCCTACCAGTTTTCCTCAACGAAACCTGAAAAGTCCTTTTTCAGACTGCACCATGGAAGAGTTGTACGAACACACCTACCAACGACGTCTGAAGTTAGAAAGTCAAGGATACCATGTGCTAGAAATGTGGGAGTACGAGTACGATCGACGTTTCAAAACCAAGCCAGAATTTAGACGCATTGCCGAAAGTTACGACGTGGTAGACATAGAACCTTTAGACCCACGCCACAGTTTGTTTGGAGGACGAACCAATGCCACTCGCTTGTTGTACGACGTAGACGAATCTCGAGGAGAAGAAATCAAATACATCGACGTGTGTTAGTTGTATCATTGGGTGTGCAAATACAAGCGATTTCTACCGGACACCCTGAAATCCTGACAGAACATATCGACGTGGAACACATTCGTCAATACGAAGGATTGATCAAATGCAAAGTCTTATCCCCGACCCACTTGTACCATCCTGTCTTGCCCCATCATTGCCAAGGAAAACTGATGTTTCATTTATGTCGTACGTGTGCTGAAACATGCAATCAAGATCACCCATGTCACAACACGGAGGAAGAACGCGTTTTGACAGGAACGTGGGTGAGCGTCGAATTGTTTCGGGCTCTGGATCAGGGATACCGCCTGTTGAAAGTGTACGAAATTTGGCACTTTCCTGCCACAGCACAATACCAAAAGGACGACGCCTCAAATGCAGGCATTTTCTCAGGCTACGTCAACGAATTTCTCAAACTGAAACAAGCCAGCGGATATCCCTCTTGGTGTCGGACGCCAGAAGACCAAGTTCAATTCAAAGAACAGTACCGTGCCGTAGAAGGCATCACTTTGGAAGACGTAGAAAAGAACGAAGGAAGAAAATCGTTTGCCAAAGTCATGTTGAATTGCTTGTGGGGATAAATGGCACAACGTACGATCTTGTCCAAGACAGAATACTTGGCAGACCCCAGTCGCCACTTTCAACTGGTGAACGACAAAGGAAAACTGGTGAAATACGTGGAAATCATCCGTGAAGATTTGATCTTGATCAATTACGAAGAAGAACCCAAGTTTGTTCACCCCGACGACTTTAACAATGTGGTCATTGCAGCCTACGTGACAGCCAATGCTCGCATGAAATTGTACGATGAGGCTTTAGAAGTGTTGGGAGATCGAGTACTGTACTTTGACACCGACAGTTGTATATACATCCATCGCCCTGGTTTCCCACACCCCACCATCGAAGGAGATCGTTTAGGAGCATGGACGGACGAGCACACTCTCAAGAGATGATCCTCAGTTTTACCAGTGGTAGCCCTAAAAATTACGGGTACCGATACAGAGACCAACAAGGCCACTCCACACCAAATGCAAAGTCAAAGGATTGATACTGAACTATCGAACCAGCCAAGTGGTGAACTTTGATGTCTTGAAAAATGCTTTACAGTCTGTACAAGCTCAAGACTTTCGTGTGAAAACTTTAGAACCTCACAAAATCGTACGGTTACCAAATCCCAAAATCTTCAGTCGCCCTTTAGAAAAAGTCTACCAAATTGTGTGCCAGAAACGAGTGCGACTTCCAGACCACACCACTTTGCCGTACGAACACGCCGATCTTCAGTATAAAAAAGGGAAAACTTCCAAGACCAACAATTCATTGTGACTCCAAACGTTAACCGAGCAAGATGAAGAAGATGAATATATTTCCACACAATCACCGAGTGAGGAACTCACTGTGAACTTCAAGTTCAGTGGGGAGACCAGTACACAGGCACCGATGCCTACGAACTCGACACAATTACCAAGTGAGGAACCTACTGTGGACTCCAAATTCGATCAAGACCTCGAGTGCGATGCGGTGCCTTGCGATGAGACGGATGCCGTATTCATTGACATCAGCGATGCAGCACGACCTTGTCGCTCCTCTGGAACCATCGAAAGTGATGCCGTTCGTGTGCCTTACCGCCCCACTAGCGAAAGCAATGCAGCACGACGCCCTTTCTTCTTTATTGGGGATGCTAACCGTGTACCTACATATTGAAGTAATCCCTACTTTGCCAAAGAATTCACGTTGCCTGTGGCTTTGCCTGACTATGAAGACTTTAAAAGTCGATTCCAGACGTTCAAAGATAAGTGGCCTAAATATCTGCAAAGACCTACTCCCAAAGCTATAGCCAGAGCTGGATTTGTCTACTTGGGAGAAGGTGATAAAGTCAAGTGTTTCAGTTGCGGTGTGACGCTTCACGAATGGGAGTATAAAGACTCAGCTTGCTTGGAGCATGCCAGATGGTCTCCGCGCTGTCAGTACCTGCCTTTGGTCGGTCCCAAGAAGTAATATGTCAGATACTTTAGAAGAGTACATTCGTTGTTTGCCTCCGGAGCTGCGAGAACACATTTACAGAGAGTTGGTTCAGATACAAGTGAAACGCAAAGAACAATTGCATCCTTTACGACGTAGACGTTTAACCAGTGGTACCTGAATGCTATAAAAGTACTGATTAGTTTAAAAGTGTTCAAATGGACAGACATTCATGAAGGACTAGATGGCACCTTTAAGACTTTTGATGGCACCACCTACCATGTGACACTGTTACAGAGAATTCCATGGAACGAAGTTAAGGAAAAGGTGAGAAACTTTGAGGAATGCAAAAAACTTTTGAAAGAAGTGTCACCTCAAGACGAAACGCCTTCACGCCGTCTGAGGTGTAGGAAGGTCATCACTGAATGTCTTGAATATCCTTTACCACCGGATTCCATTTGGCAAGTGTGTGACTATTTCGTCACAAAGAAAGACGTGCCTGTGAAGGAGTAATATAAAAGCTGACCATGCCAGGTCCGTTGTCTTCACTTGTGGTACGTATTCCGTTGAAGGAAGTCAACGATAGTGTTCAGACCTTAGAGGATTACAAACGACTGATACACGAACAGTTTCCATTGAATTTTGGACGCTATGTGGTGTGTGTGCTAGTGACTACTTTTCTTGGATTTCGTTTCCGAGGACATTCGATGTGGACTATTTTGGAGGAACAGTATTTGTTGTGGATTATTTATGAACGGTACATGCAACAACAATGACATGACCATTCACGCTTTATCGGTACACGAAAGACACTCCCGATTATTTGAGATTTCGTACCCAATTGTTTCACCATTGGTGTCAAGAAGGAGGTCCCGTCATTTACACGTCCCCTTCGGCCACTCTCTGAAAGAACAAAAGCTATAAAACATCCACCACGTCATTTCTTTCTCACAGTGTTCGAGATGACTTCCTGTCAATCTCATACTCCTGCCAAATTGATTCGTGCCCTGTATGGCATCAGTCCCGAATAAAATGCACAGGTCCGTGCCCATTTGTTAGAAGCTAGTCTCAAAGAAGTTTTACGATGGTTTACTTTGACAGCACGTCAGTTACTTCAAGGCATCATTCACATCCCTCATCAAAGCCAACGTTTTTTTTGAAAAACATAAAGTGGCGTTGTCACAACTGGCAGATCCCAGAATCGATCCACGCACTAAAAAACAAATCATTTTGACCCCTGGTGGCAGTGGTTCTTTAGGAGGTGTCATGATTCGTTCTCTTTTGAAATGGGATCCTGATGCCCAAGCCAAAACCAAAAAGAAAAAAAAAGAAACAAATCCCCTCCAAGACGGTCACAATAACACCATACCACCCACAAAAATAAGCCCCAAGAAGAAAAGCCCTAAGAAGAAGAAGAAAAGCCCTTCCAAGAAAAAACCGACAACAACATCTGCTGCTGCTCGAAAGAGAGGTACTACTGCTACGACGCGCACGTACTCCCGAAAGTCACGAGAGGCAGTGACGGTGTCTCCTTCTCCTCCGTCCACTTCTTTTTCTTCTTCACCCTTCGTGATGATGCCTGCCAAACCTGTTTTAAGACCCGTGTTTCCTAATTTGATGCAAAAATGGAAACCCATTTGGAAAGTCACAACTCCGGGGGTTCTACGTCGGCTGTGCTAACCAGTGCGGAAGTGTTTCAAACTCCGTCTGCTCCCGTCCTCCCTAGCAAGATTGCAGCTGCCTTGTTGACACCCTCTCCTACACCTCAACGAGAAGAAATGAAAGCTTGGGTTAAAAAGATGATGTCAACCCCATCTTCAGCAGAAGAAAAAAAGAAAGAAGGTAAGACAGAAGTGAAAAAAGACATCAAGAAACAACTATCACCACTTCACAACCCACTCCTGTGGCTCGTCGGACGCGTCAAGCAGCTTCGTCCAAACACCACGACACCAAAAGTAGTAGTATCGAACAGTGGGTGACTTATTGAGAAGTAAAATCATGGAGACACTTTTAGCTAGCCTTTACTACAATCCTGCCCATGCTGCTGTTACGGAGGAGTTCAAAAATTGTATTGGGCCGCTAAAAGCAAATTGAAAAGTGTACGTTTGTCAGAAGTACCACGATGGTTACAAGAACAATCGACGTACACGTTACACAAACCCATTCGACGAAAATTTTCTAGAAGTCAAACCAAAGTGGATGGCATCGATCATCAATGGCAAGCAGATTTAGCCGATGTCTCTCATTTGGCAGCGTACAATCGTGGTTAGAAATATTTGTTTTGTGTCATCGACGTGTTTTCCAAATTTGCTTGGGTCGTTCCTTTGACCTTTAAAAGCAGTACCAAGTTAGTACGCGCTTTAAAACTGGTGTTGAAACA
Source organism: Margaritifera margaritifera (assembly GCA_029931535.1). Classification (NCBI taxonomy): domain Eukaryota; kingdom Metazoa; phylum Mollusca; class Bivalvia; order Unionida; family Margaritiferidae; genus Margaritifera; species Margaritifera margaritifera. Next base: position 5,100,763 of record JAQPZY010001633.1, read on the forward strand.
AAGTGGTCGTCACCCTTTACGATGTCAAACAGACAAAGGCACCGAATTTCTAAACCAAGCTTTTCAAAAAGAATTGAAACAAAGGCACATTCATTTTTTATCACTGAAAATCCTGAAACTAAAGCGAGTGTCGTGGAAAGGTTTCAAAGAACTTTGAAAGAACGCATGTGGAAATATTTTACACATCAACACAGTCTCAAGTACATCGACGCGTTACCACGTTCGGTCAAAGAATACAATCAATCGTACCATCGTAGCATCGGATGTGCCGCCAAAAGAGGTCACCCCTGAAAACGAAGTGAGGGTGTTTGATAAATTGTTTGGTACACCTCAGATTGGACACAAGAAACCCCTGGTGCTTAAGACGGGAGATTGGGTTCGCATCGGAAAAACCAAACGCACTTATGACAAAGGTTATGTACCCAACTGGACTACCGAATTTATTCGTGTCACTGGACAAGTGCGTGGACGTGATCCTCCCGTCTATAAATTGGAAGACATGCACGAAGAAGTATTAAAAGGAACTTTTTACTTGCCTGAGTTACAACGAGTGACCAACAAAGAAGACAACTTGTACGATATCGAAAGCATTCTCGAACGAAGAACATGTAAAGTAGGCAAACGTCGAGTAGACAACTTGTACGATATCGAAAGCATTCTCGAACGAAGAACACGTAAAGTAGGCAAACGTCGAGTGGAAGAAGTCAAAGTGCGTTGGAAAGGATATCCACCTAGTTTTGATTCTTGGATTGCCGCTTCCCAAGTCGTCGACTATAAAAAGAAGAAGTAACCAACATGCCGTTCAACACAATAGCTACCTCTTCTATTTCGCTGAGTTCCTCTCTTCAAGAATTACAAAAACAACCTTTGTGGGTGTGATGCGGAGAACGTGTGCCTAAACATCAAATCGTCTTTTTCTGCCAAATCTTTGTGGTGTATTGTCTCATCGGAGCAGCCATTACCAATTTGAGTTTGCAACAAGGTGACAAACAATTGTGGACCATTTTACTCAGCAGTTGCATCGGTTATCTTCTACCTAGTCCTTCCTTGAAATATACGACGGACAGTAACAACAGCAACAACAACGGTACGGCCAACGCCAGTCATTCTTCTTCCAGTCATAACAATACCAGCCCTCTTTTGGAACATTTTGAACATCATTCTCTTTTGACCACGAGTGACTCCTTGGACACCAGAACCCTGGAACTATGAATAACCGATTTTATTTAACTTTACCCAGTGACAGTTCTATGGATGTGTTTCCCAACAACACCTTATGTTGTTTCACTGCCAAATTACCTCAGTCCATACAATTGGATCACGAAGCTCATTGGGAAGTGGCTTTGGTCGAAATCATTCATCCTACGCAAGCCCTCAACATCGAAGAGGGCCAAAGCACTTTCATCGTGGATATAATGAACATGCAGGTGCAAGAACACTTGGACAACAATGATCCTGGTTATTACGAGTCCAAAAAATCATTACAGGTCAATCCTCCTCCCTTGACTAGCTATACCATGAGAATTCCTGTGGGGTATTATTTTAATGCTCAACATTTGGTGGACACCATTGCGACTATCTTCAACGACCAATTTGGCAAAGCCCTGGACAAAACCAAGAAAACTGTCCTGATCGAGTACCATAAAGTGGCACATCGTCTCAACATGCATTTTTCGGACCCCAGAATATTGTCCATCACTTTTTGTCCTGGGTTGTTTGATATTTTGGGTGGATACGCACAACTAGTTCCCATGAAAGACATCAACAGCAACGATCGATTTTACAAATATTTCCGTTACCCTGTCGAATTGAACGACAGACTGAATTTATTGTTTGCGTACTCCAATGTGGTGGAGTACAACGTGGTGGGAAACACACTGAGAGTCATTCTTTCAAAGTGGATTCTGCAATCGCCGCGCACGAGGAAGGTGGAAACACGCATCACGTCACCGTGAATTTGTACATCCTCATTATCTTCCTGTCAGTAAATCGTATTTTGACAGTGTCAACTTTAGTATAAAAGGAGATCTGGAACAAAGTATTCTGTTCACTAAAGGAAAAGTCACGGTGAAACTATATTTTCGAAAAAGGTTCGCCAGCGAATTGTAACATCAAAATGTATCCTGTGTACCGAGGAGTGGCTCGACAACGAGGGCATGGTTTAGGAGATATGTTCAAAAAAAATCTGCTTTTCGGATGGTAGCCACCATCTTGAAACCCATGGTGACTCGATGATTGCATGCCTTAAAAGATGCCGCTTTGACTCAAGGAAAAGAATTTCTTCCGAACATCCTCATTGACAAACAAAATCCGAAAAAAAACTTTATGAGAGCAGGAAAAATGTGTTGCTGCAAACTGGAAAAGATCTTTTGGGTCGCCGAGAGACCCCTATAAATTCGCTTCACACTTCTGGCCCTGGCATTACTTCTTCCTCAACGCCACAGCAAGGACAAGGTAGAAAGAGACGTCGACACCCCTTCAGAGCTCATAAACCCCACACCAAATCTGGCTAACCTTTTGCACATAAGATTCTCACATGAGATCTAACTCATGTTAGTCTCATGTGCATTTTAATATGCAAATTAGGTAGAACTCACATGAGCAATAGAATGTAACAAAATCTGAAAATCACATGAGCAGGAATCGTTAATATGAGCAAGATTTTGCTCACGTGAGCAAGCATTTCCTCACATGAACAAGACCTTGCTCACGTGAGCAAGTCTGCTCATGTGAAAATCACATGAGCAGGAATGGTTAGTGTAAGCAAGAGCTTGCTCACGTGAGCACTAGGGAAAACAAAATGACTAGGATTTGATTTGTATTTGATAAATATTTTTGACAAGAATGAAAAAGAACCAAGTTCCTATAATAAAACTTATTTAACAGCAATAAAGAGATTTTCAAAGTGATATTAAAATCTAGTGAAGATGAGCATATTCAAGTTCAATTATGCATGTTTTTGTGAGGTTTCTCACATGAGAGAAAAGACAACCCGTATATAAATATGTGATAATAATGATTTTCAATTATTATTATTATTGTTATATCGCATGTATTATGTAACGATAAATGCGCGCAGCACAAATGGGCAGGTGTAAAACACTCATTCACTCATCAAGCAAATAAGTGTGATTATTTGTGAAAGCAATGGTCTTCACGCACATGAAACCAGCTAGGTGTACTACATCCAAACACTGATTTCATTACTGATGATAACAAAAGGTATAGGGTCTCAGGCTAGCATTGACCCACCAGAAAAGGTTGCTTTTATTGACTTGTACCAAACAATGTTTTAATATTTATACTGTTGTTGATAAACATTCAGTGCATTATGCACTGACAATTGTAAACATCTAGAAGTATTTGCAAGGTGTGCAGCTGCCACCGAAATGGCAAAAATTAGATGACAAGTGAGCGCGATCACATATATGATGAACATAAGAGACTAAGAAAGTACCAGAAATGCTGGGAAAATGGACACTAATGGCTAAAGTGTGACACAGGAGAGACTGTGTTGTAGGTGAAATACAGTTGTTGTTTTGAGTTGATGGTAATGAAAAATAAATGTTGAATTAGAAACTGAACTGGCTTCTGTTTGAATTTAGCAAGATCAGTGAAATTTAGACAGGATCAATGAAAATATTATTTTGGTGATCCTGTGGGTTTGTGAAAACAATCCTAAGTTTGAGTTATGTATCTTGTTTTACATATGCAAACTTTCTAGAACTCATTACACATACTCCTGCTTGTTTGCTGTTAATCATACAATTTCACTGGGGATCCCTAAAATCTGAATAAATCAAAGGAAAACACGTGGGAAGGAATGAATACAAATTCATAATTGTTTGAAACAATATTTATCATAATTGGTTAAAACTGTATTTATCAAAGTTAAACATTATTTTGTACACTTGTGCAATATATCAGTAGTTTCTATCATAACATTTAAAAGTTTGTTAAAATGAAACCTCTCAATAGAGTACCATGATGTACTGATATTCTGTTCAATTTCTTTTCAAAAACACTCTGTACACAAAATATATTTCATTAGCTGTTACGTTGTCTTTTTGAAATTAAGCATACTGCGTTTCTTGCAAAATTGCTGCACGCGGAGCAAATTAAGGAGACAGTGTATGTATGGTCTAGATCATATCCAATGTATTATTAAGGAAAGATTCCAGAAAATTCATGCTGATACACAGAAAGGCAAGCTCTTTAGTCTAAGGAATCTCTCACAGCCGCTTTCTCGAATATGTGGTACACAGAAAGGCAAGCTCTTCAGTCAAAGGAATCTCTCACAGCCGCTTTCTTGAATATGTGGGAAATCTTCACTTTTTTCTGTATGGGTTTAGACTTTTTACTTCACTTACATATATAAATCCATTTTGGGGAGGGGGGATGTTGTCAGATGGTTAAAGGTTCCCCCTCCCCATCTGTTAAAATTGTACACTATTAGGTGAAAAACAAGAATGTTAGCCATTTGAATTACACTGAACCACATCTTCTAAACAAATCCTCTCGGAATAAAATCCTAAATCCTTAAATGCATTCTGTACTATTCAAGAGCGGTCTACTGAAAGAGATTACATGCAACAACATGTACTATGTAACTTGCAAAGGCATTTTTTTTTTTTTTTATTCAACATTCGAAAATCACCTCACAAGCCCTAGAAACATCTGTAACTGTTATTCATGACCATCCAGTTTGAAAGCTGCAACATCATATCTGTCAAACGTTTGGTACTTTACGTCTTTAAAATAAAAAACAATGAAATTACTCACTTTTTTTACACCTTAAAACCTTTGAAATAGATCCACTGTCATATTCTTTGAAAAATTAAAAGTATAAAAATTAGAAGCATACCTACATGTATATGACTTCTGAACTGTTCTCAGTTACAGTTCAAACTTCACTGCATGAAGACAATTGTAGAATTTGATATGCTAGAAGAAAAACAGTCCCTAACAAAAACAGAAATTAGATTAACAAGCTTGCATGTAATTTATCATCAACCGTCCTAACTTCGTGCTATCCTTTATTCGTGCGCCATGTTTCTCGTGACCTCACAACTTGTTTTGAGATCCTGACGTAATCAACTGGGTCACTAGCATTTGTTGACAGTGACAGTAAATGCTGATTAAGACATATTTGAATACTTAATACAAATCAAATTGAAAAAATACAATGAAAATGGCAAATTTTACTCATGGCATACACTTTGTGGCGTGGTTATGTGAGAAAGCTTGCCAGTAGCTTTCCGTGGGTCGGTGGTTCTTCCCGGGATTTTTCCCGGGTTCTTCCTCCACCAGCTATACTGGCCGCCATGTATAGCCTATCATGTGCTGAAAAATGGCGTTAAACCCATAAACACAAATAAACACACACACTTTGTGGCCCTGGCGTGAGTGTTAGCCATTCAAGCCAGGGCCACTGTTCACATGTTGGTTTTCTTTACCTTTTGATTAGCGGGAAACCCACGACATAGATTTTTTTAGACGGCAAAGACAATGTAAAAATCTGGTCATTATAACATGCACTTCTTATATCATGTTAGAAAAAATAAATCCAATGAAAAACTATATAGTATGAAATTTTTCATTGAAATATTTTAATATAAGACGTAAAAAAAATTGTGTGTTCCCTATTGCACTGGTTTTAAAATTAGGGTAGGCAGGTACGTTTTCTTTTTTTTTATAAACATTATATATAAATCAAATAATATTTAAAGCGCTTCAAAGTACCAGGCATAACTGGCTCAATTAGATGCAAAAATGAATTTCGGCAATGTGATTTTGTTTATAAAAAAAAAATTAATTTTTTTTTTTAAAACATGATATCTAAATCAAATAATATTTATAGCCCTTCAAAGTACTGGTCAAAACGGGCTCAATTAGATGCACAAATAAATTTCGGCAATGTGATTTTTTTGTATAATAATTTTTTTTTTTTTTTTTTTCCAAACATTATATCTAAATCTAATAAAATTGTAAGGGCTTCAAAGTACTGGTCAAAACTGGCTCAGTTAGATGCACAAATCAATTTCGGCAATGTGATTTTTGTTTTTAATATATATAAAAAAAAAAAAATGGGGGGGGGGGGTGCTAGGGTCAGCAACGTGAAACAGGGACGGTTGGCCGACCGGAAACACAATTTTTTTTTTTTTTTGGCCTAAGGAAAAAAAAATCTTTGTTATGAAATAGCATGAACAAAAAAAATCTTTTTAAATTTTACAGTATCTTTAAATATGACAATTTTATCAGAGAGCTTGAAAAAAAAAATGCATCATATTTTTTTTCTTTCATATTTTTGCCATCATTATTTTTAATTGTTTTGTTGCAGTCGATATGCGTTTGAAAGAAATGATTTGTATTGCATATGCAAATATTAATAATACAGGGACATCATACACGATCGATTTCTAGATTACACATTGACCTAATTGTCACAATGCAATCTTACGTCACGTGGCCTTTATTTCAGGGGCACGAATCACAGATGTATTTCCGGAAAAAGACACATTTAGACACGCTCGTAAAAACGGTAGCTCGCAAAGAATTTGGAGAGTTTATTAATAAATTAAGCAGATATAGTTGAAACTTTCTATGGCGATTTCAATAGCTTCTCACAAAATTATAATTATAAGCGTTAAAATTAACGTTGAGGGCACGAACCATGGTAGATCAAGGATACTAATCTCGTCACACTATTCTCGATAACTGACAACATTGCATCGAGAACTGCAGTTTGGCAGGCGCACAGTAAATAATAATGATCTGAAAAATTATCGTCTCAATGATTGTTAGGAGCAAGATTACAAGGTCATCTTATTTGACGTATTAAATCGTGGGGGCAAAGGTGCGAAAGCGGCAGCCAAACTGCTGTACCCGTAAACAGGCAAAATGCAATACGGTCTTGATTTTACTCACCAACATGATAATTCATGATTTTAAATTATCTCCTGGTTTCTATGATCAGTTGCTGCATATATATTGGCATAGCTTGCAATGAAATTTCCCGAATTAACGAGCTTAATTTTAAAAATGGCGCCTGTTTGAAAGCGCGGCTACCATGGTAGTTGTGTGTTGTAGTGCCTTCAAAAAATGATGTGCATATTTTGCGGTCAGTAAACCAGTCTCCAGACTGTAAACAAGGGAAATAACCGGCGCTATTTTCTCGATACCGGATTAGGTCTCAGTCGCGGAAAACCACATTTAATCTTATGTGATTTTATTTTATTATGTGATTTGGTTTTTGAAAGGTAAATTCTTGAAGCATAATTCTTTATAGAATGCTGGAAGAATGGGATGGGTCTCTAACTCACATGAGAAAAACCAACTTAGATCAAATCTAAAATGTGTCTGATCAGAATCGAAGTCACAATTTCTCACGTGATAACGCACTTGAGAAATTAGAACTCTGCCTTATTTTCAAACATAGTCAGATGTAAGGGGAAAGAATTTTTTCTAAGTCATACATTCTCATGTGAACATTAAAATTCTCACGTGAGCAAAATCTGCACATGAGAAAATTTGGTTAGTTTTTCAATGGCTCTCAAGATCTAACAAACTGCACACATAAGCTTGCAAAATCTACCCAATTTGCATACGTTTCTAACACGGTTCTCATGTGAAGCTTATGAGCAGCTCATGTGAATTGGTGAGATATTCTGTATGGGACGACACGGTGTTCAGAAAAAGAATAAGAAAAGAAGAACTGTCAGAGAATTAGACGTGTTTGATTACTAACTGTTGAAAATGATGCACCGAGATTCTTGCGACTTTACCAAGTCAGAACTGGATCTGTTTGCCATGCCACCTACCATGATGACGATGCAAGAATCCCAGTGGGTAGAATTTCATCCTGTATCGTCTTTGACGACTTCAGCCCCTATCGAATTTGAAATCAAAGGACAAGCCGAAGATTACATCGATCTGAATAGCAGTCACTTGTATCTGAAACTCAAAGTGCTCAAAACGGACAACACCAATCCTGGGGCCGATGACAGAGTAGCTCCAGTCAATAATTTCATGCATTCCTTGTGCAGCGAAGTAGATTTGTACTTGAATAACAAACTGGTCAGCAGCAGCATGGATACTATCCCTTACCGTGCTTACTTGGAAAATCTCTTGACGTACGGAAAAGAAGCCAAGAATACCCATCTGGATGCTTCCGTGGTATGGAAACCTGACACCTCGGAAAAGTTCAACGACAGAGAGTTGCGTGCAGACGATGGTACAGACGAGCACAATGTGGGATTTAACGATCGACAAAAGAAAATCCGATAAGGGAGCACTTTACAACTGATGGATCGTTTGCATTTGGACATGTGGTTGCAAGACAAGTATTTGTTGAACGGAGTGGATGTACGCCTGAGACTGAATCGCAGTAGTACCGTCTTCCATTTGATGGCTAATGCCGACGAGTACAAAACCTTCATCGAAGAAGCGAGACTTTACGTGCGCCATGTGGAAGTCCCACCTAAAGTGGCCAACGATATCAGTCAAACTTTGAGCAGAACCACTGCCAAGTATCCTGTGCGAAGAGTGGAAGTGAAAACGTTTACCATTGCCTCTGAACTCCGATCCAAAGTCGAAGATCACGTCTTCCAAGGACAGCTCCCCAAACGTTTGCTGATCGGCATCGTCAGTAATGCAGCCCTCAACGGAGCCATCGATCAAAATCCGTTCGACTTTCAACACATCATCGTCTCCAAGATAGACGTCACTCGAGCTGTTCAGACGTTGTGAACCAGACCTTTTGAACCTAACTTTGCCCAGAGAAATTACTTGAGATCTTACTTGACTCTGTTTGAAGCCACAGGGCAGTTAGGCACCAACAGCAGTCACGGCATTTCGTACGAGGATTATACAGGAGGATATGCTTTGTGGGGATTTGATTTCACTCCTGACCAAGGCAGCGACGAAGGACATTTCCACCCGATAACATCAGGCCAACTTCGTGTGTAACTTCAGTTTGCTGCAGCTCTAGCCAACACCGTGAACGTCATCTTGTATGCAGAATTTGACAATACTCTGGAAATAAACAGTTTAAGAGAAGTGATTCTAGACTATTAGAAGAAAACAATATGCAACACGAAGAACCCATGGAGATAGAAGATGAGGGATTTTCTGAACCACAGCAGCTAGTCACAAACCACCAAAGATGACGATGTTTTTCATCCAGAACCAAAAGAAGAAGTAAAAAAGTAGTGTTCCCAAGTTTACTGGATTTATGGCCTGTAGATGGCCAGAACAAGAACAACATTTAGTCTCCTGTTTTGCTAAGGAATTGACTGAAAGAATTACAGCCCTGACCCGAGAACATTGTCATGGATGTCAAATCGATCATCTGAGTCAGAAACAACACGACAAATGTATGATGATGACTGCAGAAGAAACATTGGACGATATTTGGAGGAGGCATGGTCTCTGATCTCGGAAGAAAAGGTGTTGAGAAAGTGGTATAAAGACTTGCAGGATTGTTCCTCACCTCCACTCACTTCTCTGGAGACCAAACGCATCGAAGCTCTCTTGCAACAGAGTACAGAGACTACCCGCCGTGATTCATGGACTTACTTGATAGACATATTCAAGCATAAAGTCAAGTGTGAATTGATGATTTCTTATTACCTGTGAAGGAAGAAATGGATACCTGAGAACTTCATTACCTGTTGACTCGCAGTTCGTACACCTCTTCTTGGAATCATGTGGTGTGTGCTAAAGATGAACTCCCCATCGCAAACCTAAAGACATTCATGTCTACGTCATCAATACCGACGACAGTCATCGACCAGGAACCCATTGGGTAGCAGTGTACTTTCCCAACGATCACAGTGTGGAATATTTTGATTCTTATGGATTACCTCCTTTGGAAGACGACATCATTAACTTTATGAGAAGAAATGCTGTCTCCACTCGATTCAATAATGCCCGATTACAAGGATCGGATTCAATGGTGTGTGGACAATATTGTGTACATTTTCTTCATCAACGCAGTCTCGGATATTCCTTAGAACATTTACTGACTTGTTTTGATAGAGAGTATGCTAGAAACGATGCCAAAGTAGAAATATGGTTTTGTGAACATTATGGTTATCTCGTGTCGTTAGTTCAGAAACGTAGTGTGCATCGAGAACAGAATGATTTAGAACAGTGGAAGACTAGTTTGACTTTCCAAAGTTGTCAACCCTGTAAATACGCTCATGTTTAAAAATGTTTTTTTTTTGTATTTGCATTTTGTGTTAGAGAAACTTCTTCTTATGTATTAAAAAATGTTGATTTTGAAAACAAATGGTGTTGTGTTGTTTTATGAATTGAAAAAATGAAATGGATATACTCTTTCACCCTTTCTATCGATCTGAGGTTGCTAGTCTTTCACATTTCTCTCTATCAATCTGAGACATGTTTTCCATCGCGTCCGCGCTTCCAGCATATAAAGCGGTGCGCTTGTCAGTCAAGTCACTAGTCAGCAGCGAACGTAGAAGTAGCAACACATAAGAAGCAAGATCGCTAGCAATGGAATTGTTAATTCCCGCAAAAGATCTGAGTGCGCTGAAGGGCCTTGGCCTTTCAGTTGCCTCAGGGTGGAGTGTACGCGCTAAGGAGAAACGAACCACCCTTCTCCTTATTTGGGAAGAACTAACAACATATGTGAGACAGCGCCAGGGATTGACAACAGGGAGAATGCAGGCCCAGCGGGAGACGAATCGTTAGACCCAGCTGCCACGCACCCATACTAGACCCCGTAGAGAAGACCTAACTCCACAACCACAGGTGACATCATCAAAAACACCAGCCAAACAGGGACCAAGGCAGAAAAGGGAGGAAGAAAAGTAGGAAGAAAGAAAGACAGAAACTCCAGAGGGAACCAAACCTCAGGAAGCGAAAGGGACGAAACCTGCCCCAATAGTGCCTCAAGCCTTCTCCACACCTATTTCGGCTGCAAAGAAACCGGCAAAACAATCGGATAAACAGGTAGCTGCGGAAGCGTGGAAGTTACCCACATCCACCCCGGAACCGATCCCACCACCGGAAGTGAGACCAGCCGAGTTAGGGAGACAGGGGACGCAATATTTGTACGACCAGTCGTTCGAAATTGGGTTAAATTACTTATGACTTCAGAAGGAAGCAGCCCAGAAGTATATTGGACGATCTCAGGATGGTCCTTAAAGCTAAAAAACAAACAGCATGCTTTCAACAACAATCAAAAGCTAGCAGAATCCGGACCAGAAAAGCAGCCTCAACTTTTCAACAATGGGGGAAGAAGTTTACTGACTGCCCGATAATATTAGCTACATTTATCTGCAACGAGCTGATATCCTATCACCGGCTAGAGACCCAACCTGTTGCCTACTTCACACCCTTGGGAGAACTTGAGGTGGCAGACATCTTAGAGCTCAGCTGTCCGAAAGAGTGCACTAGACGGACGTTCACGCAGGGAATGCCGGACCACCTGAAGAAGCATTTCCTGCCGCTGCTTCTCAAGAAACCCCTCAGTCCTTCTAAGGACTAAGACTTCGCAAAATGCCTATAGGGTTTCATATTGGCACAGAAACCCATTTGTGACTAAAACTCTCTCTAGATGAACAAATATGATACATTTGACCACCGTTCAAAGTATTCACTACATTGTTATCTAATATGATCACTAAAATAGCAATGGGTTACTACTACCCAACAATTATTTATTATTTCTTTTCGGAAAAATCAAAAGTACACTATGTACACAAAATTCTAAATTAATAAAAGTAGGAAAATGTTTACAACTGGTTAGTTTTACTCTAATTACGAATGTGGCTTACACACAATTGGTTAATAGGGACAGCCCGAATTAGTTCAACTGGGCCAGATTTGATTGTTAGCACATCCATGGCGTTTCACAACAATTCCGCTGCCGCTTGGTGACTCCAGTTGGGCTTTTCCTCCTTTGCCTCCTCCGGACATTGTGAGTCAATTACTTAGTATTTTTACACATAGTAAAGTGTCAAATGGGTTTGCAGCTCGGCAGCCCATTTGACGAATAATTAAATAGTGCGCTAAAATTAGTAAACTCAATGAAGTGATGGTGAATATGCAGCGGGTGAGACATAACCTACTTCAGAAGAACCCAGAGAAGAAGACAATGATCTTCTTGCAAATGTCTCAAGATCTGGTGGAAGAAGTCATGAGAGAAGAAATCATCAGGGACAGAGCTGAATGGGAGGAGAGACAGAGTTCAGCAGCAGCAAAGACAACAAAAACTACAGCAGCTACAACAACAACAACAACTCTTACAGCAGCTGAAACAACAAGACGGATTAGTCAGCTGTAGAATGGATTGTGAAAAGTTTGCCTTCTCTTTCATTAGAAAACGACCTTGTCCTGCAGCGGTGAGATCAGTGGCGAAACGTGGCCGTCCTGCTGCCAGAAGTTAAAAAAAAGCCTTCTCACCAAAATATCCCCAACGGTCCTTTTCAGGGCCACCCAGATCTCTAGAAAAGATTACTCTAGGATTGCCTACAAAAAATTAGTGTGTTTGTATGTTAAGTGTATGTTTGTGTTTGTCTTTGTCTTCCCACTCAACAAAATCCCTTTCCCTTCTAAGAAATGTATGTGTAGTGTGTGTTTGTATAGAGTGTGTTTGGTGTATGTGTTTTATAAAAATTTAAAAATAAATAACTCTTCTAAAAATATATGTTTGTATAGAATGTGTGTTTGGTGTATGTGTTTTTAAAAAATAAAAAATTTAAAAAGTTTTCTTTTAGGTCCACGTACTTGGTATGTTTTTTATAGGTGGTGGGGTGTAGGATCCGCGAAGCGCAAAATGACGTCATACTCAGAAACTGATGACGTCAGATGGTGCAGTGTTGGTTATGTTTTTATGTATGTGTGAAGGATGTTTTCCTTCACGTCCGTGCTTTAAGCATGTAAAGTGGCGCATTCCCTGGTCGAGCTGATAGGACTGAGAGGCAAGCCAAAATAAAATACAAAATACAAATTATAAAATATGAACTAAATAAACTTAGGATAGTTGCCTTAAAAGATTTAGACATAGAATTCAAAATTAAAAAAGCGAAACAGTTTACACCCCCCCTCTCCTCCCCATCAACTTCATCAACTTAACTCTCAAACTAACCGTACGTTTTTTCCAATCACGAACTCACTAAATTATTAACAAAGTCACTAACAGCGAAGCATGTTCACATTAACATAGAAATAACCTATTTCTACTGGTATATATTAAACTCTTTCGGTAGTACTAAGGAGTTTTGCATAACTTAACTTGAACCTCAATTAAAATTAACCTAGCATAAGGTGGTCATAAGCCCAGACCATCAGACCCAGCCGGCCAAAGTGGCATTGATTTGAAATTCAGAATTATTAGAGGCCCCGCTTAACTGACCCCAACATAATTAAGAGTATAAGGTGGTCCAAAGTCCAGACCATCTGGGTCCCACCGCACAATGCGGTAACTGATACCTCAAAAATACGTACCCAACTATACGATTAAGCACAGGCGCCAAGAGAAAAACTATGGACATATACATAAATTAGTCAATATAAGGTGGTAACATCCCAGACCATCAGGCCCAGCCACAGAAGGTGGCAACGATTGAACACAACAACAAAAACCCAATAATAGTAGGTGCCTGTGTTTAAAAAACTATAATCGTACTCCTTGAACTAAACCGGGCTTAGAGGGCAACCATTTTCCATTTTTTCTTCTCTGCTGCTATACTATTAACCTTAATTAACCGACGTAAGCAATCAGTCAATAGTACAGAGTATCTCATCAAAAATGAACATTAGATAAGAAACAAGACGACAACATTCATCTTTTGGCAAATAAATCAAATCAAAATTCAATCCGGGACCTCTTGGACCCATCCGGGGACGATGATTAGGCGTCTCCTCCTGGACCATTTCCTCCTTTGCCACTTGCGGGCATTTAAAAAGCGTGCAGTGCATGCAGTAAAATGTCAGATGGGCTCGCAGCCCGGCCAGCCCTCTGATGAATAATTTATATCGTGCAGTGCACAAAACTACCCCCCCCCCTCGGAATTGCCCGCAGTGCGCGCACTGGGGGTATATAGACGTACATGGCCGAATGGTCAAACACGTCTTTTATTCAACAATACAAACAAACAAACAGTCGAGCTACCACCGTTGACCCGTCAACACAACAAAATGAGTAGCCGTCGAGCCGACAAATTGAGAGAAATTCAAGTACACCTAGATCATGTTCGCCGTTTAATGGACGAACTGGTCCTCATCACTTTCGAGAAAGAAGTTGAGGATGAGAAGAAAAAAAAGGAAGAAGAAGAGGAAAAGAAGATGATACAGCCTCATCTCATGACGTTGCCTAACTGTGCTGCTATGAAGCCCATGGTGAGGACACCGCCGCCACCACAACCACAGCAGCATCCCCCACTGCAACAGCATCCACAGCAGCCTCCACAGCATCATCCCCAATAGGGAAGGGTATATAGGAGGAGAAGAAGACAGTCCTTCACTGTCCCAAGCACTGAGAATTGGGACAGTGAAGCCACTCAGCCACCGTCCGCTTTTCCCATCTCCATCGATCCCTGGCGGAATGGAGATAGACGGAGTGGGAGGTGTGCTGCCTGTGGGGCCAGACCTTGAAGATGCAGGCATCTCTAGGTGTACACAAAAGAACAAAAACTGCCCTTTTCAGAGCCATCCAGATCTCGAGAAAAGAAAATCTTATTTGCCATATACGTATTTATAGGTTAAGTGTATGTGTGTCTTTGTCTTTCCCACTCAAAAAAATCCCATTCCCTTGTATGTTTTGGTGTGTTTGTATAGAGTGTGTTTAGTGTATGTGTTTTTAAAAAATAAAAATAAAAATAAAAAACTCTTCTAAAAATGTTTTTATGTATGTTTGTGCATGTGTTTTCAAAAATAAATAATTATTTTAAAAAATAAATAATTATTTTTAAAAATGGTGCGTTTGAATGGAGTGTGTTTGATGTATGTGTTTTTTTTTTATTTTATTGTTTTTTTTTTTATAAAACGTGTTTATTTTAGGTCTGTGCACTTGGTGTGTTTTTTATGTGTGCTAAGATTTTGTATAGTTTTTGGGAAGGGATGTTTTCCTTCACGTCCGTAGGACTACCTTCAAGCCGGGTTTGTTGGCCCACATCTAAGTAGCTACGTGTCAAGATCTCCTTGCAGGCAGCGGTAGACAACTAAATACTTAAACACCTAATCAACCTCTACAAAACCAGTTCCCGCCATTCCAGCCAGCCGTTCCAGCCGTTTCCAGCCAGCCAGCCAGCCAGTCATAGGAAATATATTTAAAAGTGATAGGGTTATTTTTGTACCATTTGGCTCATTTAGGAAAATCTTTTTACCACCATTTTTTTTATTCTCACCTTCTATATACTGACCTTTAATTAAGAACTCATTGATATACTACAAGGCCTGTAGTATCACATAATATACAATAACATAACTAATCAGTAGTAACATTAAAAAAAAAAATCATCAAATCAAAACAAAAACAATAACAACCAAAAATTCTGGTTCTTTTCATTTGTCGGAAATAAAATCAAAAGGAGTAAGAGAAATTCGGTTTCTCTCACTCTTCATTGAATCACCATTTTGGCAATTAATTTAAAAATATATCTGATAGGTTAGCCTCTCGTCTGATGCGAGATTTTCGGTCACGCTTTTAAACAGGCGCTAGGTCTCACACTAGGAACTGCCTGGGCGGAATCCCTGTGCATTCTCAAGGTCGGAGAGATCGCAGGATTTTCTGCTACCAAAGCACTGGGGCCTGGTTCCATACAGGTATACCAGGACTGAATCCTTGCTAGGGCAGGTAGTCTAATCTTGTAATAGATTCTGGGACTCTTAATCGGGTAATCGGGAAATATAAATTAAAGATATAACCATACATAGCTACCGGTAATTTAGTTTTTTACTCACTCTAACTCATATATTTCTCAAACAATTGATATTAATTACTAACAGTGAGTAAACATAATAGTCTCAAGGTACAACTAAAATAACAACAACAACAACAATAATCTTTAAAAAAAATAATAAAAAAATACTCAAATAACAACCTAAAAATGAACTCAACAATTTCCAAAACGCCTACACCCACAGGGATAAGGGGGGGGGGGGGGCTTCAACTCCTCCAACTCACATAGGAACAATCAAATTAGGAAAAAACACCAGGGTAAGCACAACATAGAAATAGAAATTATAGACTCAAATAGTGAGGGGAACAGTTATAGTGATTTAAATCAAACCAGGCCGACAACAATTCCATTCTCGTCACCCATCAAACAAAAATCGAGGGTCCAAATAGACATTGCCCCCACCAAACAAACCAACAATCAGGGAAAAATGAGTAAAACACCAGTGAAAAATAGGACACCCACCCCACCTAATACTGGGAAAAACCAGGAGGAAGGAAAAAGTGGGAGTTTCGAGACCCCAATCCATACAAATGAAACAAAAAACAAATCGGACGAAGGGATTAATGGGGGGGGGGGGGGAGGAGAGGGGGGGGGGGGCTAAAAAAAACATCATACTCTGATGCCGTGAAGCAGAACCCTAAAACCAAAACTAAACCCGCACAGGAAACTCAAACTCTACCAAAAAGTAGAGTAGTCAAAATACATAGCAGCCAAGTAGCGGGCCCATCAAAAGAACTAACAGAGGAAGATCTCCTCTATGCATCAACTGCCGACTCACAAGAATCACCCAAAACAGTAAATGTTACCCCAAAACAAGGGAAGGGAAAGGGACCAATGAAAGGAAAGGCAAATTGTAAAAACTCTAAAGTTAAAAACGCGGAAACAAATCAGGGCCCAAATAGCCAAACTGTAGTGAAAAAAAAACAAAAAAACAAAACAACAACAACAACAACAAAAACAACATAAATGGCATTAAAACTAATCAAAATAAACAGGAAAAGGATCAAGTAAAACCACATTCAAAACCATTCCACGCAAAAGAACTGACTGCCTTTTTAAAGAGCTCAGATATAAATATAAATAAAATTAGTACAAAAAGCATAACAAATGAGCTATTAAAACACCACGGGGGAGAGTTCTCGGTCGCCCAGACCAGGCAAAACTACTCAATAATAAAATGCAACACCACCAAACAATTAGCAAAGTTCCTGGAGGTCACAAAAATAGGGCCTTACAGAGTAACAATCACCAGACACAAGACAATAAAATCAAACACACAAGGAAAGGGAAAAACAATTCAGCCCCCCCCCCTCATTTAAAAACATAGTTAAAATTAACATAGCCGTGGACCCCAAAACCATCACACAACAACTACGAAACCAAGGCCATGAGATAGACCAGGCCATAAGATTTAACAACAAAAAAGGCAACAAATCAACAGTAGTTTTGCTACACTTTAAAAATAAACCCGACACCTCAAAAATGGTAAAACTCGGGCCACACGGAGTACGCTACAGGCTGGAGAAATTCCAGAACAAACCACGGTTCTGTACCAATTGCCAAAGATGGGGCCACTTCTCTACAAAATGTAGATCACAAAGACGATGCAACAAATGTGGAGGAGACCATTTTGGACAATGCAGTTCAAAAATAATAAAATGTGCAAACTGCAGACTCCCACATAGGGCCAACTCATTAGATTGCCCTGCAGCTATTAGGAAAAAAAAATCGTTGATTACATGTCAGATAAAGAAGTAACATACCTAGTTGCTAAAACGGTAGCCATAACTAAAAATCAACAACCAGAAGTAACTAGCACCAAACATACCTCTAACCAAGAGGCCAACATCAGGAAAATAAACAGCAAGGAGTCTCAAACGAGCCCGTCCTCAACCCAAACAAAACATGACAAAATCAATTCAGATAAAACCAAAATTCAGACACTCAACAGTAAATAAGTCACACCTACACCACCCATAAAGAAAATACAGGCCAATAATGTCCTAAATAACAATAACCTCAAACGGGCACAAACAACACCAGCCCCAAATAAATCGGGAACGCAGGGGAAAAAACCCCAGGTTAAACCCAAACCAAACCCCGAAAACTCTTCAGTAAATGTAAAAGTAGGAAATGTAGCAAATATCTCTATAGATCAAGTGCTCATCCTAATTAAAGAAATTATCAACGAGACACTATACTTAACCAAAAGTAAAGAAATACAGTTGACAATCTCTGCAACAAGATTTCCGCCATTACTAACAGATTAAGAATTCAAGCCAGAGCGTAATGGGGACAACTAGGAAATAAACATCTAACATAGAAAGATCAAAACAACTAACTAAAAATTATAAAAGTAAATATATAACACCAAACATGAATAAAAAACATAAATAAATATATGGCAATGGAATTGCAGAGGCATTAGACTAATTGCCGGAGAACTTGCAATTAAAATCTTAAAAGAAAACAATAAACGGGATGTGGTGTGCTTGCAGGAGACGCTCTTGAATGATAAATCAACAACTTTACCAAAAATCCCTGGTTATTCAATAAACAATTGCAAACAAAGACCAGGGGGAAAAAAAGGCGGAGGCCTAGCAATCTATGTTAGCGACGCTATCTCGAGCGAGTCTCCTCAGAGCACTACACCAACCATAAACGAAAATACCGCGCTCGAACATCAAATAATTAAAATAAATACAGGTAACGCTCCATTAATCATAGTCAATATCTACGATCCAGGCGGGGATCAATATACTGAAATAGAAACCCTCAAATCAATTACTAAAAATCTAGGGGACAATATTATAATAAGTGGGGATTTCAACGCCCACAGTGAACATTGGGGAGGAAAACAATTGGATCGGAGGGGCTCAATTATTGAGAAGTGGATCTCGACCTCCAATTTGGTTATTCTAAATAATGGAAACGGCACCAGAATCAACCAGACGAACTGTAAGATATCAGCCATTGATCTCACCATATGCTCACCCAAGATCGCGGAAATCGCCGACTGGGAGGTAGATCAATCAGGGACCCTAGGGAGTGATCACTTCCCAATATGGACCACCATTCACATTAAAATTCATAAAAATAACAAAACAAATACCCCCAAATGGAGATATGACAAGGCGGACTGGGGGTCGTTCCGTTCTCTCTGTGAAGGGATTACATACGCTCAGCTGTACAGTGAAAATATTGATACCTTCAACCAAAATATCGTAGAGGCTCTTTCCTCTAGAAACAAAAAACAAAAAAACAGTTATCATTTGGGACTCCCTCAGTGTGCTGCGCTCCCTGGAATCAGGAAACTCCACCAGCAGAGAGAACCTACTCTGAGAGGTCAATTTCAAACTTAAAATCCTAGATCAAAACCACCATACTGTGGCATTTATGTCCCTGGGAATGAGAGGGCCGACAAAGAAGTCAAAAACAGACTAAACGAGCCCACAATTCAAGAACTGGACTATAGTGTCCAAGAAATCTACAGTATTATCAGGAAAAAAATTAACCAAAAATTGCAGTCGGAATGGAACAAATCTAATAAAGGACGCAGACTATACGATCTGCAGAAACAAATCAACAGAAATATTGAACACCCAATCCTGGCAAATCGTTACGATTACAAAATCATAAATAGGATTAAAACGGATAAAACGCTATTAGCAAATAGCTTTGGAAAGTATGTGTCGGGACTAAACTAGCAGGAATAAACTGCCCAAACTGTCCCACACCTGAAACATTGGAACATGTTTTTAACATTTGCCCCAATTATAATAATGAAAGAAAAACATTCCAAGAAAAACAAACAAAAATAAAATCCCCACTTACGTATCCGGATTTCCTTAAAGAAGGAAATAACAACATTAAATCGGTGTATACCAACATAGTGGGGTACATTTCAGAAATCGGAAAAAGGGGACAAGTTTAAACTAGGATAATCAACATTCTATACACAATAGAGAATAATGAATAATGCAAATTCTTAGGAATTTAGGATACTATAATACAAAGGCAAAATCCCAAATCCGAGGCGAGAGAGGAGGGGCCCTACCTTGGGAGGAGGGGATTGGTATGCCGGGACCACTAGGGGCCCAGGTGCGTCGCAAAGGCGACCCAATCCCGGCCCCCCGGGGATGGAGAATCTCCACTCCCATGAATAAGATTTGGGGTCAAGTCAAGCATCAAACATTACTTAAATACAAAGGCAAAATCCCAAGTCCGAGGCGAGAGAGGAGGGGCCCTACCCAGGAGGAGGGGATTAGTATGCCGGGACCACTAGGGGCCCAGGTGCGTCGTTAAGGCGACCCAATCCCGTCCCCCCGGGAATGGAGAATCTCCACTCCCATGGATAAGATTTGGGGTCAAGCCAAACATCAAACTCAACTTACTGAAATCATAAAACTACCAAAATCAACTTAAATACAACACTTAGACAGAAAGAACAAATGGTGACATCATAACAAATTGAACAACATCAGTAATAACAATCAGGCCTTTTTCTTTTTTTTTTTGTCTCCATTTAAATTTTTTTTTTTTCTCCATTGAATTTTTATATATTTTTTTTCCTTCATTCAATAGAATTTTTTTTTTTTTTTTTTAACAAACTAACCTAACTTTTATAACATCTAACTTTATTAAAATTAAAGCCAGATAACTTCAACCCCAAAACATTACGACAATAAGGTGGTCATAAACCCTGACCATCAGGCCCTGCAGCACAAGGTTGCATCCAATTGGAAAATTTAAATTAGGGATATAGATAAAACATAATAACTGCAACCCCAAAACATTTTAATACTATAAGGTGGTCATAAACCCTGACCATCAGGCCCAGCCGCACAAGGTGGCATCAAATTGGATAATCTAACTCAAGGACATAGATAAACATAAAGTCCCATATAAATTACATAATATAAGGTGGTACCAAATCCAGATCATCAGGCCCAAACTGCACAAAGCGGTTACCAAAATTTTAACCGTTTCTAAAGTACATAAGATCAGAAGTATTCAAACAAATTCATAAGAAACTAAAAACCCGAACAACTAAATTAGCTAATATAAGGTGGTCCTAAACCCGGACCATCAAGCCCAGCCACACAAGGTGGCAACTTTCGAATGTCAATCAACAAAATCGCAGTACAAATTATAAATCTCAGCTAGGTAACTCCGTTATTTTTTTCATCATTAACCCATAATCATAGCCATGTGGTACAAAGATAAAATTTCAAAATTCTCAATATTTCAAAAATAAAGTACTAGATACCTCAACAATATCCTTTTTCGGCCAAAATATCGAAAAGACTTAAATAACCCTGGACCAGCCGGAGCCTCCTGGGACGCAGTGGCGCAGCCAGCCATCCTTTTCCGCCTTTGCCTCGCCCGGACGGAGTCAACTCACCAACTAAGTAATCCTGTAAACATTGTGGTTTTATTCCTATGAACAGGAAAATTCAAAATTCAAAATTCAAAATTAACTATACGCACCCCTGTCATTGAATCCCCTTAGTGGGGAAACCATGTAACGATGGAGCGGTGCGAAAATAGCGTCCTTACACGCATTAAATCGTCTAGTGGGTTGCAGCTATGTAACCCACTGGACGAAAATAAATAAGTGTGCTTAGCACACTGTAAAATCCCCCACGCACTGAGGGTAAATAGACGTACATGGTCGAATGACCGCACACGTCTTTAGTTCAAAGATCATCATCATCAGTTGCGCCATCATTCTACAGTCAGTAGAGCAACAAGCAACACATAGTAGTACTTGAACTAGAGATGGAAGCGATGATACCATCCCGCGCTTTGCATGCAATCCAGGGCTTAGGTCTTAGGATTGCATCAGGGTGGAGCCTTCGGGCTCAGGCAAGAAGAACAACTCTTCTGCTTATATGGGAGGAGGATTCTAACGACAACAGAGAAAATAGAAGCAGCCCCCCAAGAAGACCGGGACATGGAGGAAAAACGAAGGAACAACTGAAGCGGCAAGCAGAGCATACTCAGCCGATACCTAGCGTTACCACCGTGGAACACAGGCCAGCAGCTCCTACACCTCCACCTCCAACAACTACACTACTCCTTGCCTTGAAATTGCCTGAGGCTAGGATGCAATCGCCACTGCCAAAAAACAGCGACAACAGCTCAGCAGGGGGCAAGGCAGGGAAGGGAGGATGTGAGAAAGGAGGAAAAAAGAAAGCAAGAGACTCAAGAAGTAATAAAAAAACTCGAGGCTGAGAGGAGAAAAGTCCAGACACTAGCAACGACGCAGCCGGCGACGGAAAAACCGGGACCAATGCCAATACCACTGGAAACGAGAGCAATGGCAAAAAAAGCAGCAGAAACAGCCTCAGACACCATTGCCCAAACAACAGGTGAAGGTATACCTCGTCGACCAAGCCATGGGAATGGGACTGGGCGTGCTGTTAGAGGACAGGGAAGCAGCCAAACAGCATATAGAAGATTTCCGGACGGTCTCAGCTTGCTCCAGGAGACTAAGATGTGACGGGTTTTTAAACAAAATACAGACATCCAGCTCCGCCAAGGCAGCTAAAAACATCCGAGCCCTTGGGAATTTGTATTTGGAGTGCCTAATACCGCTAGCTGTACTAATTTTGAATGAATTAGTGCAGTCATGGAAGATGTCATCAAACCCAGTCGCAGTATGGCCGACCATGAAAGAGCTGGTGGTTGCCGACCTAATCGATCCTGACAGCATGAAGGGCCGCATCAGACGGAAATTCGAGCCGCCCAAACACGAGGCCATATCTGGTTCCATCTACAGAGGTTACACCTCAGCCCTTTTAAGGGCTACAAAAGAGTTGCCTCAATTGCTTTAGGGTTTTCTGTTCGGCTATGAAAACCCATTTCGATACACACTACTATAAATACTCAAATACGATCCATTGAAAACCGGTCTAAAATTATCACTTAATGTTTTCAAATTAAGATCACAAATTTTTTTAAAAAAAGGACTACTTTAACCCGGAAAAGTTTTATATAAGTTCGGAAAATTGAGAGTACACTATGTACACAAAATTTCTAAAATGGTTAGAGAATAGGAAAATTGTATTAAACCTTGTAGATTGATTCTAATTACAAATGTGGCTAACACACAATTGGTAATAGGGACAGTCCAATTTAGTTAACTGGGCAGAATTTGATAATATACGTTCATGGCGTTTCAGTTCTACGTCACGCTTCGCGCCTCTCTTGCCTAGTCCGTGCTGCCTGCCACTCCAGACATGACCATATTAACTGCTTAAGTGCGCTTCGCGCACACCTGCATACCTGTAAACATTGTGGTTCTAGTCCTATGTACAGGTATAAACTTGTATACACCCCCCTACAATATCGCGCCTTCAATGAACCCCCTTAATTGTGGGGAAACCATGCAGCGATGGAGAAGTGTGAAAATAGCGTTTCTTAACGCTTTAACGTGTCAGGTGTGTTGCAAACTAGCAACACACTTGACCACAAATAAATAGTGTGCACTGAACACACTTTAACCCCACCTCCCCCACAGCATGCTTCTTCGCACGCTGTGGGGGTAAATAGGTAAATAGACGTACATGGCCGAAGGCCGCACACGTCTCTAATTTAAATTCTCTCTCTCTCGCAGTTGCGCCATCATTCACATTCATTCCCCAGTCAGTAGCCAGCTGTCCAGCAAGTCACATCGTACCATATATCGTCAACACGTGCTGTGGTAGGATGAAGCGGACGGTGTCACCTGTGGATACAGACGGACTGCCACGTGCACGTTATGACCAGCCTACTACTGGTATACAGGAAGTCAGGTTCATACGTGCATATACGTGGCAGTATGGAACAGAAGATGGCCAACCTACCCCCACCACCAGAGCCGAAGCCTCTTAAGAGCAGACGCCGAGTCGAGGAGTACAATGGACTGGCAAATACCCTTCGGAAGTACCCCGACGCAGTACGTGTAGCCTGCCAAACCATGAGCTGAAAGCAGGAGGGAGCAGGGAGGATAATGCAGGAACCAGGTGAGCGAGCTACAGTGATGCAGCCTATGACGCAGACCCAGGTTAACCGTGCGCACACCCGCAGAGACAGGCGACCTACATAGCTCCAGCCTCAGACGATTTGCTGTTGACAGCCGGAATCGAACCAGCCTGCCGATAGATACTGGGAGAGCCTGAGAGCAGACCATATATGGAATGGCTCTCCCACCCGAGCTGACTGGTCAAAATTGCCTGACTGTATGGGGTTTTCCTTTTGATTTTTGAAAACCCCTTTTGATCAGACTCTTTATATCACAAATTTGATTTATTTTGATCCACCGTCAAAAATACAATCTCTAATCTATTAATTTATGCGTGATACTAAAATGATATGAGTAACTTGTACTCACTTATTGGTATTATCTTTTTTGAAAAATATGTACACTATGTACGCGAAATTTATAACTGAATGGTTGAATTAAATAAATAAATTTGTAACGTTAATGAATTGTCATAATTAAGTATGTGGTTAACAAATTATTGGTTTTAGGGACAGCCCGACTTAGTTAAATGGGCAGAATTTGATCATGTACGTTTTCTGGCGTTTCAGTTCTCCGTCACGCTTTGCGCCTCTCTTGCCTAGTCCGTGCTGCCTGCCACTCCAGACAAGAACAGATTAACTGCTTAAGTGCGCTTCGCGCACACCTGCATACCTGTAAACATTGTGGTTCTAGTCCTATGTACAGGTATAAACATTTATACCCCCCCCCAATATCGCGCCTTCAATGAACCCCATTCATCGTCAACTTAAAAAGAAGACCAGAATGTCCACAGTGGAACAATTGCAGGAAGCCTGGGATGGGATGGTGGGGGAGGAGTTCCTGTTAGAAAGAAAAGAGTGTTGTTGGCATTACCAGACCACCAAGCCGTATGTTACATCCCAAGTGGCAGCCCTAAGAACAGCCAGGAGACTTGTGTATGATGACATGGTGGAGGAAGCCATAAAGATGAAGACCTCCTCTGCAATTTCACCCTGCAGAGTGGGCTTGTTAAAAGAAGCCTTGGTCTTGATGCAAGAGGTGGAGTACTTCCTAGAAAAGGTGAAGGAGGACTTGTGGCTCTATCCACCCCCCAGTAGCATCAGGAGGGAAGCGGCTGCCCTTCTCACAGCCAAGAGACTTGAGAGATGCCCTAGAGATCGAGGTGGGAAACATTAAAATGGCTTTGGCACAAGAAAGAATGGAGAAGGAGAAAAAGAAGAAAGAAAGGGACTTCAATCGACTGAAGAAGAACTGGATCAAGGTCCAGGAGAAGTTCAGGCGATTGGGTCAACCTGACTGGATCCCTGATCCACCCCAGAAGAAGAAGAAGTTTCACATCCTAAGCTTCCTGAAAACATTTTGGAGGAAGAAGTAAAACCCCAACGGCCCTTTTCAGGGCCATCCACCTCTCTAGAAAAGATTACTCTATGATTTCCTTAAAAAAAAAAGATATTGGTGTGTGTGTGTGTTTTGTTTGTGTGTTTGGTGTATGTGTCACTTCTATCTCTCTAAAAATACTTCTGTCCCTATAAACCGTTTTGACCCCATCAACACTTCTGTACCCCAACTGCCTCCCCATGTTCCTTTCCCGTAAATACCCCAAGTGCCTCCCTCCATTTTCATTTTCCCTTTGTACCCAGACTGCCTCCTCCATGTTAATTTCCCATTTGTACCCAGACTGCCTCCTCCATGTTAATTTCCCGTTTGTACCCAGACTGCCTCCTCCAAGTTAATTTCCCGTTTGTATCCAGACTGCCTCCTCCGTGTTAATTTCCCGTTTGTACCCAGACTGCCTCTTCCTTGTTAATTTCCTGTTTGTACCCAGACTGCCATCTTTGTACCCAAGCAGGCACCTATTACTACTATCGTTGTCACAACGCGAAATAAAGGGACACAACTAAGGGTGCGTATATACCAGTTTTACTTTCAAACAACATTAAAACACTTCTTTTAAAATTTTAAATACAATATTGTCAAAACAAAGTTAATATAGTATAATATATACAAATATGTACAAATAAAACAAAAATAAACAGACTTTGCATGACCTTGTCTGACTTTGCATGACTTTGTCTGCCTTTGCGGTGCTTAGTAGGACCCGAGAAAAATTATTATTTCAAGCCCTGTTTTGGCATCATTTTTATGAATTTAAAACCTTTTCATGCGAGAACGCTTTCTGTAAATTTTGGTAATATTCTGTGGGTGGTTGTTTTTCTTTCTTCTTTTTTAGAGGAAGTTGTTTTAAAGAATATGCCATTTTAGTAACGGTGCCCATACTGAAAGGCGAATCGGTATCTTTTGCATCAATTTGAAAGGTCTTATTACCAGAATGTATTCTGCCAAATTTGGTCAGTTTCTGCTGAACAGTTTCAGACAAGAATTCATGTAAAGTATTTTCTATTTGTAATAACGGCAGCCATATTTGATGTTGGATTGGCATCATTTGTAGAAAATTGAAAGCTTCTTGTGTCAGGATGCTTTCCTTAAAGTTTGGTCAACTTTTGTTGAACAATCGTTTAAATATCTTTCTACTTTAGCAACAGTGGCCACAATGCAGATCTGCATCTTTTATATCAAATTAAAAGCCCACTTTGGCAGGATACTGTCTATAAAATCTGGTCAAAGTCTGTTGTGTTTTTGTAAAAAAAATGTCGTTGAAAGGTTTTTCTATTTTTAGTAACGCTGGCCATATTTGACGGCAGATCATCATCGGTTGTACAAATCTAAAAGATTTTTAGGCCAGGATGCTTTCTGTCAAATTGGTCAAATTCATTTTAGCGGCTTTTGAGAAAGGTCATTTAAATTTGTCTTCTAATTTTGTAATGGCGGCCTAATTTGATGGTGGATTGGCAACATTTGTAAGAACTTGAAAGGTCCCCAGAACTGCGTTCTTTCTATAAAGTTTGGTAGAATTCTATTCAGTGGTTTTTGAAAAGTGTGTAAAGGTGTTTCTATTTTTAGCAATGGTGACCATATTTGATGGCATATCAGGATTAGTTGTAAAAGTTAAAAACCCTTTATGCCAGGATGCTTTATGTAAAATGTATTCAAACTTAGTTTAGCGGTTTTGTTATTAGATGTAGTTTAAATGTTCTTCTATTTATAGTAATTGCAGCCATATTTGACGACGGATCGGCATCATTTGTATAACTTAAAGGTCTTCATGCCAGCATGCTTTTTGTCATATATGATGAAAGTTTGTTCAGTTGTTTTTGAGAAAAAGTCATTTAAAGGTTTTTATATTTATAGTAATGGTGGCAATATTTTATGTCAGATGAGCATCAGGTGTACAGATTAGAAAGCCTTCAATGTCTAAATGCTTTCTATCAAACTCAGTCAAACTCGGTGGGGCAGGTTTTGAGATGGATTTGTTCAAAGATCTTCCTATTTTTAGAAATGGTGGCCATATTTGAATTTGGATCGTCATCATTTATCCAGAGCTTCATGACAGGATGCTTTCTGTCAAACATAATCAAATTATGTTAAGCGGATTTTGATGAAGTCGTTTAAAGGCTTTTCTATCATTTTTTTAGTAACAATGGCTTTTATATTTTGTAGTAATGGTGGCCATACTTGAAGGCGGTTGGGCATCACTTTTATAAATTTAAAAATTCTTCTTACCAGGGTTCTTTCTGTCAAATTTTATAAAATTTTGTTCCGTGCTGGTTTAAAAGAAGAAGTTTAACATATTTTTCTTAGTGATTATGACCATTATTGATGGCGAATCAGCATCGGTTGTAAAAATGAGAAAGCTCTTCATTCCAGTATGCTCTGTGCAAATTTGATCAAAATTGGTCTGGTATTTTGGAAAAAGTTTAAAATAGCAATTGTTGACGGAAGCACAACACACAATGCACAACGCAAGCAGGGCCATTGCATAAGTTCACTTGGTCTTTAACGGCCGGGTGAGCTAAAAATATGAAATTTCTTCCATATACATGTATATATTTAAAATAAAGAATCAGTCTTATATTTGAGATAGTTGGCATGAAAAATGACCAGTAAATGTAAAAGATGAGGTGAAAAATATTTTATTATATAGCAAAATCTCTCGTTTGTGATAAAATGTTAAATTCAGAAATTGAAAACATGAAAAAGACGTGCAAAGAACTATCAGTGAATAATACAGTTAAAACTACCTGAAGAAAACGTTACAGCATAAACGAATATTGGTAAGTTTTCTTGTTTAATTTCATTAAATATTTTCACTACAGAAGAAAACCAAACCACATTTACTTTTAAGTATTGTCCTATAATGTGACAAGAGGCCCAAGTGGGCAAGATGTCACTCACCTGCCTTATATAACATAAATAGTCGACTATTTTACTAAACAGGTTACTGTAGGGTTGTAAGATATCAACCCAAAGTAATCTCACAACTTTTATATGATGTCAATTGTACCCCTTTTACCATAGTTTTTTAAACTTTTTTTCCAGAAATAAAGACGTAATTAATATGCATAATCAAACTCCGCCCAAAATATTGAAACAAACTTGTGCAACAAGTTCTGTTAAAATCGGCTAAGAAATAAATCCACTATATGGATAAAATGCTCTGCCAATCACGTGCAAGATCACATCATTAACATATACATATCTCACTTATTATAAATCATGTCTTAGACCATGATAATATAAGCTTATCTACCAGATTTGGGCAAAATCCCAACTAATGTTGGTCTCCAGAGTGTTAACAAGCTCGGTACATCAGATACAAGATTAACTCCTAAATGAGCTCAATCTCGCTCATTATAAATAAAACTAATCCAATGTCTTTATTTTATAATACTAAAAAAGTTCCATCAAAATCTGATGACAAATGTAGTTGCTAGTTATGACAAGCTCATCCAGTCAGATGCAAGTTCACCTCGTTAATATGAATGGAGCTTCCTCAAAATTGTACTAATCCGAGGTCTTGATGATACAAGCCCATTTAGCAAGTTTTATCAAAGTCCTATAAAAACTATGTTCTCTAGATTGGTAACAATCTCAGCCAATCAGATGTGTACTCACCCCATTAATATTAGTGGATCCTGCTCATTGTAAAAATTTTCCCCGATACTGCTGATATAAGCTTATATTCCAAGTCTGGACAAGAAATATGGCCTTCTGAGTGGTACCAAGACTACCCAATCAAATGCAAGATCACCATATAAATCTGCATGGATCTCACTCATTATCTCGAGATCTTGATAATACAAGTCTATAGTCCAAGCTTGATCGAAATGACCAGAAATATCGTCTCTAGAGTTGCAACAAGCTCTGCCAGTCAGATGCAATATTACATCATTAACGTGCTTGGAGGTCGCTCATTATTTATATTAATCAAGATCTTAATAAAATAAGACTATGGATTATGTCACAGTCAAATCAAAAATGTGTTCTTCAGTGTGGTAACAAGTTCAGGCAATCAGTGTGGTAACAAGATCTCCTCAGTAATAAATATTTATCTTGCTCGTTATCAAACTCATCTAAGATCTTGATAATATATGTCTATATCCCAAGATAAATTACAATCAGTTGTGATTGATTGTTTTTAATAGCACTTTCAGCATGTTACTGGCTATATCATGCCAAAGGAATGGGAGCTAAATGCCTTTCTCAATGACAAAAAGAAACTGCTGACCCGGGTAGATATCGAATCCATAACTCTTGGATTATGACTCGGACGCACTACCATCTGAGTTATCGCTGCTTCCAGATCAAAGCATGACTAGAAACATGGCCTCCTGAATGGCAAGAAGCTCATCCCATCAGATGCAAGCTCACCTTATTATTGTGCATTGATCTCACTCATTAGTGAGCTTACCTGAGATACATATACAATAAGCTCACATTCCATGTTTAATCATAATCAGATCAGAAATACGGTCTCTGGAAATATGTTGGAATAAATACTTGCAATTAGTTTACTCACATTCCCCTCTTAACATGTAATCAAATCACTATACAGGACATCAGATTATAAATATGGAACTGAATATATTCTTATGACCTTCATATTTACTATGCTATTTGTTTCTTAAGTAATACTGACCTACATTTACAAGAAACTGGTTGTTATATATCTTCCACAATACTTGTCTAAACATTAAGACTTTTCTTCCTATTAACAAGAGTTTCATAAAACAGAATAAGAAACATGCTTCGATTAACCTCAAAACACCTGACTTGTGAAAACTCGAAACATAAATAACTTTAACACAGAATCTTAAAGCTGAAGCCACCACTGTAGTCATCCCTAAAGCTAAGGCAAAGCAGGCGAGTCAATACTTTTACGATTAAAAATACTCGCTTGTGTATATTAGCTAATCAACATCCTGAAAATAAAGCCATACATTAGTCCAAGAGAGATAGAGTGGAGGGAATTATTATAGTAATAGACAAAAAGGTAGGCATGAAGATGATATGCATTGACTAAAAGTATATTTTAGTTTAATTCAATATCAGAGATTCTAATGTGAATGTGTCTTAAACAATTGACAGAATATAAACAAAAGACAAACATACATGTATTCAGATCATGTTTATTCAACACTTGATTACAAATATGATACATACCAGTATAAAATTAAATCACACACATATACCCAAACACATAGGCTGGATTTAAGGAAAGTCTAAACTCATAAAAAAAATAAACTTTATAAATATTTTTAATCCTTTCTACTATCTCTACATCGACCAAAACCTCAACTATTGTCATAAGTGACATAAGAAAGATAATGTTAAATCTGGATTTGAGGAGAAATGTTCAGAAATTTAGTGAAACCAGGAAGAGGTATAACTTTTCCCAGACATTTTTCTGGTGCCAGTGTGACAATAAATCTAACAAGAACAGTTAGAAGAGGCACAATTCGTATGTACAATGTATCACTATTCTGGAGTGAAGAGTAATCAAACAAAGTCACAAGAAGTTGCTTCATTGCAACAGGAAATTAACTGTGGATAAATCAGACATTGGATGAACAATCATAGTAGCTATTGGTGGTTTGTAACCAATATAAAACAATGGACTTTTTATTTGATGTTATAATTTATGTTAAATATTACAGAGTATTTTCCTTATAAAATTTCAAATAATCTCAACTGTTGTTGTGTTGTATAGGCTTTGGTGTTTTGTATATAGTCACAAACTTAATTTTGCCATGAATTCAAGATAAAACAAATTGAATTTCATCATTATCACAATATCTGCATTTATCACAGTAGTTGCAGATTCATTTTTTTAAATAACTTGTCAAAAAAGTCAATCTACAATTCATTGTCAATTCTTCAATGAGGGATCAAGCTCAGTTATTTCCCTTGACTCTGCTAAGTGGCGTTACCAATAAAATGGGTCCTACAAATAGAGAAAAAGAATCTTGTGCCCCTGCTTTACTTACTCTTTCTTACCAACACAATCTTTATGCTGTTATAATAACATTTTTCAGTTGTAAAACAGTTTTTATTCAAACTTAGAGTATTTAAGTATTTGATTATTGATTCTATTTTCATATATTATCAACAAAGACTTGGGTTTTACATGAGTCCAATGCTGCATTCTGTCCTTCCTTTTAAAATTTCCTTGTCATGATTTTTATTGATTTCAAAGAAAATGAGACGCAAATGGTTAGGTCACAATTATTACTGAAACTGATTCTGACAAGATCTATCAGTTGATGAATCAAGTTATACATGTATCATTATTCCTGTGACAATGTTACTAAATAAATCTATCAAGAAAAATTAGAAGAGTAACAATTTGTATGTATCACTATTCTGGTTACAGTGTGACTAAATACATCCACTAAGAACAACTAGAAGAGTAACAATATGTTATGTATCACTATTCTGGTTACAGTGTGTCTAAATAAATCAACAAAGAACAATTAGAAGAGGCACAATTAGTATGTACAATGTATCACTATTCTGGTAACAGTGTGACTAAAGAAATCTAACAAGAACAGTTAGAAGAGATACAATGTGTATATACAATGTATCACTATTCTAGTCACAATGTGTATGTACAATGTATCACTATTCTGGTGACAATGTGACTAAATAAATCTAAAAAGAACAGTTAGAAGAGATACAATGTGTATGTACAATGTATCACTATTCTGGTGACAATGTGACCTAATTTAAAATTGAATTTAATTTAAATTTAACAAGAACAGTAAGAAGAGATACAATTTGTATACATTACTATTCTGGTGCCAGTGTGACTAAAGAAATCTAACAAGAACAGTTAGAAGAGATACAATGTGTATGTACAATGTATCACTATTCTGGTGACAATGTGACTAAATAAATCTAAAAAGCACAGTTAGAAGAGATACAATGTGTATGTACAATGTATCACTATTCTGGTCACAATGTGACTTAATTTAAAATTCAATTTAATTTAAATTTAACAAAAACAGTTAGAAGAGATACAATTTGTATATATTACTATTCTGGTGCCAGTGTGACTGAAGAAATCTAACAAGAACAGTTAGAAGAGATACAATGTGTATGTACAATGTATCACTATTCTGGTGACAATGAAACTTAATAAATCTAACAAGAACAGTTAGAAGAGATACAATTTGCATGTACAATGCAATACTATTCTGGTGACAATGTGACTAAATACATCTAACAAGAACAGTTAGAAGAGATACAATATGCATACATTACTATTCTGATGCCAGTGTGACTAATAAATCTAACAAGAACAGTTAGAAGAGATACAGTTGGTATGTACAATGTATCACTATTCTGGTGCCAGTGTGACTAAAGAAATCTAACAAGAACAGTTAGAAGAGGTACAATTTGTATGTACAATGCATCACTATTCTGGTGATTATGTGACTAAATAAATCTAACAAGAAGAGTTAGAAGAGATACAGTGTGTTGTACAATACATCACTATTCTGGTGACAATGTGACTAAATAAATCGAACAAGAACAGTTAGATGAAAATAAATCTAACAAGAACAGTTAGAAGAGATACAATTTGTATGCATCACTATTTTGTATACATTACTATTTTGGTGCCAGTGTGACTAAATACATCTAACAAGAACAGTTAGATGATATACAATGTGTATGTACAATGTATTACTATTCTGGTGACAATGTGACTAAATAAATCTGACAAGAACAGTTAGAAGAGATACAATGTGTATGTACAATGCATCACTATTCTGGTGATTATGTGACTAAATAAATCTAACAAGAAGAGTTAGAAGAGATACAGTGTGTATGTACAATACATCACTATTCTGGTGACAATGTGACTAAATAAATCTAACAAGAACAGTTAGAAGAAAATAAATCTAACAAGAACAGTTTGAAGAGATACAATTTATATGGATCACTATTTTGTATACATTACTATTTTGGTGCCAGTGTGACTAAATACATCTAACAAGAACAGTTAGATGATATACAATGTGTATGTACAATGTATCACTATTCTGGTGACAATGTGACTAAATAAATCTGACAAGAACAGTTAGAAGAGATACAATGTGTATGTACAATGTATCACTATTCTGGTGACAATGTGACTTAATAAATCTAACAAGAACAGTTAGAAGAGATACAATGTGTATGTACAATGTATCACTATTCTGGTCACAAAGTGACTTAATTATAAATTTTATTTAAATGTAACAAGAACAGTTAGAAGAGATACAATTTGTATGCATCACTATTCTGGTGACAATGTGACTAAATAAACCTCACAAGAACAGTTAGAAGAGATACAATTTGTATACATTACTATTCTGGTTCCAGTGTGACTAAATAACTCTAACAAGAACAGTTAGAAGAGATACAATTTGTATGTACAATGTATCACTATTCTGGTGACAATGAGACTAAATAAATCTAACAAGAACAGTTAGAAGAGATACAATTTGTATACATTACTATTCTGGTGCCAGTGTGACTAAATACATCTAACAAGAACAGTTAGAAGAGATACAATTTGTATGTACAATGTATCACTATTCTGGTGCCAGTGTGACTAATAAATCTAAGAAGAACAGTTAGAATGGTAACAATTTATATGTCTCACTGTTCTGATTACATTGTGACTAAATAAATCTACAAAAAAACAATTGGAAAAGTAGCGATTTGTATTTTGATTACATTGTGACTAAATAAATCTACAAAGAACAATTAGAAGAGTAGCAATTTGCTTTGATTTGAACTGAACAAAACATCATCCAAGTATTCTTAAAACGTTCCGAGCTCTAAACTCAAACTTGAGCTCCAAACTAGTAATTTCATTTTAACATACTAGTTACACTGTTATAATAAATAAATGGTATTATTAGATGATGAATCATACATGGGTTGCCCCATTCAAGTTCATGGTCAAATATTTACACTTGTCAAACATTCTATAATTTTTATTGCATGATGAATCAGAGCAAAGTTTGTTCCTACAGAGTTCACTTAGAAACATTTACACTTAACAAACAATGCAATTGTTATTACATGATGAACGATGCATGTTTTCTCCTCCCAAGTTCACTGACCGACATTTACACTTTATAAACATTGTATAACTGTTATTATAACATGATAAATCATCCAAAGTTTCTCCATACTAAGTCTGGCAAACATTTAAACTTAGTAAACATTGTACATTTGTTATTGGGAGCTGCGGTGGCTCAGTGGTTAACGTGCTGGACTCACGACCGAAAGGGTGCGGGTTCAAATCCTACCATCGGACCAGCCTGGGTCGACTACCATGGTGTGTCCTTGTGCAAGGTACTTTACTTCAATTGCCTCGGCACTAAATAACCTATGTGTTGCTGTGCCGTAAAGCACCAAACCAAACATTTGTTATTATTACATGATGAATCATCCAGTTTGTCCCTAAGAAATTCACTGCAAACATTTACACTTAGTAAACGTTGTATATTTGTTATTATTACATGATGAATCATCCACACTTTGTCCCTACTAAGTCTGGCGAACATTTACACTTAGTAAATGTATATTTATTATTATTACATGATGAATCATCCAGTTTGTATCTACGAGATTCAAGGCAAACATTTACACTTAATATCATTATTATTAGAAAAGTCATGATGTATCATACTTGAAAAAGTAGCCAAACAGCACATACTATTTTTCGATGGTTGAGTAGTGCTGACATCCTAAAATCAGATGCATCAGACCAACTAAAAGCGGTGTTATCATGTAACAATGTCAAATTGAACGATTGTGCAGTCTTCTTAGCAGTTATTAATGATAATGAAGTGACAAGAACAAGACTTGCAACATCAAGTCTGTGGTAAAAATCATTATTCTGAAACACCACACAATGAGAGCTAGAGGTTCATGAATTGAAGAGAACAAGACCAACATCAGGTCTGTGGTAACAATCATTATTCTGAAACACCGCACAATAAGAGCTAAAGGTTCATGAATTATAAACAAGTCTTAAAGTTACATGTAGAGAAATGATCAAAATATTCTTCCTGTTTATCTCACAAGGTCATTATCCAGTTTATATCTTGTCCTGGAGATTGTCATATATGTTTGAGTACAATTTTGACCTCAGGCTTAAAATTCAAAATTTAGAGCAGCATTGTAGTCCATTAATCTCAAACAGGATGGACACAAATGGAGAGAGGCTTGCTTAGATATCATCCTGTACATCTCACTGCTGTATCACTATGGCTACTAAGTTATCAACATTTACAGTCTGTGTACACTTAGATATCATCCTGTACATCTCACTGCTGTATCTCTATGGCTACTAAGTTATCAACATTTACAGTATGAGTACACTTAGATATTATCCTGTACATCTTACTGCTGTATCTCTATGGCTACTAAGTTATCAACATTTACAGTCTGTGTACACTTAGATATCATCCTGTACATCTCACTGCTGTATCTCTATGGCTACTAAGTTATCAACATTTACAGTCTGTGTACACTTAGATATCATCCTGTACATCTCACTGCTGTATCTCTATGGCTACTAAGTTATCAACATTTACAGTCTGTGTACACTTAGATATCATCCTGTACATCTCACTGCTGTATCTCTATGGCTACTAAGTTATCAACATTTACAGTCTGTGTACACTTAGATATCATCCTATACATCTCACTGCTGTATCTCTATGGCTCCTAAGTTATCAACATTTACAGTCTGTGTACGCTTAGATATTATTCTGTATCATTATGGCTGCCAAGTAATAAAACTTTTGAGTCTGAGTACATTTAGATACCATCCTGTACATCTTACTGCTGTATCGCTATGGCTACAAAATTATTATAATTTAGGTTCATTAAGCTGCAAAAATACAAATAAAACAGTAATATATGATGTACATATACAGGGTTCCAACAAAGAAAATAATAAATAATAATCCATAAAAAGTAAAAAGGCGACTGTTAAAGCTATCAATGTTATACAAAAGTGCCATGAAGGTGGGATATCAGATTCATTTCCTGTTAAAGCTATTAATGTTATACAAAAGTACCTTCAAGGTGGGATATCAGATTCTTTTCCTGATAAAGCTATTAATGTTATATAAAAATACCTTGAAGGTGGGATATCAGATTCTTTTCCTGATAAAGCTATTAATGTTATAAAAAAGTGCCTTGAAGGTGGGATATCAGATTCATTTCCTGACAATACCTTGAAGGTGGGATATCAGATTCATTTCCTGTTAAAGCTATTAATGTTATACAAAAGTACCTTCAAGGTGGGATATCAGATTCATTTCCTGATATAGCTATTGATGTTATATAAAAGTGCCTTGAAGGTGTGATATCAGATTCTTTTCCTGATAGAGCTATTAATGTTATATATAAGTGTCTTAAAGGTGGGATATCAGATTCTTTTCCTGATAAAGCTATTAATGTTATACAAAAGTGCCTTGAAGGTGGGATATCAGATTCTTTTCCTGTTAAAGCTATTAATGTTATATAAAAGTGCCTTGAAGGTGGGATATCAGATTCTTTTCCTGATACAGCTATTAATGTTATACAAAAGTGCCTTGAAGGTGGGATATCAGATTCATTTCCTGATAAAGCTATTAATGTTATATAAAAGTACCTTGAAGGTTGGATATCAGATTCTTTTCCTGATAAAACAAAGGAATAACATTTGATTTTTTAATGTCACACCTTGAAATTGGAAACCGAGATAATATCTTCCATTTTGCAAGCACAAATAATCATAACGATAGAAAAGTCAAGATAATAACATACAGTATATCCATGACCTTCATTAAAAAAAATAACATACAACTGCACCATTTGTAGTATTCACAAACACAAAACCTGAACCCAATAACAGATTATGAACTTGAATGAGTTCATGAAAATAAGTTTAAAGAAAGATATTAAACATCCATCTTCAGCATATGTACATTAAAAAAAGCATACATATTTTTGTAATATATTAGTGAACAGATAATTCAAAGACCGACTCACTTGCTGAAGTTCCTGTCTGAATTATGTAAAGCTCAACAAATATGATCTGTCCATTTGACCTTTCTTAAGAACAATTAGACCTAGCCCACTTGAGTGTAGCTGTATGCATCTAGTGTGCATGCTCAATGACATGTCCATTTGACCTTTCTTTATAATAATTAGACCTAGCCCACTCAAGTGTAGCTGTATGCATCTAGTGTGCATGCTCAATGATCTGTCCATTTGACCTTTCTTTATAATAATTAGACCTAGCCCACTCTAGTGTAGCTGTATGAATCTGGTGTGCATGCTCAATGATCTGTCCATTTGACCTTTCTTTATAATAATTAGACCCAGCCCACTCTAGTGTAGCTGTATGCATCTAGTGTGCATGCTCAATGATCTGTCCATTTGACCTAGATTTATAATAATTAGACCAAACCCACTCAAGTGTAGCTGTATGAATCTGGTGTGCATGCTCAATGATCTGTCCATCTGACCTTTCTTTATAACAATTAGATCTAGCCCACTCGAGTGTAGCTGTATGCATCTAGTATGCTTGCTCAATGATCTGTCCATTTGACCTTTCATTAAAACAAATAATAGGACCTGTGTGTATACATCTAGTATGCTTGCTCAATGATCTGTCCATATAAACTTTTATTATAACAAATAAAAGAATCTGTGTAGCTGCATGCATCTAGTATGCTTGCTCGGTGATCTGTCCATATAACTTTTCATTATAACAAACAATAGGGTATGTCCCCAGGTTGTCCTACAAGCAAGTAACATACAGATTTACATAAAACCACCAAATTGCTCCCCAGGTTCACCAACAATCAGGTAGCATACACAAGTCATGAAAACCAAACTGCTACACGGGGTGACCTACAATCAGGTAGAATACATATATACAGAAAACAATGAAACTTGTCCACTGGATGACCTACAATCAGGTAGCATACACATGTCTAGAAAACAAGCAAACTACTCCACAGGATGACCTACAATCATGTAGCATACACATGTCTAGAAAACAACCAAACTGGTCCACAGGATGACCTACAATCACAGAATAGATCTGTACAGAATACAATGAAACTGCTCAACAAGTTGCACTTTCACTTATCTTGAAACGCAACTGACAAAAGCTGATGTCTGCAACAAACTTGTAGAAATATTTGTTTCTGGTTTTCATCTCAGTTTCAAAGGATATCATACAAAATAATGGAAACTTTATAAATTGTAAAGTTTATAATTGCGATGTCATTGTTCACTGACCTTTTGTCAAAATGCAAAAATGACCTGACAGAACAGAAAAGAAGAAATCAAGGCTGATCCTGGGTGTCAAATGGAACCAATCAGGCATTAGCATTGTAAACCAATGTCATTTTGAGAAGCAGTTTGGAAAACAATATGAAAATCCTCATAAATGTCATGATATCAAGCATAAAGTAAACACAATAATCTTTGACTTTCTGCAATTAACTTAGAATATCAGGCTAACTCTACATTATACAAGTTTTCAGCATGTGTATATATATATATATATAATACAAGCTTTCAGCATGTATATATATTATACTAGTTTTCAGCATGTATATACATTATATGAGTTTTCAGCATGTATATATATTATTCTTTTTATTGGAGAGGACAGAGACAAGTTACATCATTGGTTCAACAGAGTCAATGTAAACAATTGGTTGGACAGAGACAATGTACATAATTGGTTGGCAAGATATTGTACTTTAAATAATCTAGCCAGTAGCACAAATAGAAAGAAATGATAACAAAGACTAAATTGTAACCCCAAATGTAAATCCATGATTTTGCAGAGATACAACGAGAGACCCAAGTGGGCCTGAGATCTTTCACCAGGTTGACATCTGCCTAATAGCCAAATACAAGGGAACTTGGCCCAAAAACTGGTTGCTTTCTGTATAAATTTCTTCCAATGCTGTTGATTGCAGATGTTATGAAAATAATTGTTTTCAGGGGTCCCTACTGTCTGTATCTTCATCCATATTTGATAGCACATCAGCATCATTTGTCTAATATTGAAAGAACCTATGCCAGGATGCATTACGTCAAATTTGTCAAAGTCTATCAAACGTTTTCTTTTAGATAAAGTTGTTTGATGTTTACCTATTTCAAGTAATGGCAGCAATATCTAAAGTTAAATTGGTGTCATTTGTTTAAATCTTCAAGCTAGGAAGTTTTCTGTCAAATTTGGTTTAATTCTACTAATCAGTTCTTGGCAGTTTTTAAAGGTTTTTCTATTTTTAGTAACAACAGCCATATTTGATGGTAAATTGGCAACATTTGTGCAAACTGATAAGCCGTTTATCCCATAATGCTTTTCAACGAATTTCATCAAATTCTGTTCAGTGGCTTTTGTGAAGAAATCATATAAAGGGTTTTCATTTTTAGTAATGGTGGCCATATCTGATGTTGAATCATTTGTAGAAACTTTAAAGCCAAAACGCTTACTGTTCTTTACAGCAATTTTGATTAGAAGTTTCTTAAAGTCTGTTCTACTTTCTGTAATGGCAGCAATATTTATTGACAGATCATCATCTTTTGTCAAAATGTGAAAGCTCTACAGGTCAGGATGTTTTCTTTCGAGCTTAGTTATTTTTTCTATTTTTGGTCAAATTCTCTCGAGTGATTAATTTATAGATTTTTCATTTTTAGTAATTGTGTCCATATTTCTTGGTGAATCAGCATCATTTGTATAAATCTGAAAGAAGTTTGTCAGGATGCTTCTGTCAATGTTGGTCAAATTTTCTTAAGCAGTTTTTGGGAAGTCATTTAATTTTTGTTATCTTTTTAATATTGGCATCAATAATTGATGGCAAATTGGAATAATTTGTATAAACTTGAAAGCGCTTCATGTCAAGATGCTTTCCATTAAATTTAGTAAGATTTTGTTAAGCGATATTTGATAAGTTGTTTAAAGGTTTTTCTTAAGCAAATGTGGCCATATTTGATGGCAGATCAGTATCATTTGTATAGATTTTAAAGTGTTTCATGGCTGGAAGATGAAATTTCATATATAAATATACTAAATAAGTAGGGACAAGATGAAATTTCATACATAAATATACTAAATAAGTAGGGACAAGTGTACCATGTGAACAGCACATTATACGCACATCCTATGTTTAATCATATTCTATGTAGGCACTAGGGTAAAGTTGAGTATGGATATCGATGACCAGTGGGTGTCAATGGCTTCGACTATGCAGCCTTGAACTAAACTTTCTGTGCAGAAACCATTAGAGTTTGGATGATGACTTTTGACTTTTAGACCTCAGAACCTATGTTTCTTTATTATCCTAAGTGCAAGCTATCCACAAAGTTTGGTCAACATACCTGGTCTAGAACTCAAGTTGTTATGCAAAAACTTTTATTGTTTGAGCCAGCGACCTTAACCTTTGATCCTATGACCCCCAAATCAACAGGCTTTTTTCTTCTCCACCATGCAAGTCATCCACAAACTTTGGTGAAAGTACACAGTTCAGAACTTAAGTTTTTGTGCAGAAACCATTTTTCTTCTCTCAGTGACCTTGGCGATTAGCTATTTGATCCCAAAAGAGACAGGCTTCTTAATTACTCTAAGTGCAAGACATCCACAATGTTTGGTCCAGGTCTCTGATGTAGAACTAATGTTATTATGCAGAAGCAATATTTTTTCTTTCAGTCACAGTGAGCTCGACATTCAACCCTGTGAGACCCAGATCAATCAGCTTTTTCCTCACCCAAAATAAAAGCCACCCATAACATTTTTCTCCAGGTCTGTGATGTAAAACTAATGTTATTGTGTAGAAACAATGTCTCTTCTTTCAGTCACAGTGACATTGACCTTTGAGCCCAGAACTGATTGACTTCTCCCTTACCTCAAGTGCAAGCTATCCACAAAATCTGGTCCAGGTCAGCTATGTAAAACTCATTATTGCACAGAAACTATATTTCTTCTTTCAGTCACAAAGACTGTGATCTTTGATTTTTTTGACCCAGAAACAGATGGGTTTCTTCCTACCCCAAGTGCAAGCTATCTCCAAAGTTTGGTCCAGATCTGTGATGTAGAACTAATGCTATTGTGTGCAAAAAAATGTCTTCTTTCACTCACACTGGTCTTGACCTTTGACCTCAAAAAGCAACAGACTCCTTCTTTACCACAAGTGCAAGCAATCCACAAAGAGTGGTTCATGGACATGATGTATAACTAACGCTACTGTGCGGATATAATTTTTTTCTTTCAGTCAGTGACTATGGCCTATGACCATTTTATCTTAAATCAA
Organism: Margaritifera margaritifera; assembly: GCA_029931535.1. Classification (NCBI taxonomy): domain Eukaryota; kingdom Metazoa; phylum Mollusca; class Bivalvia; order Unionida; family Margaritiferidae; genus Margaritifera; species Margaritifera margaritifera. The sequence goes on from JAQPZY010001633.1 coordinate 5,142,429, forward strand.
TAGGCTTCTTCCTTACTTCTAGTGCAAGCCATCTACAAAGTTTGGTACCTGTAAAGGGTGGAGAGCTCAAATTATTGTGTGGAAACAGATTTGATAACAGATGTACAGATGGACATCACCACATATGTTCCAATTATGGTGGACATATAAACAATATTTTATTTATTTGTATTGTTTAGTTGTATGTATATATAGAATTTAATGGCAGATCAGCACAATACTGTCTATATGGTGTCCATTAAAAGTTAAGTTCTAAAAAGAGATCCAAGTGGGCCTGATATCGCTCGCCTGGGTAGTTGAAGTGTTAGCTTCTGAATGTAAATTCACACGTGTATTGAAACTGAAGAGGTGAAAGAAAAGCTTTGAGCACATAGTTGCTGCACTGTCCATTAATATTATATATATTATATATGTAATATACACTGTCCATTAATGTTGGTGTCATTCATCTTCTTTCCTATATTATACATTTCAAGTCATTTATACAACCAACCTTGTCCCGATTCATAATTTAGAATTGTTCTTAGTCCCACTCATGAAGTATATTACTAGGCATAACCAGGGTAGTTAATCTGTGCAGAAAGCATGGATTCCTGGATCTGTCTTGATGATAATAAGCTTACATACCAAATCTAATCAAAATCTGATAAGAAATATTCACAGGTATTCGTTGATGGACAGATGAGAGAAAATGGATGGCACACGATGGACAAAAGGCCATGGCATAAGCTCATCTGGTCTCTGGCCAGGTAAGCTAAAAATGTAAAAAGAAAAAACAACTACAAAAACATAACAAGAGGCCCAAGTGCACCTAATGTTGCTCACCTCATAAACACATAACTTAACAGTTGACCATTTAACTAAGCACGCTTACATAGTATTGTAAGAACACAACCTAGGTGAACTATCTCTGAAGCTATCATCTTGATTTTACCTATTTTACTATATGTTGATACAAATTTGTTCTAAAGATATTGGCATAATTAATATGCAGTCTCTTGCTTATAATCAAAGTCATCCAAGATCTTGATGATATAAACCCATTTACTGAGTTTTATGGAAATAGGATGAGAAAAAGTCTCTAGATATAGAGAGGCAACAAGCTCAGATGCATGGTATCTCATTAATATGCACGGATCTCACTTATTATAGAACATGTCTATGACAATAATAATACAAGCTTAATGTAGAGCAAATTCCAATTGGAAATCGGTCTTTAAAGTGGTAACAAGCTCAGCCAATCCAATACAAGATTACCTCATTAATATGTGTAGATCTTGTTCCTAATCAAACTCATCCGACATCTTGATAATATAAGAATATTTAACACGTCTGATCAAAATATGATCAGAAATATAGATGCTATATTGTTAACAAGCTCAGCCATTCAGTTGCCAAGTCAAAAAATAATATGACTGAATTTCAGTAATAATCATACTCAACCAAGATCCTGATGACATAGGCCTGTTTATCAAGTTTGATCAAAATCCTCTTAAAAATAGTCTTTTGAGTGGTAAAAAAGCTCCATATCAGATAAGGAAACCTTATAAATACATGCATAGGTCTCAGGCATAACAAACGCAAGATGCAAGATTTTCAAGATGACCATCATGGCAGCCAATCTTTGATCCATGATTTGCATCATTCTGATGTATGACGAACTAGGTATCATAAGAAGTCGATTTGTGAAAACTGCATGTTGATATGGCCATCCATTTTGGAGGAACAGAAACAGCATTTTCAAGATGGTCACCATGGTGACCATACTGAGGATCAGTTTGCATCAGTTCCATTTAGGAACATCTACACACCAAAAGAACTCTTCCGATGAAAAACCTCATGTCTAAATGACTCCATTTGAGAGGTAGCGATAACAAAATGTTCAAGATGACCACCATGGTGGCCATATTTGACATCATATAGGCACCATTTCAAGTTAGAAAAAATGAGACATCATAAGAAGTCTTCTGGTGAAAAACCCATGCTGATATGACTTTCCATTTTGGAGAAGCAACGATAGCATGATCTTCAAAATGGCTGCCATAGTGGCCATATCTGATAACAAATTGGCATCATTTCCATTTAGGACCAACCAGACATCATAAGAAGTCTTTTGGTGAAAGCACAATGTTGATATGACCAGCTATCTAGGAGAAGTAGCGATAGCAAGATTTTCAAGATGGCCATTGTGGCAGCCATATTGGAAGTCAGATCTGCACCATTTTTGTTTAGGACCAACTAGGCATCATAAGAGTATGTTAGTAAAAAAAACCATGCTGATATGAACATTCATTCACGAGAAGTAGTGATAACAAGATTTTCATGAAGGCTGATGTGGCAGATATTTGATGTGCAACTAGAAATCACAAGTCTTTTAGTGAAAACCTCATGTTCAGGAGGAGTAGCGATAACAAGATTTTCAAGATGGCCACTGTGTGACGGCTACATTGGATGTCAGATCGTCAAAATTTTCATTTAATACCAACTGGACATCATAAGAAGTTTTCTGGTGAAAACCCCACATCAATATGACTTTCTATTCAGGTAGAGTTGTGAGAACAAGATTTGTAAGATGGCTGCCATGGTGGCCATATTGGATGTAAGATTGATACCATTTTCTTTTAGGACCAATTAGACATCATAAGAAGTCTTTTAGTGAAAACCCCATGTTGATATGACCATTCATTCAGGAGGAGTAGCAATAACAAGATTTTCAAGATGGCTGCCATGGTGGCCATATTGGACATCAGATCGGTACCATTTTCTTTTAGGACCAACTAGATATCATAATAAATCTTTGAGTGAAAACCCCATGTTAATATGACTATCCATTCAGAAGGAGTAGCAATAACAAGATTTTCAAGAGGATGCTGTGGCGGCCACATAAATTGTCCGAGCAGCACCTTTTTCATTTAGGACTAACTAGACCATGGCATGAATGTATGTGCAAAGTTTCATGGCAATCCTCAAAGTAGTTTAGGAGGAGTAGCGATGACAAACTTGTGCTAACAGATGGATGAATGACAGACAACAGACCATCCCATAAGCTCTTCTGGTCTATGACCAGCAGAGGTAAAAAACTTGTTGGTTTTGCTTGAATTTTCTCTAGGTATAGCTCTAACCCTTTCTAAGCAGCAAAACTTCATCTATATCGAAAGCATTAAACTGAATTTTTATTTTTTCCCCTTGCTACAACACGTGCAAACCGAGGGGACAGTTAAAAGTGTCGAGTAAAAAAGGGTAATTTCTGTGATAATATAAATTCAATGCTATTTACAATATCATAAATTCAGTTGTCTGATATAATAAATTCAAATATTTGACATAACTATACAATACAAAAAAAGTGAATTTATGACATTATAAAATGAATATATGATATCGCTAAATAAGTAATAGTAAAACATCACAGTCATATACACTACTTGCAATTTGTGTAGGCAATACATTTTTGTGCATGCATGTGTTGAGTCTTTTTACCAGAGTGTCGTAGATGTCTACATATCTTATACATGTCCATATATATACATTATTACATGCCTAGGAATTAGTTAGTCATATGCACAGCTTGCAATTTGCTATGCATTTCTCTTTTACCAGAGTGTTATATACTGGTATGTCAATATATTCAATTCAAGGAAATATGAAGTTTCAACATGGCTTCTATGAAAGCCACGTTGTTGCTGGAAAGGCGACCTTGAACACAAACTTGATACATTATATTCTGTTTACATTTTTCACCCAAATTTGGTGAAAATTGACTCAGCCATTGGAGAAGTCCGAAGTAGGTTTTAACATGATTATGGAGGCTCTATTATTGAAATGGGACAACAAAATCCTTGAATGTAAACTGTTTATTAAACTTTGGAGACAGTTTTCATGTCTTTAGCACAGCAACACTATGGTTTATTTGTCATATTAGATATCTATGAAAGCTAACATTTACCAATGGAATGACCCTGTAATGTTAGGGGTCAAAAGATGCATGCAATTAGCATCTTTATGACATGCCATAGTTTTTATAAATCCCTTCTGCTTAATGAATATCCCTCCCTCCTTTTCAACAAGGAAAATAAACAATTATAATTACCAATTTCTGTTCTGGCAGTCAATATATTGCAGAACATCCTTCAGTCAAAACAATGAAAAACACTGTCAAACCAAAAAAGTACAATATTAAGAATTACTACAATGGGGTAGTTCAAGTTCTATTAGGAAAAACACAATCCTGCCGACAAATGATATTGGGTGGAGTGAAAGGGATAAAATTTTGCCCAAATGAAGATAGCTGGAAACTGTAGTTGAGCAGATTTTTTTTTTCTGAAATAAATCTGAAATCCAAAATGTTCAAAAAAAACCCAAACAAACAGTATACCAAACAAACAGTATTCTCATGGAGAAAAGTAAAAAAAGACGATCTGATCAATCTAATTAAAAAACAAAAAATAAAAAAGTTGCGCATTGGGTACGAGAAATCGCGGGAAGCACAGATAACTTGCGCGATCTTTCCCCATTGGGTTTTAAAAGTTGAGTGACTCTCTATCATTTTTGCGAGAAACCCGCGATCCCGCGGCCTGGCAGCATCTCTGTGTATGTACAGACAGTTTGGTTTGAAGTTGTATGGCTCAGCAACACAAGCAGGTTAGTAGAGTTTAGTGCCTTGCCAAATGACACATTATGATAGCCAACCTGGGCTGATCCAATTGTGGGATTTAAACTAGCAACCTTTTGGTCAAAAGTCTTGCACCTAACTACTGAGCTACCGCATTTTCTGCCTCCACTAGTCACCTCTTATGACATACAGGAGGGCACATTAGGCATATTCTACATCTCAAGCCTGCAGGGGTTGGATGTTCAGACCGAGAATTGCCTCCATTAGAAATCTCTTATGACACGCAGGAGGGACATTAGACATATTCTGCATCCCAAGCCTGCTGGAGGTGGATGTGAAGACAGAGAGCAGCAAAATGCTGTTGTAGTGGGAGCATATACAATTCATTAAATTATAGCAGTTAAAATTATTGAACGATAGTTGATGATCAAGATCTCATGAATTTTAAATGTGCCATACATGCAATACTTTCAATCTGTAACATTTGCTTCATACACTGTAGTTTTATGAAATACAAGCACGGCTTGAAATTAACGCTAATCAACTATCCCACAGTGATTTTTTTGCAGACGGATCACTAAAACCCAGCCATCACTAATCCGTAATGGAGCAGTGGAAATTACTACTGGTCGCTATCATAACAGTTAAAGTGATCTTGAGTTGACATTCCCTTTAATGGTTAATTGATCTGTTTATTGTGTTAATTGATCACCTACCAACATTCTGCAATTGACGAGGTACAATAAATGCTCGTGGCACAAATGGACAGGTGTTAAACAACTCATCCACTTATCAAGTAAATTAGTGTGATTACTGTCAAAACAGTCTTCGCACACATGTAACTAGCGTTGTGTACTGCACCCCATGCACCAATTTAATTACTGATGATAACAAAAGGTATAGGGTCTCGGGCTAGTATTAACCAATTGGAAAGGGTCGTGTTCACCAACTCAACGAATAATCCAGAATTATACCAAACAATGTCTTTTAATATTTATATCATTGTTGATCAACATTCAATGCATTGTGCGGTGACATTGGTAAACATGTGGAAGTATTTGCGAGGTGTGCAGCAGCCACCTTAATGGCAGAAATTAGATGATGACTAGAGAGCGCGATCACATATATGATCAAAAGAAGAGACTAAGAAAGTGCCAGTAATGCTGGGAAAATGAACACAAATGGCTGAAGTATGACCCTGGAGAGGCTGTGATGTTGTGCACTTTCTCCACTGAGTATTTTCAGAGAAATACGAAAGTGCATGGGGTACTTCGTTCACGAGTCTTGTTGGTGAAATACAGTTGTTGTTGTTTTGAGTTGATGTTAATGAACAATAAATGTTGAATTAGAATCTGAACTGGCTTGTTTTTTTTTATTTTAGCAGGATCAGTGAAATTTAGGCAGGATCAGTAAAAAATTTGGTGATTTTGAGCCCTGACAAGATACTCATAACAACAAATTGATACATTAATAAGGATATAAATCTACCATAGGAAGGGGAAAGCATTCTTCTATCTTGTAGAGTCTGAATCTGAATCTGATTAGTTTAATTCCTTTCTAATGCAAGTGAGATTCCCTCCTGAACTAGCAGATCACATATATCATGCTTCTCTTTATTATAAGCAGTATAAGCATCGTCATTCTTATGCCTCTCTACACTTTTTATATAAACATCATTAGCATCTTTTAATGCTCGAGATGCATCATCACACTTTGGATCCCAATTGTTAGCGTCTTTCAAATGTTGTACTGCTTTCTTCACATTCTCCAATGATAAAAAGTATACAAGATCAGGAAGATCCTTCATTGTTAGTGAGATTCCCACCTGAACTAGCAGATCACCCACATCAAACTTTCGTACTATATAAGCATATTTTAATGCTTCAGATGCATGATCACACTTAGGATCCCAATTGCCAGTGTCTTGCAAATGCAGTATTGCTTTCTTAACACCCTCCACCGAGTCGCAGCATCCCGCGATACCAGGAAGATCCTTCATTGTTAGTGAGATTCCCTCCTGAACTAGCAGGTCACTCGCATCATAGTTATTTTTTTTATAAGCATTTTTTATTGCTTGAAATGCATCATCACACTTAGAATCCCAATTGCCAGCAGCTTTCAAATTTTGTATTGCTTTCTTTAGATTCTCCAATGATACAAAGTTTACCAGATCAGGAAAATTCTTCATTGTTAGTGTGACTCCCTCCTGAACCAGCAGATCACACATTTCATACTTATCTTGTACATAAGCATTTTTTAATGCTACAGATGCATCATCACACTTAGGATCCCAATTGCCAGTGTCCTTAAACTTTTTTATCACTCCGGCAACAGCCTGCTGTGAACTATATTTTGACACATGTCCAAGCCTGCCTAGTGATACTTTTACTCCATTTTTCAGAAGATAATCTGCCATATCAAACTTCTCTTTACAGTAGGTTATGTGCAGTGCTTTGTCACATATTGCATCGTTGCAATCTGGATTCCACTTATCATGACATTTCAAATGTTCCACCACCTTAATTAAAATGTTCACATCTCCATGTCGTGCAGCATTTACCACATGCTTGCTATCCAAAATAATCCCTTCTTTTAATAAGAACTCGATCAAGCTCTGGTTTCCTGATATATATGCTCTACATAATGCTTTTTTGGCCTCCTTACATTCTTTTTTGAAAACCTGATTCCTCTTTAAGGTATCTAGGATAGTCTGAACTCTTCCAAGGTCACCATGTCTAGCAGCATTACAGAGACTTACATGTGTATAACAGGCTTTCATAGTAATCAGTTTGTCTGCAATCTGAAAATGGTGGTAGTAGAGAGCTAATTCCAGTAGCTTCTGCTTCTCTTCACACTTCCAACAGTCAGAGCTGTTATTATTATGTGCACATAACAAGAATCCCAAGAATTGACTACACACAACTCTCACTACATCTTCATCACTTTGTAATATATATTCCATACATGTTGAACACTCTCCCTTTGATGAATCAGGACCAAATTTTGGCTTTGAGTAATAAAGATCAGTGAAAAAATTCTTGATCTCATTACATTTGCCCAACTTACTTTTCAGTTGCATCAAAAATTTCTGCTGTTTGAGAGCTGAATGTTTCACAACACTCAATAGAAGTCCATTATTTACATCATGATACATCCTCTCTACAAGAAGTCCATACAAAGACATGTGTATAAAAACCTTCTCATTAGTACTGTCCTTGGCTTCTGCAGTGTAAGTACTTTGATATAAAAATTCTGAGTCACCATATTTTACAACAATCTCTAAACAAAGATCCCCAAGGACGTGTCCTACAGCCTCACAGACTGTAGCGTGAGTGAACCAGATGCAGGGTTTATCAACACTAGATTCCAAATTATACGACATAGACTTCATAACGTATAACTCCAAAAACTTTTCATAAGCATCTCTCAGTAATGTGATGGTTGACTTCTTTTTTGAAATGCCCAGATGTTTAGCCAGTTCCATCAATAAATGTTTGCTGCTCTCGGGCATGGTTTCAGGTGATAAATTCTCCTCACATACTTTACCGTTACAAAAAAGAAAAGCCAGAGATAGGAAACTTGTAGAATCTAACTTAGTGATACTTTCAACAAAGAATTTCTTTGGAGATCCAAAGAATTCTGGTCCTCTATCAAATAACTTACTATCCCCTGCAAATAGTGAACAGCACTGGGGAAAACCAATCAATCCAGTCAAATTAGATATGCATTTTTCTTTATCATCTTCTTTCATGCTGTTGTTATGTCTGTGAAGCTCTCTATTCAAAATGCTCATCTTCTCTGAATTTGTTAGTTGTTCTGAAGACAGTGTCAGTGAAAAATCATCAGAAAAGAGTTTTATTGATCCTAGCTTGGAATAAGCTTTTGACAGTATATCGACTCTGGTGGTAACAATGACCTGTAACTTTCCTGCATCAACATGTTCCTGTATGGTAGGTAGATATACCATCCACTCTTGCAAACGGCCAGGATTAAGGTCGAATTCTCCGAATACATCCTCCAGCACGACAATGTCTACCCACTCTGTGTCCACATGCTCCCAATTTCTTGGATAATAAAGCACCACACGTTTATCTCTATACATTTCATCATCTATCAGGTGAAGGGCCATGGTTGTCTTGCCCTCTCCTGGGTTCCCTTTGATGACAATAGATCCTTTCTCCTTGAGCAGTTTCTCAGCTTCCTCTGCTTGTTTTGTTGGAATGCAGACTAGCTTTCTAAGTGTATCTAGCTTGTCCTCTGTCTGATCTAGTTGAAGAAAAGATTCAATGAAAACGCAAGAAAGAATGTATCACAAAGAAACTTTGACCCTTAGAGCAAAACACTGGTTTAGAGTTTTCATGGTAAATCTCCACGCTTTTTAATAAATGTTCTACAACTCCCCCAACCCTCATTCCAAACACTGACCCAAAGGATTTAACTCAAAGTCCATTACATATACATTCAAACCTGCTCTAACAGCCACCTCTTTAAGAGAGCTGTATTATCTAAGATCCAACATATTCCGGTGTACTTCGTCCGTGGTGTGCAGAATATTTTCCATGGAAAATTTATAAAAACCACGGAAATTATCATATTTCCAAGGTTTTTAGTTCCTTTATCCATGGTTTTTGCTGGGGTGACACAATGTCCAAAGTTGACTAATAAAATCTTGGACAATATTCCATGGAAATTAAACAAATTTACCGTGGACATTTCTAGAACCTTGGCAAAAGCTTGGAAAATTCACATTTAGAAAATTGTTGAGTTCTTTTTCAACCACTTTAAAGTCTTAGAAATTTCTTACCACGGAAAACCTCGGAAAATGAGGACTTAGTCATTTTGACACACAATTTTTTTTTTACTCTTACATTTCCATTTGTAATAATATGATATCTTAACCTAGTCCTTTGCATCCTTTGCAAGCTTAATGTCCATATTTGCAGACATCATAGAGAAAAATTGGTGATGCATGTCAGTGAAATTACAACAGACCAATAATTATCTATTATCTTCATCATTTTATTACTTCAAATCTTTATCATTTTATTACTTAAAAGCTGTCAACAATTTCAGTTAACTTTATATCACTTTGATTTCAATGCAGTTAACAGAATCAATATATACAAAGTTTTAAATGTAGTGGTCTGATTTTGGCACAGCTGATAAAAAAACATCCTAATCTCTTTTATATGGATTTGGCAGTGGGGCCACGAATTCATCTGATTCTTTTTTCATCACAAGCATGGGCCCTACAAGCTGTTCTGCTGGCAAAACTTTTGTTGCTTTGCTGAAATACATAAAAGAACTGTATAAAATATTATGAATGGAAATGAATTTTTACTAAGTGGTACACATTGTAGTCTCATCTTTATTCCTACAGTCTGATTTATTAGGGTAAAACTATTTGTATTTGACTGAAAAGGTTGCTTCCTTGCTCTGGATAATTCATGATTACTAGGAATTTCCTTTTTGTCAGGTATTCTCTTCTTATTTGGTAGTATGAAAATCCACTCTGGGTAAGAAGTGTGCCTGTAGAGTCTGTCTCCTACTCAAAACCTTCTTACATGACACAACTGGACATCACCATTCCTTTTCCCCCTCTTTACATTCCAGTAAAGCGTTTTCATCCATTGTAGGTATCTGCAAAGAATACAAGTAATTTTTTTTTTTTTCTACATCCTGGACTCCCCTTATTTTGACACACTTAAGAACTAACTTACACCTTTTCAGAAATATACTCCTTTCATAGTGATACCTCTCATTAGTATAGAAACATCAGTTATTTTAGAAAACATGCATAAAAAATGACAGTGATATATTCCCTAATACTCTTCCTTGATTGCTTTCAACCAGACGAACCCTTGTCGGAAAGTTTGTGTATTACGTCACCCATTATGATGCACTTCACAGAAGTCTATTCTATTAGTGACACCATTGTACATATGCGCTGGGAAAAAAACTATATTGCAGAGGAACATCAATAGGACATAGAAAACTCAAGTTTATGGGAAAAATTACAGACAGAAATATAACTTGGCATTCCTAAACTTTTCTTACATTTATCATTAATTTGGTTTTGGTACAGAGTTTGTCTTGAAAGGAAAAAGAATCAATTTTAGAAAAATCATGATGGTATTATTATAAAATTGTGTAGTTATAATTATAAAATAATTAGATTCAGCATGTGACCTTTTTCACAATACTTAATTAGCATTGAGAACATGCAGAACCTCAATCTTTGAATGTACTGTTTTGGAACATCAAAACTGTTTTGCATCCTTCACAACTTATTTATCCAGAATGCAAATAATCAAAGACAGAAGACATAAAATTACAGGAGAAGGTTTTATTTTCATTATTTATCATTCGTGCCATTATCAAACAAATCTTAAAAAAATAAATTGGTCAAAACAAGTTTAATATCAAGAATGTCTTTAAAGATTATTGAAAATTTACTGGTGAAGTAAAATTGCTTAATTATCAGATAAAAAATCCTAATACTTTGATTTAAATAAGCAAAAATGTAAAGGATACTAATTTAATTATGAAATATATCGTAAAAGTATATGTTTCTTGTAAATTTCCACAAATTATAATAACAAATAACCACCTCTCAAAATCAGTTATGACAGATCAACATGAAACTGTATAACATTGTACACCTTTCTAAACAGTGTTACTGTTGCAGTTATCAGCTGTGAGTCACGTTGCTAACACATGTTGAGTAGCAGACTGGATGCCTATTATGGCGGGAAGTTGATTTGACACGTCAGAATAGTTAGTAACGATTTTTATGAGGACTTGCTGGTTGAAAAATAGAGAATTAGTTAAATGCCATTTTTTTCATGGTATGTGTCTTTGTTTTATTTCACAAACCGTTAAGTATAGGATTTTCTACAAATTTTTCTGTCTGTGTGACTCGATGTTGATCAGTGTACATTAATGTTGTGGTTGTGACATCATTGAAAGATGCGTTCTCTCGAAAACTGGGAGTTTATGACACGGCGTCAAAATAGGGTGTGGGACGATAAATTATGTATGCAAGTTCTTGAAGAAGACGGCAATTTTAGTGACGGCTTGGTGACAATCGAGTTAGAAATTATAAATCAATCAATGAAATGAGTAAGTTTTGTGCATTTTTTATATCCTTGGTGCTTTTCGTTTTAAAATCGGTAGGGGGGTACAATCTGCCGGGGATATCGGCGATAACTATAACATTGTTCATCATGACGGATGGTTTTCCAATTTGTCATTTGTGATAAATGGGGGTGGGGGTATCCTTCCGATGATCATCTACTCATAACTTTTATATCTGTTCCAGCAAGTAATTACGTGGCATAACGAACAAAGAATGTATGAAGCAATCAAATTTTAAGCAAAGAATACCATGCATTCCACTACCATCAAATGCTTGTAGTAATGCGCGGTGCAATCGGCTCTGCAACCCAGACTATCCTCGTTTCACGGATAAGCACTAGCTTAGCTCTATCAAAGTATACAGATGCTGCAATCAGCTCTGCAACCCAGATTAATCTTGGTTTTCTTCAACATCATTGACTAGCTCTATCAAAGTAAATGGACGATGCTGTCAGCTCTGCAAGCCAGATTAGCCTCGTTTAGGTAAGCGTACAAAATTCAAACATCGCCAGTGGCATTTTAGTGAAATTTTCTGCAGCAATGGCTAACTCAGAATTGTACGTTATCATGATCTGGATTTATTATCATCCTTTTACAGGCAATATTGTAAGAATGCGGCAGATTGTGGAGCTGAGAAAACATTACAGTGAATATATTGTAGGAGAGCCAACTAAGTGCAAGATTGCAAGATTTGGCATCGTGGAAGGCGTCATCAGGAAAATTGGCAGCAAGTATCCTGGACTCATCTGTTTTGATGCACTTAAGCACTAACTTTAATGTTTTCAGAAATATACTCCTTTCATAGTGATACCTCTCATTACTTTGAAACATTAGTTATATTATCAAAGTATGCATAACAAATTACAATGGTATAGGCTAATACTCTTGGCATGCTTTCAACCAGTTGACCCCTTTGGGCCTTGTCGGAAAGTTCGTGTAGTACGTCACCCATTTTGACACACCTCACAGCAGTCTATTTCTTTCAGTGACACCATTGTACATATGGAGCAGGAACAAAACTCTTTTGCAGAGTAACATCAATAGCACCTAGACACTCAAATTTATGGGAAAAATTACATAAAGAAAATTAACTTGGCATTCCTAAAGTTTTTCATACTTTTTTCATAAATTTGGTTTTGGGACAGATTTTGTCTTGAAAGACAAAAGAAGCAAATTGGGAAAAATGATGGTATTATAATAAAATTGTTTACTTATATTAAAAAAAATATTAGATTTAGCATATGACTTTTTTCAAATACTTAATTGGCATCATGAATATACAGAACCTCAATCCTTGAATGTATAGTTTTTTCAAATTCAGAACTTTTTTGCGTCCTTCATAACTTATTTCTACAGAAGTGAAAATAATCGGAGACAGAACACATAAAGTTACAGGAGAAGGTTTTATTTTTAATTTATTATCATTTATACCAATATAAAACAAATCTTTAAAAAAAACTGGTCAAAATAAGTTAAATATTAAGATTCTGTTATATATCAAGATTCTTGTAAAGGATCATTGAAAAATGTACTGTTAAAGTTAAATTACTTGTTTATCAGCTAGAAAATCCGAATATATGTACTTTGATTTTAATAAGCAAAAATATAGAGGATGCTGATGTAATTATGAAATATATCGTAAATGTATGTGTTTCGTGTAAATATCCCCAAATTATAATGAGAAAGAACCACCTCTGAACACCAGTAACAACAGATCCACAGAAAACTTTATAACGGTGTACACATTTCTAAAGAGTGTTTCCTGATGCAGTTATCAGCTGTGAGTCACGTTGCTAACACATGTTGAATAGCAGACTGGATGCCTATTATGGCGGGAAGTTGATTTTCCTCTTCAGAATAGTTAGTAAGGATTTTTATGAGGTCTTACTGATTGAAAAAAGGAGAATTAGTAAAATGGTGTTTTTTTCATGATATCTTAGTTTCATTTCACAACTGATAATGGTAGGATTTTCCACAAATTTTTCTGTGTTACTCGGTGCTGATCAGTGTAAATGAATGTTGTGGTTGTGACGTCATTAGAGATGTGCTCTTTCGAGAACTGTTTATGACACTGCGTCAAAATAGGGTGTTGGACGATCACCAAAGGCTAAGATTTTGTTGCATTTTCATTAATATAAATTACACAGTACAACCAACAGCTTTGTATTGAATATGGTAATAAAAGTTTTCATAATTTAACCAAAACACTAACTCTGTAATACTCATCAAGGGAGGTCACACTCACACACTGGTCATTTGATTTTTTTTGGTTCTTGAATGCAATTTCTTCTTATATTTTAAATAAAATGAATGAAAAGTTTCTAGTTGTACCTTTTATAAACATTCATAATTTTACTTCCAAAGTTGCATTAGAACATTTACCAACAGTACCTATATTTGGTAAAAATTTCTTTAATTAATTGACGAGTAATCAAAGCTGGTAAAGGAATGGATTATTTTAAACTGAATTTTTAAGGGTTCAAAGCACCTATTATCATCACAGTTATCGAAAATATTATCTCAAATTCAACTCCACATAAAAAAAATGTGCAGAGCAAAATATGCATATATATATACACTAGTCATAACCCATTAACTTAAGAAACAACATTTCTTTAAAGTTTGGACTGAAGTTTAGTAGCAGCATTTAACTGAATTATTACTGAATTTAATTATTATTATTTCAAGTGAATTAATATAAAAAAGAACTTACCATTGAATATTCCTGTTCTTCTCATGCGATGATCGAATGAGGCTCCAATGATGTCGTAAATCTCGCTGTTAAATGATTCTTAAAATGCAACAAACTATCCAGCTAAGCCTGCTTTAGAAAACTGGGAAAGGCTTACAGTACTTTATGGTGAGTCTATCATTGATTGATTGTGACGGCAGTTGAAACAGTTTTTCACATTTAGACTTGCAAAAACTAGTTTGAAATCTGGTGTGTTATTTCTTATGAAAATGAAATAAGAAGTGAAAATGTTTGGCAATTATAATATCTTCCATCCTTAAGTAACGTGCAATAAAACCTAAGTCAATCAGATGGTATTACATTGGGCCAAAATAAACATTTTTCTTGTTACTTTTCAAAGATACTGAGACACACACACAAAACGTCTTGATAGAAATTGAATGGGCATAGCTTTTATTTATATATTATTGGCACAGTGCACATAAGAATTTTAGAATTTGATGTATAAGCATTTGAGGATTAAATGTGCTAACAAATATGCTATGCACCAAACTTTTGTTCTTAAATTATTATTTCAGAAATTGTGCCAGAGAAATTTCCTTTTGTGACGAAGGCATTCATAAATGCAAAACTAGCAGATCTGCTGAAGCCCTCCAGAGCAAAACCTTAAAACAGATGGAGATGAATAATATAATGTTTGACAATATTATGGAATTAAATATTTGTGATAACACAATACTGACTCATTTTTTTATCCATCTGAAATTTACATGGGACTACATTCAGGTTTGACTGCCACAGATTGGGGGGTGGGGGTGGTGTGGGGGGAAGCTGCTGAAACCACGGACAATTGTCCATGTACAGGTTTCCGTGGTTCTTCCATGGATTTTTGCTGAAACCACAGACAATTGTCCACGTACAGGGTTCCGTGGTTCTTCACAAAAACCATGGAAAGTCTAAATACTCCGAGGTCTGCATGGAATTCCAAGGTAAGCTTGGAAAATTGTCCATGTTTTTTTTGGTCCAAGTTTTTTTTTGTTTTCTTTTATTAAATCCTTGGAAATGGCGTCCAAATACTCTGAGGTATTTCCATGGAATTAAATAGCAAAACCATGGAAAATGTACACACAGGGTCAAAAATACATTCCATATAAAATTAACCTCCATATAACATAGACCTCTACACTGCAGTTAGTTTTATACAAAGGTGTCTCTCTCATGCACGTTTCACTGTATTATGTGTCCTCCTAGAAATACAATTACAAAGTTGGTCAAAAAGTATTCAGAAAATGTCAGTGTCATGCCTGTTTTTGTTATTTGCTCTTTGACTACCTGGGAGTGGACGATAAATCATACCCCCATCATAGATGGTCACCACATGGGCAACCTATGATTCAAGATTAGTTAATTTCTACTCTAGCACTTTAGGAGGATTGGTGGTGATGGACAGATGGACGGATGTACTAACAGAGGGTATTACCTGGTATGTTAAAATAATAAATTTATGTGCAATAATGTTACTAAATAATCAAATAGAATCCAAATATGTTAATAGATTGCGGATTATTATCTGGTAATTGTTAATCATTACTATTAATTGAGATAAAGCAACAGGGAAGCTGTCAGGATTTTATCTGAAGGGGGGGGGGAGCTCCCCCTTGTCACCAAAATAAGGGGTTAGTAGAAGAAAAAAATGAGGTGGAGAAGTAAATGGCCATAGTTCAATATTTACCTAACACATAAATATCCATCTCTTTCTTCCTGCTCTATTTAAATCAAAATCCTCAAAATATGTCTCCTTTAGTTGTATAAGCATTAATCTGTTGATCATTTCTGAGTTTAATTTGTTCCTCATCTGTTTATGAATATTGTTCTGTGCTGAGAACCCCCTTTCACATATGCATAGCTAGATAAGCCAGCTTGAACAAGGTGGAAAACTGTTCTTTATGGTTGTTATGTACAATTTTCAACAGCTCATAGGTATTGTCTCTTGGATATCTCTGCTCCAAAATAATATTTTTCACTAACAAGACCTGTGCCATTTTCTTATCTGTTCCACAATGTTATATTAGGGTTTTAAGTCCATCAATGCCATAGTCAGCTTGTTCAGACAGATGTATTTTGATCAATTTTTAAATATCCTTACTTTTTAATTTCTTTTTTGATTCTTATTTATTCAATTTATCTTAACCCTTAGAGTGCTATATAGTTTTGTAGCAAAAGATCCCTCAAGGCAGAATTGTTTGAGAAAAGAAATGAAAATTGCACTCTACTTTTAAATTTCCTGCATTTTAATTAGGCTTAATATTCTGCCTTTTTGACATTACATTTCGAAATGCTGTTTAATAGGGGGTTGACTGGCATGCTGTCTGTCGATCCAGCATGTACTTCGGACTCATATTCAACATCATTTTCAGGTTCAAAATCACTCATTGGTATTACCAGAAATACTTTCTGGGCTCCAGAAATCTCATATACTTCAAAACTTTAAAAATCATTGTCAACATTGCTATCATCAGCCAGTATTTGCCGAATAAAATCATCATCTGAAGATGAACCATGCTGTGAGTCAGCCATTTTGAGTTTTCTAGGAGCCCTTACTTTAAACAAGCATTTATAAAACTTCCTCCATGAATGCAAGGTTCAACCTGGACAATGCTCATTTCAGGGCCCAAATGTGCCAATAAAATTTAGTTTAACAACCGTTCATGTCAAGCTTAAGTACTCAGATGTGTAAACAGTTCCCTACCGGAAAAGACGGATAACGAGACAAGCGCTACGAGACCCCTACTGGCAGCGTGACTTATGCTGCGAGAAGTACTTTAAGGGTTAACAGTTAAATAAAAATTGTATACTGAGCAGAGTACATTTTTATATGAGCGACTTTAAACTAATTTGCGGGAGTTCTCACGCATCACCGCTTTCCATGTGCACGAATTCATAAAAGTGTTCGCGTGCGCGCCCTAAAGGAATCTCTGAAACAGTCAGACTAATAGACAGACAGGGGGATGACTTAAATGTTTATTTTTAATAAGGGTCTTGAAAAAATTCCTCAATTATTAAAAAACAGATCCACGTTGGGAATTAATAACCATTAAAATTGTAGATCTAATTTTCAATTACATTATGAACATATATTCAAGTTAAACTGAGTATAATGTATTAAAACTATATGCAAATGTTGTGTCTTAGTTTTGAAATCATTTACAGTAACACCTGTCTTGAAAGACCAATGCTTTGGGAGACCACCTGTCATAAAAGACCAGATTGTTCATGCACAGATTAACAGTATTATATAATGTTATAACCTCTAATGAAAGACCACCCACCTTGAGATTCCACCTTTGGTTGACTAAAGGGTGGTCTCTCAAGCCAGGTTTCAATGTAAATGCAAATGATATAAATACTTATAGTGGTTTCACAATATCAGTGCACAGGTGTAAACAGAACATCTATTATTGACCATATCAATACATGGGTGATAAATGTAAATAGCACAAGTTACCCAAAGATCCCTGGGTAACCATCTCCAATTTCCATGAAAATGTTTTCAAGGTGTACATATATGTAAATGATGGCTGCATGCAAAATTTCAGTAAAAAATAAATTCCAATTACTTATGAAGTTATGGCCAATTGAAGAAGGGAGGGTAGCATAGTTTTTTCACTTGCAAATTCATCAGTTTACAATGGAGGGTTTCAAATGCTAGTACCTTTTTTTGTTTTATTATACAGATATCAGGCTGAAATTTAAAATATTACATATTTGTGACCTGAGGAATCTGAATCTGAGCTCAGATGTTCAATATCTCAGATATTTGTAGAGATATACAACCCTAAAGTGGGCCTTTTGTTCATTATGGATTTTTCACCCCCAGAGTTTAAGGTAGCACTACGACCTGATCAGCCATCACAAACACCAAATATGATTTTATATGAAAACTATACCTACAGGGGATTGTACCAAATTAATCTCATCTGAATCAAGTTCATTATTAAGCTGTACCAGAGGCTCAAACTTCAGACAAATTAAAAAATGAGAAAATTGTGCCCTCATAACAGAGGTGGTTTGACCATGTAGGCAAGTACCTAGCATAACGAATTTTTTTTATATGATTAGGATACATATCTTAGCTGTATTTGTCTCAAATTTCAACTATGTGTCACAATACCCTAAAATCATTTTGTGTTTGTACCCCCTATTCCGAGCTAGCGTCAGTGCTGAAAATCAGCATATGTAGTACAATCTGAAGCAAACAACACTTGTAAATGTTTGCAAATTATTTCTTTTTCATTCAATCACTTGCATGCATAATTAATGTAAAATAGAATATATATTAAATCAATATTGTTTTCACCAACAAACTGTAATGCATCAAGAGTTCTCAAAGGGACTGACACTCTACTGCGGGCTTGCATCTAGGATGTGTGATTCCCACAAAATGTGAAGTATGCCACAAAATTGTGGTGTCCTGTGGAACAAAATGGTACCACAAATAAGCATTGTTCTTTACATTTCTATAAATCCCACAGGAGTTTTTCATGTTATAATTGCTGGCCATGTCTGGAATAATGAATACACCAGTCAATGATGTAATTCTCAGATGCTAAGTTCTGATTGGCTGTCTTACCTTATGCATGCCACATGCCCCAGACCTCCATATGACAAAATAGAGAAGCAGACCAAACTTTGTACACTTTTTTTTTTGAGAGAGAGATGATTCTTAAGCAAGGACTGAAAGTGTTGAGAATGAACAACAGGAAAGTCTAGAAAGTGAAGATTTTTTTCAACGCTTTTATACCAGCCCATATCAAGTTCACTGGGCACCTTCCTGATGACTGACCGGTGAAACTGTTTCACTCTCCTAATTTTAAGTGTTACAATAATGTATTTCATTTTTATGAGCTGTAAATAACAAAAAGTACATTTGAGACCACACTGTTATTTTTTATTGAGTATTTGAGTCATTCTGCTGCTCTGTTCAACTGTAAGCATTTTGGTGACTGAGAAGATTCTTATGATAACTAAAAAGAGGTGCATAATGTGATGAATTTGATGTTCACTAATCTGTGCATTCTTTATTTTTAGCTTACTTGATCTATGTATGCCACAATTTTTAATTGAGACTAAAATATTATTCACGTGGATTTAAACTGTCACCATAAATACTGTTAATGTGATTTCTTGAAAAATACACGTACTGTTGTCCAAATGCCTTGAAATATTTTGTCTTTATTTCAATACTTTGGAGTAGAAGACAGATTATGTAGTTATGAGAATAACTGAAACAAGTGTCACATTAATGCTACCAGTTAATGTTCTTTAACATAGCTTAGAAGTACTTAGGATGATAAACATTGGGGACAAACGATGTCTGCAGAATTATGTATATGTGGCAGTCTAATGACTTCTTTTTATTCATACAATCTTCATTTTTGTTAAGTTCTTAATAATGAACATGCAACTCTCTACCTCACTTGGCTGGCCCCAATTTTTCTAGAGGTAAGGGAACAAATGGACCAAATCTTTAAAACGCTTGATGGAACCCTGCTTATGGCCAAAACAAATGTGTACATTTACATGTAGAAATCCAAAGATATTCTTAAAGGTGAGACCACACTATAATATGTAGTGTGTACATTTACATGTAGAATTCCATTAGATGTCTGATTCTTCTTTTTAACTGCAGAGTATTGAAAATATCTAAGATATTCTTAAAGGTTGATACCCCACTATAATATGAAGTGGATGTCCTCTTTCTTTCATTCTGAATTTATCTAAGGAAAGTTGTTTCTTACCAGAATCTGATTTCTTCTTTGGCTCTGGATACTACATGACACAGTGATTGAGAACTGAAGGTAAACACTTAACTGACCACCTACAACTGTTAACTGGCCAGTCAGAGTTCATAAGACAAACCAACTGGCGTTATGTTATGCCCACTTTGTTTGATACAATTAAGTAACTGTCACCTCATCAACTAATCACAGTTCAAAAGTAACATGTATTTTATCTCCCCTTTTCTTGCAACTGACTGGAATCACATGTCAGCCTTTAGAAATCTCCAATGTACAGAATTAGGTAAAAAAAAACAAAAAAAACAATTCTTAAATGTCTGAGCTAACTTATTCACAAGGTTAAGTGCAGTACAAAAATGTTGGTCATGATCTTTGACCTTGAACCTTATTCCATAGTTTTATGGTCGCTTAACTTGTCTCACATACTGTGAATTAGATATCTCTGTATGCCAAGTTTGGTTAAAATCCTTAGTTAATATTTGAATGTTTGTATTCAGAAGCCATTTTGTGGTATGTTTGCCACCATTTTCATTTAGGCCAATGAACTATCGTATGAAGTGCTTCAGTGAAAATTCCATGTTATTATGACCATCCATTTAGGAACAGTAACGATGAGAATTTCAACATGGTCAGTGTATAGAAGATAGTGGAAATCATATCCTCACAATTTTCATTGAAGACCACCAGTAACTACATATCATAAGAAATATTTTAGCAAAAGCCCAATGCCGATATGACCATCTGATTAGGAGAAGTAGTAATAATATTTTTAGAATGGTCACCGTGTGGCCATATCAGACATTTGGAGGTGCACAATTTTCATTTAGGATCAATTAGACCAAAGAAATCAGATCAAGTAGTTCTGGAACAGTAGTGATAACAAGATTCTCCAGATGGACACTGGTGGTGGCCATGTTGGAACTAGACCTCATAATCAAACTGTGTGCCATGTTTCATGACTCTCCTCCAAATAGTTTAGAAGTCCTAACAGATCCCAGACAACATGTCACACACCAGACCATCACATAAACTCTGCTAGTCTTCAACCTTGAACTCAAAATCTTTGAGGACTGGATATCATACTTCTTAAAGATACCGATAGATCTACACGTGTTTTGAAAATCAAGTGGAATTTGTTTTATTACAGTAAAAAATTATGCAAATGGATGGGGACATGTTGGATGGGCAATTGACAGAGACTGAACAATGGATGCTACTATTAACAAGAACAACAATAACAACAAGAGGCCCAAGTAGGAGTGATATTGCTCAACTAGGTGGTTAGTATGTCAGCTTATGAATATAAATTCACATAGATTGAACGTCATTTATCTTCTTTCCTAGACAATATATATAGGAACACTTCATAATCATTTTTACAACCAGTATTGTCCCCTGGATCTCTCCCTGTCCCTGGGGATTAGGTACCGATTCAAAGTAACTGTTCACAGATGCACCCTTAAAATACAAACATTAACTCGGTATTATAATGGGAGGTATTCTGTGCAATCAGCATAGATTCCTGTGTCTGACCTTACTCTCTGGAGTCCTCACTTGGAAACCACTGAGATTTCCCATGCAAGGAAGCTGATGGCTCAATGGCTAAGGTGTTGGACTCCTCACCAGAAGGTTGCGGGTTGGATTCCCACCATCTAATTAGCTTGAATCCTCAATAATATGCATAAATCTTGATGATATGATCTCATGAGTGTTTACAAGCTCAGCCAATCATATGCAAGATAACTTCATTAATATGTGTGGATTTAGCTCATAACTGAACTCATCCATGACCTTGATGATATAAGCTAATACACCAAATCTGATCAAGATCTATCAGAAATATTGCCTCTAGAATGTTCACAAGCTCAGTCAATTAGATGCAAGATCACCTCATTAATATGTGTGGATTTAGCTCATAACTAAGAATAATCATAATACAGTAGGACCCTGCTATAGCACGAATTCGGATATAACATGATCTTGGCATGGCTCCCGAAATTTCATCTATTTTTTCGTACATGAAAAAAAAAAAAAAAATTCTTCAAAGTACGAAAAATAATATGTAAAATTTTTTATGAATCTGGAAATAATACAATCGTGGCATGACTACTGAAATTTTACAATAACTTCGCCAATTTCCTGAACTACTGCAAAGTTTTGTGCCAAAATAAACAAGATTTTGATTTAATAATTTGGCAAGCTGTATTGTATTTTTGAAGAAAATGTGTCTTATGATTGCATCTTTCTTTATATGAATAAAGATGCTGAACGTTTCTATTTGTGAATGTTCATTTCAAATGTGTCAGTAGTCAATCACTGCACTTTGATCTTAGTTTATTTTTGAAAGATGTCAGCTCATTTTAAAGCTGACAAGTGTTAATCTCTTCTTTGTGTTTGTCTTCAATACATTCTGTGTACAATCGTTGTTCAAACAATAGCTGACATATGTTTGCTCATTCAACTGCATACACAGCCAAGCACCAAACAATGCGGTGGTTGATAAAAGATTTGCACCTGAATTTATAAATCAATTAATTTAAGTCATTGACAATCGTCAAAGTCAATCTCAAAGCTAAAGGTTGTTCAAACCATGTGGCAATGATTTATAAAACATCAAAAAAAAAAAAAAAAAAGAAAGCCACCAACGCGCACACATGGCTTGGCAGTGTTGTTAGACAATCGCCACGCAATCAGTTGACCAGTGAATAATACTGTACATTCGCTATAAAAATGACCCCATTGTTGATTAACAATAATTCTTGCTGTAGTCATTCAAATAAATAGGTGTCAGAGTTTTAATTAGTAGTTATTTACAATGGGTAACAGTACACGGAAACGTAAAGCTTTTACTGTTAAAGAGAAGCTTGAAGCCATGGACAGGATTAAGTCCGGCGTTTCCACAAGTCACGATTTAATTCCCAAGTGATATTTCCCCAAGTTATCTGCCAGTGCAAGTGGACCGATAAGCCTTTGGCTTGTAAAAGCACACCCTTTGTTTTCAAGTTGTTTTCCCACGTGACAACCCTTTGATCAGGCCGCGAGTTTGATACTTGTTACGTGCCAAGTAACAGAGGGTGGTTATTTGAACTCCCTGTGATTTTGCTGCACAACTGACACGTGTCGAGTTGCATCCTTTAATAGATTTCTGACTTTATGATCAAAGTGTCACTTGCAGAGCCCAAGCTCAGTCTCTGCATAAGCACCCATATACGACAGTAAAGCTGAGGAATCGGAGTCTGACGTGATTTATGATGACTAGATGACGACGATTTACAATGACTAGATGACGATGTAGGATTTCAGAACTTTATCAGACAATGATATGATACTTCTGTGAGCATATTTTCAATGGAATTATTATGGACTCACTCCTACTCATGCCATGAGATCGGTTGGTGAGTACACGTGTTGGCCCTTTAACTATTCATGCTATACAATAGACATGTACATATAAATGTACCAATGCATGGTTCTCTGAATAAAGCAAAATATCATTTGTGCAATCTCTGTTTCCACTACATGTGTATTTCTCGTTTAATATGCATTGATTTAAGATGGTAACTGTGCCAATGAAGCACGTTGTTTTGAGCCCACAATTTACCCCCCCCCCCCCCATTTTTGTTGGTGCATGCATCATTTTCTTCAGCTAAATGGCTTGGTTTTGTCTGGGTTGGTTATAGCACGGTTCGGGACATAGCACGATCTCGTTTTGTGGACCCCAACCATCGTGTTATAGCGGGGTCCTACTGTAATAAGGTCTTAATGTTCTGACGGTTACCCAAGTAGCATCTAAGACCTAATCTCCCTTAGGGCCCTTGATGACACAATGCAACACATAAGCTCAAATACACTTGAGCCCTGTGTGCTTGATAAGACAATCATGTGTATCTGTGTGTATTTAGACTTACTTTTAAGAATTTTCAGGCCCTCACTCTCTGGCCTTCTCTTTCTTGAGGGTTCTGAAGATATAAAAGATACAAAATTATCCACATTTAAAATTTTATTGTTTAAATGCAGATAAGGCCCACGCCAAAAAAATATATGTGTTTCCAATTGCACTGGTTTTAAAATTAGGGTAGGCAGGTAGTTTTTTTTTTTTTACATTATACATATATTAAATTATACATATATTAAATAATATTTCAAGCACTTCAAAGTACTGGGCAAAACTGGCTCAATTAGATGCCAAAATAAATTTCGCAATGTGCTTTCTTGAAGACAAAAAAAAAAAAAGGAAAAAAAAAAAAAGAAATAAAAAATATATAATAATTTTTTTTTCCGGGTGGTGGTGGTGGTGGGGGTGCTAGGGAATGAGAAACAGGTATGGTTGTATGGTTGGCTGACTGGAAACACAATTTATAATAAAAAAAAATTTGGCCTAAGCTATTTTTATAGACAAAATCTTGTGGGGTTTTTTCTTCTAGTTTCTTGTCCACTATTTTCAAAGGATCAAATTTCCTGCAGGTTTTTACTTACTTTAAAAGTTAGCAAAGTAACCTCTGGAGTACAGCAAAAATGGGCACATGCAACTAATTCAACACCCATAGACTGTGTTGTTAATATTTTTTTCAAAATTACTATACTTTTGATTCAATTAAATTGCCAAACATTTGGTACGGACACTTATTTTATATTTTTCATAATCAGTGGGGTTTATGCATATTATTCTTTTGTTATTTCCAAACCATTCTTTTTTATCCTTATATCACATACAGAATTCATGCTATAATTTGAAGAAAAAAAGTTTAAAATTGTTGAAAACTGAAATCAGGTTTGCAGGGAGGAAAAAGCAGTCAAGCACTTTATTTTCATGCACAAAAAAGTTCTAACTCTGAAATCTAGCTCGTGCAAAATCTAAATTCAACAAGCACTGAATTTATTCCAAATCAAAATATTTCACATTGATTCCACAGACCTCATCAATAAATAATTCACTGACATTTTCCCATGTTTTATTGCCAACTCAGGACAGTTTCCTCTGTTTTATCCAGCTTCTGTTTTACTGGGAATATTTTAAATGAAATTGACACTTTTCCATAGAAAATATACTAAACCCCATGGAGAAGCAGAATTCCATCGAGAGAAAAAAACAAAAAAAACAACAAAAGTTTGAATCCAGAATATCTAGTGATAGGTGTGCACTGACAGTGATAAAATGAAAAATGGTACACATTAATTTCAAGCCTACTATTTGCATACAATCCACACGGAGGCTTATTCCGAAAACGATCACATTTGAAATTCCAGTTATTCTTTTCAGCCAATCAGCCACCTTGATTCTCTTAACTTGGGTAATTAATTTTCCACTACTTACAGGCTGGTTCCATAGCTCACAAAATAACTGGTTGTATTGAAACATTGGTTATCTTCAATAGGGTACTTAATAGTCCACCACTGAGAGACTGGTTCCATAGCTCACATAATATTTAGTTGTATGGAAACTTGTTGTTGTGGGTTTAATGCCATTTTTTCAGCACCTGAAAGGCTATACATGGCGCCCAGTATATTTGGTGGAGGAAGAACCCGGGATGAACCACTGACCCACGGGAAGCTACTGTCAAGCTTTCTCACATACCCATGTTAGCCGAGCCAGAGACTCGAACCCACGAAGACAGAGGTGAGATGTGTGAGTGATCTGTAAATGTGAATGCCTTAGACCACTCTACCATCCGGGGCCCCAGTTGCATGGAAACATTGATTATCTTAAATAGGGTATTTAATATTCCACCACATACTGACTGGTTCCATAGCTCATATAATAATTAATTGTGTGGAAACAAATGGTATATGGTATTGCACTTTTGACAATGCTACTGTGATTGGTTTGGTTTTTATGGATTTAATGCCATTTTTCAGCACATGATAGGCTATACATGGCCGCCAGTATATCTGGTGGAGAAAGAACCCCGGAAAATCCAAGGAAGAACCAGCGACCCACAGAAAGCTACTGGCAAGCTTTCTCACATAACCACATTGGCCGACAACACTACTGTGATCCTGGAAAATGAGCAATCCTGGTATACTCCGAGTCATTCTTCTGTAAATGTCAAAGTTGTAACTTAATGGATATGAATTAGAAATTGTGCATGTAATGCATGTATGCCCCCACTGATTTAGCTTTGTTAGTAGACTGCTCTAAGGCATTTAGCGTTGTTAGTAGACTGCTCTAAGGCATTTATCGTTGTTAGTACTCGGCTCTAAGGCCATATCATTGCTAGTAGACTGCTCTAAGGCCAATATCGTTGTTAGTAGACTGCTCTAAGGCCAAAACAATCAAAGTGCACAAAAGTCAAAATGATTAAAATTTGAGATTTTTTTTAAATAATGCCCTGAAAATATTACAAATCCAGCTTTATAAAAATAGAAACAGACCTCATCATTATTATTTCTCTACCTCAAATGGTGTTTGTTCAATTGTATAAAAAGCTTTGTCAAATCTTGTCACAACAGTCCAAGTCCTAAATGTAAAGAAAAAATGTACACTGAAGCCTTATGACAGCCCAAAAATCCAATAAGTCACGTATATCAAATGTAAACCAAGTTTCATCTGTCTACATCAAATAATTTTAGCCAAATCAAGCAAACAAGGGTTTCATAAAAAAAGTATGTCAAAAAAGCTTAAAAATGTGCAAAAAGACCCTGAAATATTGTTGCAATGGTCTGAAAATATATTTACGTCATTTATGTATATAAATATGCCCACCAAATTTCATTAGTCTATCTTAAAGGGTTTTTGCTTTGATCTGAAGGTCTAATTAGTCATCTACTTATGACCTTGATATAGTGTGTGTGTGTAGAACTTCAAGTCTATTAAGATAAATAGTTTTTGTGCTATTGTGATAACACAAATTTGATCCAGATGAATAGTGCAGACATACAGACTTAAAGATATTCAGATGGACAGATAGAAGTAAAAGTGTTATGTATGATGTTTATATAATATTATAAATATTTTAGGAAATTATAAATGTTTCTTCACTTTAATATTTGCTTAAATCTTAATGTTATCAGGAAAAACATGTTTAACTAGTGTCCTTGAATTAGGTTGTTTTGATCAATATGTTTTCTCAATTTGAAGGTCAAGGTTGAATTTTGTTTACAAGTAAAAATTCCATTAAAATGACACACATTCTAGAACATTCTGTCATGTGACCAATCTAGAACATTCTGTCATGTGACCAATCTAGAACATTCTGTCATGTGACCAATCTTTATATATACCATGTTTGGTAGACATTTTTTAAGTTCGACATTACCATCAGTCTTGTAAAGAGCTATTACAGTTGTGAAAATTCATTCCAAATTCTAAGAGAGGAATTATTTTAAATATTCATTGGATTATAACAGTGCTCACAAACTTTTGGATTTTGGATTTTTAATTGATGATTTTGGAATTTATCAGAACTTATTCAGAGATTTTGGAATACTTCATTTTGACATCAACACATCAAGATTTCTAGTACATCAGGACTTTGGAGACCATTGGCACATAGTAACATTCAAGGACACATTCGTGAATTCGGAACATTCTATATTTAGGACTTGTGATTAAAACAATCATTCTTATTGGATTATTAGGATTTCAAAACACATTACTGTAAGTGACTTTTTGATTTTTCATTTTAATTATCTAGTAATAAATTGCTTGTTGAAATTTTACTTGATTTGTTGGTTTCACTTTCTTTCTGTTACATTTTTCTTAGACCATAGAGTCGTAACAGAAATTGGGGGCTCGTCTTCTGGGATCTGAATTTCTTTAAAGCATATTAGAGATATTAAAGTTATCTTTGAAATTCATATTGATTTTGTCTCTGAATTTTTTTTGTCTTTGGCAAAGATTTTTAAATAGAGAAATTTGTTTTGTGTGAAACCAACAAGCATTTACAATGCCATCTAATGTTCAGAATTTCATTTCAAAACCTACCCAGGAGGGGTTAGAGTGCATGAGAAAGGATGAGTTGCTCGAGCTTGCCAGAAAATACAGTCTATCTGAGGCAAAGGTATCATTGACAAAACAGGAGATAAAGATTATTTTGATTCAGTATTTAGTAGGAAAGGGAATTTTTGAAAATAGTGCTTTAAGTTCGAAGAGAAAGCCTGTATCTGGTTCTGACAGGAAATTAAGGGAATTAGAGTTAAAGAACCAGATGGATTTAGAGTTATCAAAGCTTCAGATTCAGAGAGAGAGAGAAAAAGAAGAGAGGCAGATGGAGAGAGAAAAAGAAGAGAGGCAGATGGAGAGAGAGAAAGAAGAGAGGCAAATGCAGATGGAGAGAGAGAAAGAAGAGAGGCAAATGCAGATGGAGAGAGAGAGAGAGAAAGAAGATAGACAAATACAGATGCAGATGCAAAGAGAAGAAAGGGAAATGCAATTTAAGTTAAGAGAATTAGAACTGGCAAACAGAGCACACTCCACTCCTTTAAACACAAGTCCAGGTTTTGATGTTACTAGATATATTAGGTTAGTACCCCCTTTTCAGGAAAAAGAAGTAGATAAATACTTTCTTCATTTCGAGAAAATAGCTGAAAACTTGAAATGGCCCAGAGAGCATTGGACTTTGTTATTACAAAGTGTACTTATTGGCAAAGCTCGTGAAGTATACATTTCACTGTCAGTACAACAAAGCACTGATTATGATGTGGTTAAGGAGTACATCTTGAAAGCTTATGAGTTGGTACCAGAGGCATATCGACAAAGGTTTAGGAATTGTAGAAAAGAAACTGGACAAACTCATGTCGAATTTGCAAGGGATAAAGAACAACTATTTGATAGGTGGTGCTCAGCCAAGAAAGTTGATCAAGCTTATGATAACCTCAGACAGCTCGTATTAATTGAACAGTTCGAGAGGTGCATCCATAGTGATGTTAAAACCTATCTTGACAAGCAGAAAGTGGAAACTTTGGAAAATGCTGCTCGTATGGCTGATGATTATTCCTTGACTCAAAAATTTCATTTGGAAATAAGTCGTCCTCTCAGCAGTTTTCTGGTAAAAAACCATTTCAATCTCATTCGAGTACTTCCAAACTTCACAACAGCACAACTGTTAGGAATCAAACATCTGATAAGACTGATCAGAAATCCTTATCATTTCCTACGTGCACTTATTGTAAAAAGAAAGGGCACGTTATTTCTGATTGCTTCAAGTTGAAAAATAAGCAACAGAGTAAAGACAGAGCTTTTCCAAATGCTCTTATTTCTACGAGGTCAAGGTCACGGTCTTGTATTGAAAGCAATACATTTGTTGGGTCAAACAAACCCCAGTCTGATTCTATTTTGGAGGCTTATTAACCATTCATGTCAGAAGGTTCTATATCACTTATTGGTGATTCTGCCAAACCTATCCCAATTAAAATATTAAGGGACACTGGAGCTTCTCAGAGTCTTTTATTATCAGGTACTTTGCCTTTGTCTGAGGAGTCTTCTTCAAGTGAAAGTGTTCTTGTTCAGGGAGTAGAGTGCGGCTTTGTAAATGTTCCTCTCCATTGTGTAAATTTGGCATCAGACTTAGTTTCTGGACCTGTGACTGTTGGGGCAGTGACTTCTTTACCCATAGAGGGTGTTCATTTATTACTAGGCAATGACCTAGCTGGAGATAAGGTTGTGGTTAATCCACTTGTAACTGACAAGCCTTGTTTGGATCAGAAAGTTGATCTTGTCGAAACTGAAATCCCTGATTTGTACCCTGCTTGTGCAGTTACTAGAGCTATGGCAAAAAGAGCTCTTGAGATTGATGTTGATCAGGATATTATTCCTTTAGCTGACACATGTATTGGTCAGTTTTTTGATGAGGTCACTTTTTCCTCAGGTATTGATCAATCAAATGGTATTGATCACAGTGATCCTCTTTTGGCAACTCATTCTCTTTGTTCTAATCAGGATGACAAACGACAA
The DNA here is from genome assembly GCA_029931535.1 of Margaritifera margaritifera. Classification (NCBI taxonomy): domain Eukaryota; kingdom Metazoa; phylum Mollusca; class Bivalvia; order Unionida; family Margaritiferidae; genus Margaritifera; species Margaritifera margaritifera. Next base: position 5,172,560 of record JAQPZY010001633.1, read on the forward strand.
TCCCTTGTCGTTGAACAGGAGCAAGATCCCGAGATATCTTGTTTGTTTCAGAGGGCTATTAGTGAAACTGAAGCCACACAAGTTCCAGTGTGTTACTTTGTGAAAAATGGGGTCCTTATGAGGAAATGGAGACCACCTGATGTACCCGCTGGTGACGAGTGGTCAGTGAGCTATCAAATTGTTGTTCCTAAGTCATATCGACAGGAAATTCTTAATTTAGCCCATGAAACTCCTTTAGCTGGTCATTTAGGAGTCCGTAAGACTTATCACAAGATCTTGAATCATTTTTATTGGCCGAAACTCAAACATGATGTTTCTAAATACTGCAGATCTTGTCACACTTGTCAAATGGTAGGAAAACCCAATCAGAAGATACCTAGGGCTCATTTGCAACCTATTCCTGCATTTGATGAACCATTTAGTAGAATAATAGTAGACTGTGTTGGTCCTTTACCTAAAACCAAGTCAGGCAACCAATACTTGTTGACCATCATGTGTACATCTACAAGATTTCCAGAGGCAATTCCTCTGAGAAATATAAAAACTAAAACTATTGTGAAAGCTTTGGTGAAGTTTTTTACACTTGTTGGCCTTCCCAAATCTGTCCAGTCAGATCAAGGGTCAAATTTTATGTCTGGAATTTTCCAACAAGTTATGCATGAATTAGGCATCCAACAGTTTAAATCTTCTGCCTATCACCCTGAAAGTCAAGGTGCTTTGGAAAGATTTCATCAAACTTTGAAGAATATGATTCGATCATATTGCTTTGATACAGAAAAGGATTGGGATGAGGGTGTTCATTTGTTGTTGTTTGCTGTTAGGGAATCAGTTCAAGAGTCGTTGGGTTTTAGTCCCTTTGAACTAGTTTTTGGTCATACTGTCCGTGGACCATTGAAATTATTGAAAGAGAAACTTCTTTCAAATGAAGACTCAAAGATTAATCTTCTTGATTATGTCTCTGATTTCAAATACAAGTTGTCAAAGGCCTGTGAAGTAGCAAGAACTAATCTTCACAATACCCAGTCAAAAATGAAATTAAGGTATGACAGAAATTCACATGAAAGGAGTTTTAAACCTGGTGACAAAGTTCTGGCTCTCTTTCCCATACCTCAGAATCCTCTTCAGGCTAAATTTTTTGGTCCTTATACCGTTGAAAAGAAAGTAAATGACTTAAATTATATCATTAACACTCCTGGGAGACGGAAACAGAAACAACTTTGTTATATAAATATGTTAAAGGAATATTTTGACAGAGATAGCTCAGCTAATTATTTAGTTAATTTAGTTGTACCTGTCCCACACAGTGAAGATATCAACGATGGAGTACGATCAGACTATAGTGACTCTGGTATAACCAATCTTCGGAATTCAGAAATATTGAACAACCTAGACCAGAAACTTTCACATCTACAACAACAGGAAAGAAATGAACTAAAACAGCTATTACATGACTATGAGCACTTGTTTCCTGATGTTCCAACACGAACAAGTAAAATTTATCATGACGTTGACATTGTAGATTCTGCGCCTGTGAAACAGCATCCTTATAGGATGAATCCTCTCAAACAGAACTATCTGAAGAAAGAAATTCAGTATTTACTGGAGAATGATTTCATAGAACCAAGTAAAAGTAACTGGAGTTCACCATGTATTCTTGTTCCCAAGCCGGATAATACATTCCGTATGTGTACTGACTATAGAAAAGTCAACAGTGTCACCAAAACTGATTCATTTCCAATCCCAAGAATGGACGATTGCATTGATAAAATTGGAAAAGCGGAATATGTCACCAAGTTTGACCTTTTAAAAGGATTCTGGCAAATTCCACTGACGGAAAGGGCAAAAGAAATTTCAGCATTTGTAACTCCAGATGGACTTTATCAATATAAAGTCATGCCGTTTGGAATGAAAAATTCGCCTGCAACGTTTCAACGTCTGATGAACATGATAACATTTGGTCTTGATAATTGTGACGCTTATATCGATGACTTCATTATCTACAACAACACCTGGGAAGATCATTTGGAAACCATTCGTAAATTCTTCGATCGACTCAGTGATGCGAATCTGACAATTAATTTGAGCAAAAGTGAGTTTTGCCATGCTTGTGTCACATTTTTAGGACATATTGTGGGACAAGGTCAAGTTAAACCTATAGAAGCTAAGGTCAAAGCTATCTCTGAATTTCAAGTTCCAATTTGTAAAAAGCAACTGATGCGATTTCTAGGTATGGCTGGATATTATCGGAAATTTTGTTCCAATTTTTCCAAAATTGCTGAACCTTTGACAAGTTTATTGAGTAAGAAAGCCAAATTTTATTGGTCTGACAAGTGTCAGGAATCTTTTGACAAGTTAAAGGCCATGCTTAAGAATGCACCAGTTCTTTCTGCACCAAATTTCAGCCAATCATTTAAATTATCTGTTGATGCAAGTGATGTAGGGGTTGGTGGAGTATTGATTCAGGAAGACAAAAGTGGTGTGGATCACCCTGTGTGTTATTTTTCTAAAAAACTAAACAAGCACCAGAAAAATTATTCCACAATTGAGAAGGAATGTTTGGCTTTGATATTGGCTTTACAGCATTTTGAAGTGTATGTTACCTCAGCTCTTTCTCCAATTATTGTGTACAGTGATCACAATCCCCTTACTTTCATCAACAAAATGAAAGATAAAAATCGGAGATTGTTGAGATGGAGTTTGATATTGCAGGAATATAACACTGACATCAGACACATCAGGGGAAAAGACAATGTGATTGCAGATGCACTCTCACGTGCCTAGAAATGTAATATTGTTTGATGTAATTAAGTCCAGTATCATAAAACATGTTCTTATGTAACTTTGGTTATTATAGTATTAGATGTATATTCAAAAGAAAGCTTTATTATATAAATCTTTCTTTTTCTTTATGAGGGGAGGTGTTATGTATGATGTTTATATAATATTATAAATATTTTAGGAAATTATAAATGTTTCTTCACTTTAATATTTGCTTAAATCTTAATGTTATCAGGAAAAACATGTTTAACTAGTGTCCTTGAATTAGGTTGTTTTGATCAATATGTTTTCTCAATCTGAAGGTCAAGGTTGAATTTTGTTTACAAGTAAAAATTCCATTAAGATGACACACATTCTAGAACATTCTGTCATGTGACCAATCTAAAACATTCTGTCATGTGACCAATCTTTATATATACCATGTTTGGTAGACATTTTTTAAGTTCGACATTACCATCAGTCTTGTAAAGAGCTATTACAGTTGTGAAAATTCATTCCAAATTCTAAGAGAGGAATTATTTTAAATATTCATTGGATTATAACAGTGCTCACAAACTTTTGGATTTTGGATTTTTAATTGATGATTTTGGAATTTATCAGAACTTATTCAGAGATTTTGGAATACTTCATTTTGACATCAACACATCAAGATTTCTAGTACATCAGGACTTTGGAGACCATTGGCACATAGTAACATTCAAGGACACAGCCGTGAATTCGGAACATTCTATATTTAGGACTTGTGATTAGAACAATCATTCTTATTGGATTATTAGGATTTCAAAACACATTACTGTAAGTGACTTTTTGATTTTTCATTTTAATTATCTAGTAATAAATTGCTTGTTGATTTTTACTTGATTTGTTGGTTTCACTTTCTTTCTGTTACATTTTTCTTAGACCATATAGTCGTAACAAAAGAATATACATCTTTCTAATATCACAGTGGGGGTATACAAAATTGACACCATAATGTAATCAATGATAACATAGCTCGCCTATATAAAACTTAAAGTAGTCTTCAGCTGCCATTCTAAACATTAATTGTCCTGCAGAAAATAATTTAGACAAAAGAGATTTCGACAGATAAATGTTGGTCCCTATGACAGATCATACAAGACGTATAACAATAAAAAAGAACATTCTTTTCTGCTGTATCAGATTAAAATGTACTATAATGATTTTAGAAAAGACTAGATGTTAACTTTGTTTTTCAATTGTTTAAATCATTGTTCTTGAAATCTGCTTTAGAAGCTATTATTCTCCATCCCAGAAGCCATATTTTACTCGATGAAAGTCACAGGCTCGGAATAACAATGTAGGCATAGCCTACAGAACAAACATCACGTTTTTGCGATTCCCCACTCATTCCAGTGGACGTGGACAGAGGGGCAGGGGATTAAGTGCCCACTATGAGTAGTGCAAGTCCACTCAATCTGGTGGATTTTCCCCCTAGTCTAGTGTAAATCCACTCAATCTAGTGGAAGTCCATCATGGATTTTATTGCAGCTGTAGTGGGTTTTATTGCACACCTCGGTGATTCTATTGTAGTTGTTCTGCGAGTCAACACACTAAACAAACAGATGGGAGAAACTCTGACACAGTAAACACAAAATTGGCAGGTGTCAATTTCATACCTTTACCTGTACAGTGGCAAAATTTCTTTTAGTATTTATCAGTAGCCTGGTTAATAATACATACAGATGAATGCACGTAATGCAGAAAAAAATATGAGGTTTTATACTTCTTGGATATCGTCCCAACCCTGTCCATGACAGCGTACCTAAAAAAAAAAAATTGCTTAGCTACAACGTACATCCCTGCTGATTGAATACATGTATATGTACCCGTTAGCATATACAGAAGTGGAAATTTACATACTAATCTGCATCAAGCTGTAACTTCGATGTTCTTTCTCAATAAATGATATTTCATACAAGTTTTTGGTGTACTGGTACTGGTTATTAATTTGTCATAGTTTCCCTTCAATTTTCATACTATTTCCAAGACCCACTTTGAATAAATCACTGATAGCAGTAATATATATAAAACTCGGAAAGAGATTACAAGCAAATATTTGATAAAAGTTTTTGGTGTACTGGTTATTAATTTGTCACAGTTTCCCTTTAATTTCCATACTATTTCCAAGACCCACTTTGAATAAATCACTGATAGCAGTAATATATATAAAACTCGGAAAGAGATTACAAGCAAATATTTGATAAAAGTTTTTGGTGTACTGGTTATTAATTTGTCACAGTTTCCCTTTAATTTCCATACTATTTCCAAGACCCACTTTGAATAAATCACTGATAGCAGTAATATATATAAAACTCGGAAAGAGATTACAAGCAAATATTTGATAAAAGTTTTTGGTGTACTGGTTATTAATTTGTCACAGTTTCCCTTTAATTTCCATACTATTTCCAAGACCCACTTTGAATAAATCACTGATAGCAGTAATATATATAAAACTCGGAAAGAGATTACAAGCAAATATTTGATAAAAGTTTTTGGTGTACTGGTTATTAATTTGTCACAGTTTCCCTTTAATTTCCATACTATTTCCAAGACCCACTTTGAATAAATCACTGATAGCAGTAATATATATAAAACTCGGAAAGAGATTACAAGCAAATATTTGATAAAAGTTTTTGGTGTACTGGTTATTAATTTGTCACAGTTTCCCTTTAATTTCCATACTATTTCCAAGACCCACTTTGAATAAATCACTGATAGCAGTAATATATATAAAACTCGGAAAGAGATTACAAGCAAATATTTGATAAAAGTTTTTGGTGTACTGGTTATTAATTTGTCACAGTTTCCCTTTAATTTCCATACTATTTCCAAGACCCACTTTGAATAAATCACTGATAGCAGTAATATATATAAAACTCGGAAAGAGATTACAAGCAAATATTTGATAAAAGTTTTTGGTGTACTGGTTATTAATTTGTCACAGTTTCCCTTTAATTTCCATACTATTTCCAAGACCCACTTTGAATAAATCACTGATAGCAGTAATATATATAAAACTCGGAAAGAGATTACAAGCAAATATTTGATAAAAGTTTTTGGTGTACTGGTTATTAATTTGTCACAGTTTCCCTTTAATTTCCATACTATTTCCAAGACCCACTTTGAATAAATCACTGATAGCAGTAATATATATAAAACTCGGAAAGAGATTACAAGCAAATATTTGATAAAAGTTTTTGGTGTACTGGTTATTAATTTGTCACAGTTTCCCTTTAATTTCCATACTATTTCCAAGACCCACTTTGAATAAATCACTGATAGCAGTAATATATATAAAACTCGGAAAGAGATTACAAGCAAATATTTGATAAAAGTTTTTGGTGTACTGGTTATTAATTTGTCACAGTTTCCCTTTAATTTCCATACTATTTCCAAGACCCACTTTGAATAAATCACTGATAGCAGTAATACATATAAAACTCGGAAAGAAATTACAAGCAAATGCCATAATATTTATATAGAGCATGTATGATCATGAACACTGGAACATTATACATGTATGTCACAATTCTTTCCAAAGTATATTAAACTAAAAAAGATGCACGAACTATACTATGAAAGGTTCGTCTGTATTTTTATCCTTAAACTTTGAAAATAACATTGTTTATGAGAGAGTACAGCAATTTTTTAAATACACGGAATTGTGTAAACTGTATTGACTGTTGCGCTTTGACAGTGGCCATTCATGTCGTGAACAAAGTGATTTAAATGAGAAAAAAATTACTTCCTGTCCTCACTTTTTTCACGAATCTACATGCATCATCAGGCAATGGCTTATGAGTGCCATTCCAACTTTGAAGCCACCCACTACACCTGTTGCTGTAGCTCCCTGCCTCGAGTCAACAACAGTCAGTCAGGACACTTTCTTCATGTCATCAGCTAATGTTCAATTTCGCGCTTCGATGTTGCAAAATGTACCGTACAGTACATTAACTGCTGAATGAAAATATCACAAAACCATACACTGTAGAAGTAAAAAGATGTTAGTTCGTGAAAAACAAATTTGGACTGAGAATCGCATTTGATGTGAAGTTCTCATATTATCGTGTAAAACTGGTCTCTAGCATCATATGAAAAACTAAATATAATTATTTTCATTTTCCCATTTAGAGACCTAGCATTTAACTTAAATTTAGAAAAAAAAAGTGTAATCGCCTTGATGCACGTCTAAACTTCAAGCTAAATCCCATCCCCTTCATCTTTCTTTCTCTCCCAGCCTACAACTCCTCCCCCACTCCACTGCATAATAAGCAAATAGAGCATAAGTCTTAAATGACTTCAATTAGGACAGTTCCTAGCAGCTACTGGTCAATGTCATCCTTCAATGTTCCAAAATAAACACTGCTGAATGAAAAAGTTTCTTGTTGTCACAAAATCAAATGCTTTAAAACTAAGAAGATATTAGTTTGTGAAGAATGAATTAGATAGAGAAATGCATAGCTGTTAAGTTTTGATATTATCGCATAAAAGTGTTTTCTAGTGGTACATAAAGCAAACTATATATAGTATTTTTATTTTCCTGATAAAGGACCAAGCATTTAAATGTAACAAGCTGCAATGGTCCTGATTCACATCTAAAATTATGAATATTTTATTTTCAAAAAATCGCAACGCGTGTAATTTTGTTAAAGCTAAACCCTATCACACCCCTAGCCCCAGTAGCGCACAGAGTAGAAGTTAAATTTCTTAAATCAGAATTCAAACATGTCGTGGGAATATTGTTATGAAAACACCACAGGCTTCTGTTTCATGAAGCCACTTAAGCAGGGATAACATCCTGTAATGCAAGCACTCAAAAGACGTGAATGAAAGAGCATTAGATATACAATTAGTGCATCAACCCTGCATCAGGGCATTACTTTTATATGCATACACATATCCATATAAAAAATTCTTAGTAGGTGAAAGATTACCAGCTGTATGTGAATGAGTTTTAGATGGCGAGTCTTTGAATATTTACATCTACATACATGTACTGTTGTGCATCAAGTGGTAACTTCAGTGTTTTCTCAATAAATGATATTTCAGAAAAGAGCTTCTTGTACTAGCTATTAATTTGTCATAGTTTTCCTTTAACGTCTACACTGTTTCCAAAACCGTCTTTAAAGAAGTTATTGAAAGCAGGATGCATATACCTTTATCTGTAGACTTTGAAAATTACTGATTATTTGAGAGTATGATAATGTTTAAATGTGCCGAATAATGTTCGATCGACATTACCGGTAGCTTTTATCGCTAACTTGGCAACAGGAATTGATAATTAGAGAGTATGCATTTTTTAAAAATGTGCTACATTCATCTTCATTTTGGAATTCATCTACTGACAAAATTTAGAAATACAATTTTGATTCCACTTTTTATTTAAATAAGTAAATAGGTAAATTGCTGCTTAGCAATTCATTTTGTTTTTAATAAGAATTTATACAATTCATTGGGTTATTAACCTATTAGTGTGCTTTTTCGTATTTTCTTATTATCTATTGTCAAATCTGATCATAATTAACCATGTATGAACTTGATGCTTCAGCAATTTAATAGACTAAATGTCTAATGAGTGAGCATTACTGCAATAATCAAGGTGAACCTGACAATATTCACAATGACCTTAGAATAATTATGAATGGTTCAGAATAAACAGGAAATAATTGGGATTTACAACCTCTGACACCAAAACTTTTCCACCTCCAGGTCGGAGTAGTTAACGAAGTTCTACCAGGGATACCAGTTTAAAGCCGTGAAAAATAAGAAGCCACATATTTACAGCAATAAGTGCAATTAGAGATAGATTTAATAGCCTTGGCAAACACATGGCTTAGCAATTTCGGGTGAATTACAAGGAATTATTGATAGATACATGTATGATGTGTTCAGCTTGTGTGTAAATACAGTACAAGTTAAACAAGGGGGAGAAAGAAGTATGAACAAGAAGAAGTTCCACTTAGATAAAGCTAAAACCATATTGAAGTACAAAACTGGAGGCTAATTTTATTGTATGGTAAATGCAATCGCTTCTACAGTACAGATCACATGATTTTTCGGAACCCCACGCATCGTGGTGGGGGTGGAGAGTGAATTGAGAGGATTAAGAAAAAACCCTCCACCATCACTCCACGCGTCCTGACGGAGTTGTCACGGAGAATAGCCCTGCACACCACGCTTTCTCGCGGAGTTGCATCCGATCACCACCGCAGAGTGGATGTGGTCTCGATAATATGGGCGTGGTTTATTGTTTATCACCCATGCAAGCAGAGGTTGAGAGAGAGACAAGGGGGGGGGGGATGGGCTCCGATTTAGCTACATCGTTATCACTCTGGCGAGCAATTTGCTAACTTTTTGATACTGTAGTAATTCAGTTAATTATAAATATTTCCTTGTTCTAAGGAAAAAATGTATGATACATAGTGCCAAAACATTTTTTAGATGATTGAAACATAATGACAATGCCTCGCAAACTGTATTAATACTACATTTTGTGCAATGAATCTAAATTTTTTTTCTTCAATACTATGTTATCGGAATCTAACATGCATTCATATCCTTATTTCTTTTTCAGTAAACGCAAAACAAAATTTTAATGATCATATGAAAGTCAGTGATATTGTACTACCTGCAATAATAGGAACGATAAACATCGAACAAATTAATAACAAAGCTGCAGTAATACCTGACTGAAGTGAAACAAAATCGCACAAGTTCAGATGGTTACTCCATGCATGAGTACTCATTCACATATTGTACGATTTTTTCTGACATCCAATCGCTTAAATAAAGCATTAAGATTTCACATCGTTATTTTATTTTAAACTGTACTAATTTGCATTAATTACCAAAGTAGCGGGGTTTTTTTTATATCACAAATGGTCGCAAAAGGTCATCCTAGATACATGTAGTTGACACGTGCAAGTAACCTAGCACAAGAGAAGCCATCAACACTGCTGATATTGACGTGTTAATTTCATGTGCTAACTGTTAACCTAAAAGTACAACAGCAGCGCTTCTGTGGGTTTGTTTTCTTTGCCACTGATTTGACAAACTTGCGCATCAGATGCAATTAATGTTTAACTTTTTCTTTTCTGTTCATTTTCCTATTGCATAATATGCATAATACAGAAAAATAAGATTAATTATTTTAGATCATTAACTCTTCTTAGTAAAGTTCCCTCCCCCCCTCTCTCTCATACTATGCAAAATACAGAAAAATGATCAATAAAAGACCTCTCCCACCTCTCTCTCTCTCATAAAATATGGAATCCAAAGCACTACCGTGCAAGTCATTGTAATCTATTACTATTAAAAACCTTTTTTTTCTTTTGTACATGCTTCAGTAAGAGTTTAAGTATTCCATGATTGGCTAGCTTTCTTCAATTAGTGGCTGCCTCATTCACACTAAGCCAAAAAGATGTTCCTGCCATTTAAGTTTTTCGTGATTCTGCTTATGTTTTAAAGAGTTTTTCACTAATGCGAGTTTCAAAAATAATGCTAAAATGCTTATTAATGTTAACCAAAATGTTTCTTTTTTGCTGCTTGACATGTCGACATTTTTAGTCAATTGTCAGAAATAAAATATTAAAATCTGACTGAATATAAATCTCAACGTACACAAACTGAAATCTGGAAACATTCAGTAGTGGTAAACAAGTAATAACATGCTAGAAATTATAGCGCTATGGAGCAAAAAAGAAAGAAGGGGGGGGGGAACCGAAGTAAAAGGGATATATTTATTATTTATTAAAAATCGGGGTGGGGACAAGGCAACATGTCGGCCCCCCCCCCCAAGCAGAGACCCAAATGTGTGTGTGAGTCGCACATTTTATCCACTGGGCCACAGTAACTCGAGCTCACTAGCTGTAAAGCAATATACCACATACAGAAACACGCTCAATAACCAAAGGCTCTAACAGTCACAAACAGGAAACAGCATTCTTTAATATCTGTGTAAAAATAATTAAAAGAGTATATTTTATTTTTATATTTTCGCCGTAGAAAAAATGAGCAAATAATAGGATACAGGTGGAGACAATACATCCATGCAAAATGCTCTAAACTTGTTGGAAATTAAAATCTCTGAACATCTCAGATTTTAGAATTTTCCATATTATTTTTCATTTCGGTAATAAGCAGAGTTGAGATTAATTACTAACAATTATCAAACTTCCGTTGTTAATGGCGGTAACATAATTGCGGCTGTAAAGTACAACGTGCCAAGTCAGATGGCTTCATGTGTTAAAAACACACTGTTCCCAAGCTGAAACTTACATCATCCTTTGATGCAAACCCTTGCTAATATTTTACAACAGTGTTCACAATGGTCACTGCCTTGATTTCTGTAGAACATCCGCCAAAGTCAAGTCTTTATTAGGGAGAGACAATTGAATTTTCCAAGGGGGGGGGGGGGGAATGCATGAAAACAACTGTTTTCTCTGATTTTTGAAGTAGACGTTAATCTGTTCTATATTTCACTTAAAATAAATAAATATTGTGATGAAAAAACAAAAAATATCCCGGTCGAAAAAAACAAAACAACATATAAACCCCATATATTAAATGATCAGTCCCTTACAGTACACATGCAGTCATAATATTCAGCCTCGTGACTCTGCTATTACTGCTTAAAAACTAAGCACGCAGTTTACATTTCAGTGTAAATTCAGTGTTTTAGGTTTGTTGTTGTTGTTGGGGGGGGGGGGGTAAGCAGAAGCGGATGTCAATTTGGATTTTAATCATCCGTATCTCAGAGAATTACTTTCCTTTGGAACAAAATGATAAATTTATTCTGCTTGAGAAGCTCAGCAATGTGTGCTTCTCATCAAGTCAGTGCATAAGTTGTTCATATTTCTCTGAAATAAATTAAAATCATAAACTTATTGCAAAAGAAGTAGATCAACCTTTTATAAACAGTAATGTGTACTGAATATACAAGCCTTTTGAAATTATTTTTTTATTGTCCAAATATGATCAAAATAAAGATGACTGATTCTTCAAATGGTATCCAGTTGTAAATCAATCTTGACATCTCAGTCTTTCCATAGGTGGTCTTCATTCATTGGCTGTTCAGATGTCAATCAGTAATGTCGACTAGCCCCTCCACGGTGGAGTTTACATCGGCATGCCTGCCGAAACGTGGTGGTGATTTGTAGGTATTTATGCCAATTTATGCCTCAACCGCAGAGTGTTATCGTGGAGCTAGAGTGGAGGAGATTAAGTCCCCCACTGCGATGCGTGGGGTTCCGAAAAATCACATAAGCTGTACTGTACCTCAGTGCTGTTTGGGCGATTATGGGCATAATTTCAGTAATTTCACATTGTTGGCCTAACTGCTAAACCCAGTATAAATACGCATTTGAATCCATGTTCTTTGGCAACAAAAATGTTTTATTTGTATTCACGTCAACTTCTTAAAAAGGATAATTGGGTCAAGATGTAACAAATTAGTAGCTAAGCTGATAAACAATATTCGCTTGACATTCGGGGACAGTTTTCAGTATTTATCATGTGGATTGAAAGAATGTACTGTTCTAAATAAATTGTATCTGCATTAACTGAACATAATACATACAAGTTTATCTATTACAGAAAATATTTAAGTGCTTACACTTTTTTATTGGTTTCACAAGTCCATTTGTTATTAAACTCGTCAAATCGTCAAATAACCAAATCAGTATTTCTAAGTATATTTATTTAAGCTGTTGGTCATAGAATGCAGCATCATGTGCCTCGTGGAGTCTGAGTAAAAACAGTAGGTCTACAGTAAAAGCAAACACGTGTCTAGTTCCTGAGAAAATGTGTTGCATGGACATGTATATTTGGGTGGCAAGTACTAAACAGGCTGGACTAGTAGAGGTTGTATATTAGATATCGCTGTGTATATTTCATTGTGTGATAATGTTAAGCAAACAATATAAAAGTGACTGGGGGAATGAAAAAATAAATCACAGCATTTCTCGCATTCTTTTAATTTAATAGTGGAATGAAACCCACTAATACATATATTTACGCATGATTTCTTTTTCCTTTTGTTTGTTTAAAAACAGAATTTCCCTCTCTCTCTCTCTCTCATTAAATTTACTATAATTAAACTTTGTATAGTTTGTGAAGCACCTAAATAGTCTCAAGACTCTTTGCTCGGAAATTTATCTTTCATTTCTTGAAATACACGTATGTGAATACGTTTTAGTGGGTGAGTCTTTGAATATTAAACGGCATCACGTACAACTTAAAAAGAGTATTCTGCACTGTGTACTGCTGCTGAACCGACAGGTAAGTTCCACGTGATAGTGGGCGTCCACTATTACATAATCATATTGCTGCGACTTTCAAATGGGCAATAAAACCTAATCCGTCTACTACGAGCCACAACGTGGACAATCCACAATGACCACTATATCCGGTCCGTGACGGACACAGCGTGAAAAGGATTAAGGTTCATTGTGGGAATGTGGATTTTCACAAAAATGTGGAGCGTGTACTGTATATGACCATGATTAAAAGCATAATACATGTATCAGTAATTAAATTATTTTCCTACTACAGCCGAGATCTCACATAAAATACATTCAGTTCACTCATCTAAATACTCATTCAAATGCACAATAGTTAACATGTTGATGGCAACCTATCTCAATATAAAATGTAAAGTCTTGAATAAGAAAAATCTACCATTGAATAAATAGAGGATCTCAAGTGGGTAATGATTTAATATTAAATTTATGAAACTTGTTGAATAATTTCCAGCTTTTGCGAGCCAAGGCTTGCAAAAGCTGGAAAGTATTCAACTCTTTTTAATTCTTGCACATGAAAAACAGTTGCGAGTTTAATCAATAATGTACAATTCGATGACCAGTAACATTAACAAGTAAATCCTTTTTACAAATCATAATTCAAAGAGAAACTGTCCTTCCAGATCAATAAAACATTTGACATGGATGACATCATTTTTCAACACTGGATCTCCTATGGAAATTCCAGTGTGATGTCACTTATAGTTTGCTCGCTTTGAGTAGATGGTGTGCCATGTAGCAGTACATAGATTTTGATGACACTCTTTACAATGTTTCCACATAAAGTGTCTTGATTCCACTGAAGTAACATTCCAGTTGTTGGATATTCATGTGAAAGGATGATTACCGGTACTGGATGTAGAAATTCAACTAAATCTGGACTACAAAGGTGTTGCTGTGTATAAATAGTGATTCAAGATTGAATGTTTTGTGATTTGATATTTGCATTATTTGATTTGGAAGAATGCTGTGGTTCGATAACTTTCTGTCAGTTGGGAGACTGGTATTTGTTGACATTCTCATCAAGAGAGAGGTGAGTTTATTTACTCTGACAAGTTGACATTTAAACCATGCTTGTTGCGGGGGTTGAGATGCAATTCACTCATGTTCTAGTTTTACATTTGGATCCCCCAGCAGTCTATCAATTGTAAAGATCACGCCAAATTGTCAAATAAAAAGAAAAAAACCCCAAAAAAGTTCCAGAAGGCAAGGAAAATTCCCATGGTCACAGCCAATTAGTAATACGAATACTGCGTAACAATTTCATGGGCTTATTTCGACTGATCAGATTCACATAAAGTGATATGTTAACATGTTGACAAATCAAATATATTCAACTACTGTACACACATTGTGTGCTTGCAAAAGCTGGAAATTATTCAACTTGTTTCATAAATTATATCATTACCCAGTTGAGATCCTCTATATATAGCCATGGAAGAATCTGTATGGTCATGATTTGAATACAAATACTCAACTGATGTTATTTAAGCATTAAATTTAGGTCACATTAACCTTTGGCTGTAAGGGTTTAGTACTAACATAGATGTATCCAATTATCAAGTTCTATGATCTTGAAATGAACAGATGAAAACAAAATGAACCTTAAATACAAAATTTCCAAAAAGTACTTGAAACATCAAATATAGGTCACAGAGTTTTCTTTGCGATAAGAGTGTAGTACTTATCAAGATGCATCTCTCACCAAGTTTCACAAATCTAGGTAGTACATGTATAGTATACATACAGCATGCCAAAAGCTTGTGTGTCCATGAGCTATACAAAAAAACATAACCAAAATCAGTAAAATTAAAATATTGATCATGACGAGTTATTTTGTTGTGTTACTACTCTATGGCTTACAAATATGTAACAGAAAGAAATTGAAATCAACAATGTACATAAAATCAAGAAGGAATTTATTTCTAGACAATTAAAGTCAAAATAATCCAATAATCCTAAGTGTACTTAATATAGAATGTTCTAAATGAATTCCAGTAGCCTTGAAGGTACTGATATATCAGTAGTCTTGAATGTCCTGATGTGCCAGTAGTCTTTAGTGTCATGATGTACCAGAAATCTTGAATGTCCCGATGACCACAATGATGTAATCCAGAATGTCTTTGAATAGTTTCACAAAAATCTTAAAGTCATGTATTAATCCCAAAAAGTCCTCAAGTCTATGAGCACTTTAGTACTTTCAGTGAATATTTTGAATAAATAATTCCTCTCTCTGAATTTCATCTGATTTTCACAACACAACTATAAATATCCGATTATTAAACCAAATTCCTTAAAGACTGATAGTTAGCATAGGAATGAAATACTGCTTACCAAACTTCCTATATATAAACACAGGTCACCTGACAGAATTTTCTAGAAAATCATATGGTTTACCCGACAAATATCAGTAATTCCAGTGGAAAAAATAATATCATTGTAAACAAAAGCAACCCGACCTCAAATTCTAAGAAAACAACTTGTTTACATCCTATAATCAAGGACAAAGTTAAATGTGTAAACATTATAACAGTTGTTACCAATAGAGATGCATATCATCAATTTCACGATTCTAGCACAAATATCTGAGAACTGAACGTGAAACACTAAATTTAACCCAACTCAGTGAAGTGTAAAATGTGGCCCATATATGACCTACTTCTGCTCAACAAGATGTATCCCCTCATCAAGTCAGTGAAGCATGAAATGTGGGTCAGTGACTTACTTTTTTGATGCTGGTGTAGAATTCATCAAGATTCATCCCCTCACAAAGTTTCTTGATTCTACGTAAAACAGTATGTACATAAGGTACAACAAACCCTGTGGTAATCAGCTAAATGCAAGAACTTAACCTATGCCAGTAAGATGTGAAATGAAGATAACAATGGCCTTTTTTTGTTGTAAGGGTGTGGTACTAACATGCATTATGCAATCATCTAGTTTGATGATGCCAGAATGGATAGAGTTAGACAAATAAACTTAAAGGAAAATTAACTCTTATAATAATAGTAATAACACTAATAATAACAATAATAAATATTTTATTAAAGACATGAACTTTAAAAAGCACATCTACAAGTAAAAGGCAATTTACCTAACAAGTGGCATCTAATTATGATGCAATTATTGCAGAGCTATGGTGGCTGCAATAAAATTGAATGGATTGACAGACAGACATATGGAAATGGTGACTGGGCTCCTGTCACTTGAAGCAGGGTCCCAAAAATATATACCATTTAACTTAGTTATTGTAATAAACTAAAAAATTATTGTTTCTATATGTATTCCTTTCACTCAACTCAACAAGTACTGGAAATGAAGTTATGAATGAATTTATTTATGATTGAGAATTATTATTAAGAACTATAGTTAAGATTATTAAAGGTAGTAAGTGGAGTTTTAATCACATAAATATGAAGTTTTACTTTAAACTTACCCTTTAATTATTAATGTTTTACTTCAAAACATATAACACATACGGATACTAAATTTATCACAAATAAACAAGTTTTAATTTGCCGAAGATATCTTTAACCAAGACTGCTATTTATTATGTCACCAGAGTTGTCAAACATTTAATTTTAATTATGATGTCACATAGAATTGTCAAACATTTAATTTTAATTATGGTGTCACAGAGTTGTCAAACATTTAATTTTAATTATGATGTCACCACAGAATTATCAAACATTTAATTTTAATTATGATGTCACATAGTTGTCAAACATTAAATTTTAATTAGGATGTCACATAGTTGTCAAACATTTAATTTGAATTAGGATGTCACCATAGTTGTCAAACATTTAATTTGAATTATGATGTCACCATAGAGTTGTCAAACATTTAATTTGAATTATGATGTCACCAGAGTTGTCAAACATTTAATTTTAATTCTGATGTCACCTTTGAGTTGGCAACATCTAAATTTAGTTATGATGTCACCACAGAGTTGGCAAACACTGAATTTGAATTATGTCATGCTTTTATCAATGAGTATAAAGAATACACCTGGATAAAATCAACACCAGATGAATTACATTAAGAAAAAATAAAGACCTGTCTTATTGTCTGCAGGTTCCATAACCAGCTAAGAAGATAATTGTTTTATTACTCTGTCTAATAAAAACACTAAATAAAACCACTATTCAAAAGTAACAGCCATTCATTCTTGTAATTGATGCCATTTTGTGAATAAAACAAAGAAGTTTTCTATGTAATCTTATAATTATGCTCTATTGTAATGTTCATTTATTTATCCTCTTGTCGAGTCTCATTTGTGTGTAAGTTCAAATATTTATTAATTCTCCTATTTGCCTCCCTTTTATGTATTGTTTGTTTGTTAATTTGTTCATTCATTACACTTATCTACACCTACATCTGTTTGTTTGTCCAATTGTCATTCTTAGACCAACAGTTTAATTTCTGCAAGTAGGGCACTTTGGCGAACCTGTTGATCGGAAATGAAAATGATTCAGTAGGATAAAAATGAAAACGTTAGTATACTGCAACTTTTTGGGTACATTTTCTAAGTAGTAGTACACTGAATAGGACATATGGCCTAGTAGGGACATTTTTCAATTTTTCTTTTCCTTATGAAAAGTGTGCCCAACAGGGATCACAATTTGGGGGACACAGGACAAAAATTGTGGGAAACCCATGATCCCAACACTCAAGGTGCAACACTGTTACAGGCCACATACTAAGAACCAATCCCATGCTACTCAATATTCATTGCATTTCCCATTGATGCCTTTGTCAGTTCACAAGCAGCCAATTCCTTACCTAAAAGTGTATCAAGAACTTTAATTGGCATTTTCTATTTTTTCAAGACCTCTCTCAACCAGTGTGAGAAGCTAACAGAAATACAATCTTTACTAAATGAACCTAATCTGAAAATCAAGAAGGTCTGTGAAAATGGTTGTCAGTATACCATGCTGTTGAAAGTATTTACAGATGTCTAGACTCTTTGATAACATTATTTGTAATGAGAATGATACTTAAGCAAAGGGATATCCAAAGAAACTGGAAATTGACTACTTTATTTCAACTACATACATGCTCATGGACATTCTTCCAATCGTCATTGAGCTTTGTTGGGTTTACAGAAAGAGACCTGGATAATGTCTCTGCATGGTTCACGTGTCCTTAGAACATTGCCTAGCTACAAAAAAAGCCTGCCCAAACACTTCAAACCTATCTTGATTAGCTTACAAAACACCTTTCTGAGGTTAACAAGAGACTAGTTCTAAATACATGTTCCACCATATCATTACTCAAGGACACACAAATATGAACAATTTAAAGGTGTCTTTTGTAAACAGTTTAACAGAGAAACTGAATGAGAGGTTTCCCTCAAAGTACAGTAACATCATATATGTCTTTAGCATTTTTGGTATGAGACCTATTTTAATTCTGTCAAGCAAAAGCTATGCATGTGGAGGAAATGAGAAGTTGGATGTTCTTTTTGAGCATTCTGGACAAGTGCAGGTGCATGAATTTTCAGGTCAGAGCTCAAGTGCAGGGGCAATCACAGACCAAGAGATTACCAGAAGCGAATGGTCTAAAATTAAGACTCTTGTTGTGAATTCTGTCTATCCAAGAGTAAAAATGTCTTGTACTCTGGAGTCTCATACACACCTACCATAAGAAAGAGTTCCCTAACCTACTAAAGCTGGCTGCCCTTGCACTCACCATCTCCATTCACACAGCAGTCTGTGAAAGGGGTTTTAGTGGTTAGACTATCACCAATACCAGGTTGAGAAACAGACACTGCCTGGAAAGAGTAGACGACTTGTTAATTGTTTCTTATGAAGGACCACCTCTCACTGAATTTGACTTTCAGAGTGCACTGTATTATTGGAAGGGAAAGAAGGACAGGAGAATATTCTAAACTAGAGTTAGCACTGAATTGTGTCTATGACTGTAAAAGAGTTATACATGTCTGGAATATAAAAAAAAAGTGTTGAGAACATATGATTTATTGTTTTTGTTATAACTCCACAAAATGCTGTTTATTGGATCAAGATTCCTGATAAAAATGGTGCATGCAGACTAGGTAAGAATTTTGTGACCACTCTGATGTCTAAATGGCCTGATTTTTTGGCCAGGCAGGAGTCTTTGGGCCCCAGTTTGTCAGTTTATGGAATGAACCCTGGGCCTGTATTACTTTTTTCTGCGTATTTATGTTGTAATACCCATCAGGAACGGTGAAGGTTGTCCGGACTTTATGGCCCTGGAAATCAAGCACATCAAATTTGTTGTTACCATGTACAGCCAAAATGTTGCACCATCCTAGGGTGAGTGAAATCTCTCAGAGACCTAAATGGGTACCAGGACAAGTGTGAATCACCTGTTCGAGAGCCACCAGTTTAACTAGAGGATTAGTCAATACAACATTCATTGTCAAAATCAGCACTAGTGTGGGAGCAATGGTATTGCCACATTGCTTTAATAGCGATGTGAAATATAGTGTCAGCAATATCTTTAACTATAGCAATGCAGAAAGAGCGCTAATCCACGACCTGTTGCTCAACCTTGAGATGTATGTGCGGGATGACATTTTGTTCAAGACCAGATTTATTGACATAACTTGTATGTACTACCTTTCATTGAGTGGAAGGATATTGTGGACAATTGGTACTCCAGAATGGCAGAGAGCAGGATGAAGTTTTGACAAAATCAGATAAACTTTTCTTTTCGGTGCGCAACCACAGGTTGTGGCATTAGCATTTGCGAACATTTGTTGTCTCCTGGAACAGCCGGGCCACCAGAGTTGGTGCACATCTTTTATTGGTTCAGCGTTTCCTGTTAAATGAAAAAGATTCTCACTCAGATGTGGGGTCCCCTTCCAAGCCAAACAGGATGGAGTGTGCTTAAAAACAGCATTGACATGGTTGCCTACAGAACACTTTTGCAATGAGTTTAATGTGGATAAAACTGACTGGTGGCAGAAGCACAGCAAAAACCAAGGCCTTGGTATGATGTATAATTATAGTGTCAACAATGGTTTCTAGCCAATCCATGATACATGGAACCCCAACACGCATGCGTTTGATTTTTTAAAGAAGTACAAAGTTGATTACTTCGCAGTAGGGCTAAAAACATCTTTGTGTATTTTATGCTGGACAAGTAAAAAAGCTTTACTGGAGCTGTACATTTGGGCAAACCTAGGCGCACAAACCCAAATGCTGAGCTCGATAGTGTGATCAGTAAAAGATGTTTAATGTATAAAAACAGTTTCTTGTGAATGTAGGTATGGCTGCCCAAGCAGAGAACACCCCTGAGCTGTTAAACAAATACCAGGAATTGCTCAGATAGCCAGAAGCAAGCTAGATTACACCTTGGGGGCAGCCTTTAATGATCCCAACTGACACAGCTTAAAGTTTGCACATGTGAGAGGTATAACAAGAAACTTCTTACAGCAGAGGACAAGATAACAATAGGCATCAAATTTGATATTATTTTGATAAGGATGTTCACACAAGTGCCAAGCACATCACAACAGTTGCAGCCAACAAAGCATGAAGAGGTCGGCTTTGGTCCACCCTCACAAGATGTGTCAGCAGCACAAACCAGTCCCATGCAAAAGGTGCAGACATCAAAAGAATGTGAAGACCATGATGCTGACAAACCAGAACTAGAGAGCAACCTGTGGCCATTTAGTTTTTCTGCTCTTGAACAATGAGCATGCTGTCCAGCACTGTCTTAGCATTCTCACTGATGTCTGCATGGGCCAGCGTGAGAGTGAAGAACGGCAACGAAAGTGATGCCTATTGTAATGACAAGCACCACCAAATTTTCGGTCAGCCAGCCAATGACATTGCCAGCTGTTTTCAGGAAGAATAATACAATAGTGCCAACGATACTGGGCAGTGCAGACAAAGCCTTTTCTGTGAGCATTTTCATCATCAAAGCCAGCTGCTCCAGTTCCATTTTTAACCATTCTTTTGCGCTGCTGAGGTCGGGTTTAGGTGTCAGGACAATGGAAGGTCGTTGGTGTGCCTTTGCTGTCAGTGATCACAAGCACAATTGTATTTATGACGAACCCCAGCATTGTGAGAATTGAAGATATAGAGATACCCTGATCATGGAGGAGTGTTCACAGCCAGTTGGTGACGGCTGTATCCTCATGGATAATTTTGTTGATGGTCTCCATAATAGCAGTAAATTGGTTGCCAAGTGCTCCTCATATATCGTGGGCTATTTTTAGTTGATCATTTGATTCCAATTCCAGATCTGTAATGCGTTGTTTCTGTTCATAATAATCTGAATGTGGCTTGATAAATGCAGTATCTACTGTTTCCTCTTGTATATCAGTGTCTCCTCTACCAAAGTCTTCCTTTTCAACATCAGCTGTCACAAAATTAAAGCCTTCACAGAGAAGTGCTGTATTAAAGAACACCTGAACTTGAATATGCTAAATATCTCAAAGAGAATACATGTCGTTCCCTCTGCCATGCACTTGCAAAGATGCTGTCAGGATTTTATCTGAAGGGGAGAGCTCCACCCTTGCCACTAAAATAAGGGGGGAATAGAAAAAAAATGAGGGGGAGGAGGAAATGGCCATAGTTAAATATTTACCTAACACTTAATTATCTGGCTCTTTCTTTCTTCGTGCTCTATTGAAATCAAAATCCTCAAAAGATGTGTCCTCTACTTGTGTAAGCATTAATCTGTTGATCATTTCTGAGCTTAATTTGTTCCTTATCTGTGTATGAATATTGTTCCGTGTTGAGAACCCCTTTCACATATGCATAGCTAGCTAAGCGAGCTTGAACAAGTTGGAAAACTGTTCTTTATGGTTGTTATGTACAATTTTCAACAGCTCATAGGTATTGTCTCTTGGATATCTCTGCTCCAAAATACTATTTTAATTTTTTCACTAACAAGAGCTCTGCCAATGTTTCACTTTTTTGAATCAGGGCTTTTCTGACTACTATGCCCGATTTCTTATCTGTTCCATAATGTTGTATTAGGGTTTCAAGTCCATCAATGCCATAGTCAGCTTGTTCAGACAGAGGTATTTTAATAAAAAATATATATCCTTACTTTTTAATTTCTTTTTTGATTCTTATTTACTACTGCAGTATCATTTATTTTAGTGGGGCTCAATTTTCGTGGTTTGTAAAAAAAGACATTATCGTGGATACTTAAATTCGTGGTTTTGTAAAAAAAGACATTATCGTGGGTACTTAAATTCGTGGTTTTGTAAAAAAAGACATTATCGTGGGTACTTAAATTCATGGTTTTGCCTGTCAAAGTTTGCATATTACTAAGTGCTTAATTTCATGGTTTAACTTAACTTCTACAAATACCCAAAATAAAGAATAAAAAAGAATAAAACTCTGCCGACGCAAAGAGCGGTACTTGAATGTTTATAATAATACTTTCACATGCATGATACAAATAAAACACCTGACAAGTTCAATACTGACACCGTGTTTTTGTCCAAGTGAATAATATCAATGGAAGCCAACTCAGCCAACAACACTAAAACAATACTACCGCCTCTTGGATCACAAATAACATACATGTCAAGGTCAATTACTTACACCGTGGTTTTCTCTGAGTGCTCAACATCAAAGGAAGCAGATGCAGACTACAACACGAAGTCAATCGGTTATTAAAGTAACCTGTATGATCTCTAACTTAAACCACTATCCATAAAGGGAACAAAACACGTGACCGGCTGCCCTTTGCTCAATACAATCAGCAGACAGTGGCAATATCTGATGTGTCTAGAGCCCATCAATGTGAGAAGATGCCAACTAAATTGAAAGACAGTGGAATCACGCATTTGTTTGTGCCTGCCTCATGTACAGACCGACTTCAACCACTAGATTTGAGAATAAATAAAGAGAACAAAGAATAATTAAAATCACACTTCTACAACTGGTATGCTAAACAGGTCATGGAGGCCATCACTAAAAAAAAGGAAGATGCTACTGGTGACGATCACTTATTGCAACCTCATTAATTAAGCCAATTCGGGCTGAATGGATAATTGCAGCTCACGCGCAATTGAGTGAAAGATGTGACCTAATTATCAGTGGTTTGGAGAAAGCTGGACTTGTTTAATTCTGCAATTTGGGGATTATTTGCCTGACAAGCATTTGTGTGTACATTGAGACTTGTTTGACACGATGTTGACACAGTGGTTTTGTCCAAAAATCATAATAGTGTGAGCTTTAATACTCTGCTGTAATCAGTGTATATATGTAGTGTTTCATTAATAATAGTGCTTCAAGCAATAGTTCTAGTATTTTACAGGCTTGTTGTTCTTTTGGATTAAAAATGCATGGATAAAATGAAATGTGGTTTCAGTAGGATTTAAATTGTTGAACAACAGTTGTACTCGAGTGAAGGATCGATTTGAATAAGTATTTAATTTAATGTTCATATACTATTATTTTTTATTATTCTTTCTTTCATTTTCAACATTACTATTGGGTGAATACCTTATGCTTTTTCTTGTTTATCTCTATCCTTTTTTATATCGCATATCGATTTAAGGCTTTGAGTGGAAATTACAGCAATCAGATATCTTATCGAGACGTGTGCATTGAAACAATATAAAATGCTTTATAATTCTTTTTTCAAAGGTTTAAAATAAAACAGACATGTGTAAAAGCTAATATTTTTTTTCCAAATTACAGTATTGACGTTGATTTATGAAATACTAGTAAGTTCCTTAATCTCTAGGAACAACGCACAGTAAGAAAATGAACATGGGGGAGGGCCGTCATCATCATATGTGGCTAATTTTTTGTTGGGTATTTAAATTCGTGGTTCGGGGCAACAATGAAAACCACGAAAATTGGTCCCCCATGAAAATTGATGATACTAAAGTTTTTGATTTATCCTAACCCTTAGAGTGGTATATAGTTTTGTAGCACAAGATCCCTGAAGGCAGAATTGTTTGAGAAAAGAAATGAAAATTGCACTTTTAAATGGCCTGCATTTTAATTAGGCTTAGATTTCTGCCTTTTTTTACATTTAATTTCAAAAGACCGCTTAATAGGGGGTTAACTGGCATGCCGTCTGTTTTTGTCCATCCAGCATGTACATCAGACTCATATTCAACATCATTTTTGGGTTCAAAATTACTCACTGGTATTTCCAGTAACACTTTACAGGTTCCAATAATCTCGTTTACTTCAAAACTTTACAAATCCTTGTCATCATCACTATCATCGACCAGTATTTGCCTAACGAAATCGTCATCTGAAGCTGAACCATGTTGTGAGGCAGCCAATTTGGATTTTCTAGGAGCCCTTACTTTAAACACACATTTGTAAAACTTCCTTCATGAATGCAATGTTTAACCCAGACAATGCTTGTTCCATGGCCCAAACGTGCCAATCAAATTTAGTTTAACAACTGTTCTTATCAAGCCGGAGTACTCAGATGTGTAAAGAGTTGCCTACCGGAAAAGACAGATAATGAGACAAGCGCTACGAGTCCCCTACTGGCAGCGTGACTTGTGCTGCAAGAAGCACTTTAAGGGTTAACAGTTAAATAAAAATTGTATACTGCACAGAGTACATTTTTGTATGCGCGACTTTAAACTAATTTGTGGGAGTTCTCATGCATCACTGCTTTCCAAATTCACAAATTCGTACCAAGTTTGCGTGATTCGCGCACTTGCGCACCCTGCAGCATCTATGCACTTGGTGTATACATGTCGTTCTCTCTGCTGTTCGCTAGGCGTAAGGGGATTCCGCAGCACCGTTGGTGTGACTAATAACCCAAGCACCACAGACCAAAAACAGCAATTTACTGTCATATTTCCAAACCTCACCAGCAATGATGTCATTTTACATGGCACTGGTAGGCTGGCAGTTACAACTGTGTTGAGTGACAGCTCAGCAGTGAGAAACATCAACTGTACAATTGTAAAAAGCCATTGTCAAAAAGGTCAATGTAAAGCTTTATGGAGACAAATTGGTCTACATTGATAATGCCAATGTTTGGGGCATCTACAGGATCTCTGGCTAATGGAAAAGAATCAACTAAAGCTGCTCATCAGGGTATACGAAAAGCTAACACTGCCACTATATGTGTTAGTGCTGGCAATCCCGTTGCTAATACTCAGCCAGATGTGCCTATTGCTGCCACGTTTAAGAACTGCTTCTTTTGTGCCACTCAACTTGAAACTGCTAAATGATCACTTGCATTGCTATGAGTCCAGCCATTCAGACCATCTCACTTTCGAACTGATCTTAAATGACTACAACAGGGTGATCCATAGCACTAATAAGGGGGAAAGCTTCACCATCAGTGGTATCTCTGGGATGTATGACATTGTGACCCATGCAGAACTCGTATGCATAATCAAGCAATAGTACATGGAAAAAGTGGTTATCTTGTACACCCAAGTGCTGTGCCATCACAGGATGGTATCGAATAAGATACATTGAAAATCAACCTCAACATGCCGGCAAAAAGCATAAAGGCAACAGTTTTGCTCTTGGAAGATGCAACCAAGAGTGCAGAGATACGGAGTATTTCTACAACCTCTTTATTAACAAGATGCTGGTGATGATCGAGGGTGTCCCAAACCAGATCTACGCATAGGGGATGGCGAGATACCAGCAGTGGGAAAAGACATTAAAATAATTGCAAAGGAATCTAACAAGGACACAAAGTTGCCATCGATTGCTGTTGGTGCCTTTTACAAAAACCGCTCATTGCAATGAGGTCAATGGAAGAAAACACGTTTCAAGGGTAAGGAAGATGCATTGAAAATGCAAGCAAAGGCATGACACTGCAAAATGAAAAGACACCAGAAACAGCAAGTGTCTTAAACATGGGGTATATCATGGACGCACATCTCAACATACAAAATGGCCAATTTGTATCAGTCATCTGCTAGTCTCCCATTCCAGCAAGTGATCTTTGATAACTTACATCCACAATGCGACATGATCGTTGGCAGCCATGGCTGCAGCTAGAGCATGTTTCCCTGTGAACTGCATGAATCGGCATTTAAGGGTCACTTTCATTTTAATGTCATCATCTGCCCCACTATATGCCTGAACAAGGCATATGACAAGCCATGGGTCTGCGGCATAAATAATGAGGCAGTATTTCTGGTCAACCCTGGGGGCTATGATTTGTATGACCTGCTTTGAGCATTCACTAAAAAGTTCCAGGAAATGACCACACTGTTTCTACTCAATGATTGAGCATTTCTTTATGGTGTCTCTTAAGCTGGTGTAATGTGGTGGCTTCATATTTTGTATGCTACCAGCCTGCTATAACACTTGGGACTTTAACCTATATTATCTATAAGCTACAAAGAGCAAAGCACTGAACCATATTCACAACTTTATAAGAACTATGCATGTTGAGGAGATACCAGAGTGTATATGGAGTGACAGGGGCCAGAAATGGACAAGCCAGCAGTAAGCAGTAGCAACAAGTGCAACAACATACACTCGAGCTGTAGTCCCTGCACCTAATGAATCAACACAAGCATAGCAGCATGATTGCCTCTCTGAGTTGGTGGCTTTTGGATCAATGATAGAATACACAGACCAACCTCCTACCTTCACGGGCCTTATGGTGATGAGTGATGAAGAGGTAGCGAAGACCTATGCCGTATATGAAACTAAAATGGGAGCCAGGATGACTACTTTGTTGGTGTCATCTCTGCACGTACTGTACAGCTATAAGCCACTTTCTGCCTATAGATAACTGCAAACATCTTGCAAGTAATTTTAAAAAATAATCCAATCATCCAGACCTCATTGTTCAACATCAAACGCAACCTTCACTTTAGGTACTGTGCCGTACTAGCACCCATTGCAGCTGGTGTGATTACAAATAAAAAAGTAAATTTTTTGTAAGAACAATCTCAGGATGTGACATAGGTCATGAAGGTTAAACACTGCAGCTGCTAAATGTAACTGCCAAGGTAATGAAACAAAAGCAGATACTGCTGCTCCAGTAGCAACAACTGCAACAATAGCTCAAGAAAAACATCAAGTGATACCATCTTACATCCTCTGGGGTGGCCTGGTTTTGGTAGCTAGCCTTCTTTACACCTCATCCTGTATGCCAGCACAAGTTCGTGGAACACAGGTGCAAGAACTGTTAGAATGACAGGAAAACGTAACATGTGGGATGTGGGGAATTGTCGGAATGACAAGCACCGAAGGTACCAGCAGCATCTATTAGACATAAGCCTGACCCGTTTCATATGGTTCGTAGTGGACGGATTAAGTTTTATTGCCCATTTGAAAGTCGCAGCAATATAATTATGCAATAGTGGATGCCCACTACCACACGTGGAACTTACCTATCGGCTCAGCTACAGCACACAGTGCAGAATGCTCTTTTTAATTTGTACGCAATGCCATTTAATATTCAAAGACTTGCTCACTAAAACGTATTCACATACGTGTATTGAAAGAGATGAAAGATAAATTGCTGAGAAAAGAGTCACGAATGATGCTTCACAAATTATACAAAGTTTAATTATCTTAATTTTAATGAGGGAATGAGGGGGTGGGGGAGATTCTGTTTTAAACAAACAAAGGGTAAAATAAATCACACGAAAATACATGTATTA
The DNA here is from genome assembly GCA_029931535.1 of Margaritifera margaritifera. NCBI lineage: Eukaryota > Metazoa > Mollusca > Bivalvia > Unionida > Margaritiferidae > Margaritifera > Margaritifera margaritifera. The sequence goes on from JAQPZY010001633.1 coordinate 5,200,232, forward strand.
GCGGGTTTCATTCCATTATTAAAATAAAAGAATACGAGAAATGTTGTGATTTTGTTTTTAATTAGCCCAGTCACTTTTAAATGGTCTGCTTAAAATGTTCCCACACAATGAAATATACACGGCGCTATGCAATATACAACCTCTACTATTCCAGCCTGTTTAGTACTTGCGACTCAAATATACATGTCCATGCGACACATTTTCTCAGGAACTAGACACGTGTTTACTTTTACCGTAGACCTACTGTTTTTACTCCGACTGTACGAAGCACATGAAGCTGCATTCTATGACCAACAGCTTTAAAAAATATACTTAAGATTGCTGGTTTGGTCATCTGACAAGTTTAATATTACCAAATGAACGGGTGAAAGCGATATAAAGTGTGTAATCACGATTAATTTGCTTAAATTGGCAAAACTTTAAAAAATTTCTGGCGTTTTAATTAATGTATCATTCAGTAAAATCTATTTTGTGCTTTGGAATTACTTCTTTCTTCCCTTGTTTAACTTGTACTGTATTACACGCAAGCTGAACATATCATATCTATCAATAATGCCTTGTACATCACCCGAAATTGCGACGCCACGTGTTTGCCAAGACTATAAAATCTACCTCTATTATTGCACTTATTGCTGTTGTTACGACTCTATGGTCTAAGAAAAATGTAACAGAAAGAAAGTGAAACCAACAAATCAAGTAAAAAATCAACAAGCAATTTATTACTAGATAATTAAATGAAAAAATCAAAAAGTCACTTACAGTAATGTGTTTTGAAATCCTAATAATCCAATAAGAATGATTGTTCTAATCACAAGTCCTAAATATAGAATTCACGGCTGTGTTCTTGAATGTTATTATGTGCCAATGGTCTCCAAAGTCCTGATGTACTAGAAATCTTGATGTGCTGAAGTCAAAATGAAGTAATCCAAAATCTCTGAATAAGTTCACATAAATTCCAAAATTGTCAAATCAAAATCCAAAATCCAAAAGTTTATGAGCACTGTTATAATCCAATGAATAATTAAAATAATTCCTCTCTTAGAATTTGGAATGAATTTTCACAACTGTAATAGCTCTTTACAAGACTGATGGTAATGTCGAACTGAACAAAATGTCTACCAAACATGGTATATATATAAAGATTGGTCACATGACAGAATGTTCTAGATTGGTCACATGACAGAATGTTCTAGAATGTGTGTCATCTTAATGGAATTTACTTGTAAACAAAAATCAACCTTGACCTTCAAATTGAGAAAACATATTGATCAAAACAACCTAATTCAAGGACATTAGTTATACATGTTTTTCCTAACAACATAAAGATTTAAGCAAATATTAAAGTGAAGAAACATTTATAATTTCCTAAAATATTTATAATATTATATAAACATCATACATAACACTGTAAACACGTGGCTTCTTATTTTTCGTTAACTACTCCGACCTGGAGATGGAAAAGTTTTGGCTTCAGAGGTTGTAAATCCCAATTATTTCCTGTTAATTTTGAACAGTTCATATTAATTCTAAGGTGGTCGCGAATATTGTCAGGTCCACCTTGATTATTGCTGCAATGCTCTCTCATTGGACTTTCAGTCTATTAAATTTCTGAAGCATTAAGTTCGTACATGGTTAATTATGACCAGATTCGACAATAGATAATAAGAAAAAAGACAAAGGACACTAATAGCAGGTGAATAACCCAATGAATTATATAAATTCTTGTTAAATACAAAATGAATTGCCAAGCAGCGATTTACATATTAACTTACTTATATAAGAAGTGGAATCAAAATTGTATTTCTAAATTTTGTCAGTAGACGAATTCCAAAATGAAGATGAACGAGGCACATTTCTAAAATGCATATTCTCTAATTAGCAATGCCTGTTTCCATGTTTGCGATAAAGGCTACGGCTAACATCGATCGAAAGTTATGGTGCATAATCTCTCTCTCTCTCTCTCTCATGTTTGCATGTGATAAACACATTTGTTACAAAAAAGATGCATTTAAAAAAAAAAACAACAGAAAGCTTGTAGTGCAATACAGCTTTCTTAAACATGTAACAGCTTTGTGTTGCTGCGATAGACTTATATTATATGTGCTGCATTGCAAGATTAATTGGGAGAATAAAAATTTTATATGGTTTATTTTATATACCGCTAGAAACCAGTTTTACGCAAAAATATCAAAACTTGACCACATTGCGTTTCTCACTCCATGTTACAAGTCCAAAATTTGTTGTTTCACACGCAACAAAAATAGTTTAATTCAGAAGTTAATGCTTCTTTTGAAACATCGGGGCTACAAAAAATAAGATAGAAGCTCAACACTTGGAATGGCCATGGTTAACAAGCGTAGTGGCTAATGTCAAAGTAAAATGTCACTCCTCGGCTGGTGCTTGATGATAGATTCACAAAGAAAGTGACGAAGAAAGTAACCTTTTCCATCAAAATCACTTCGTTTATGGCATGAACAGCCACTGAAAGAGAGCAACCTTCAATACCATGTAGATTAGACAAATTCGGCTCATTTAAGAATTATCATACTCTGAAATAATCAGTCATTTTTCTAAGTCTACAGATAAAGGTATTTGTATCCTGCTTTCAATAATTTCTTTAAAGAAGGTTTTGGAAACTGCAGACATGAAAGAAAAACTATGACAAATTAATAACTAATACTAGAAGTTCTGTTATGAAATATCATTTATTGAGAAAACACACTGAAGTTGCTGCTTATGCCCAGAGGCAGGGTTGACGCACTATTTGTTTATCTAATGCTGTTTCATTCACGTCTTTCTAGTGCTTGCATTACAGGATGTTATGCCTGCTGAATTGGCTTTATTAAACAGAAACCCTTGGTGTTTTCATAACAATATTCCCATGACATACTTGTATTCTGATTTAAGTAATTTAACTTCTACTCTATGTGCTACTGGGAGTGCGGGTGTGATAGAATTTAGCTTTAACAAAATTACACTTGTTGTGATTTTTAGAAAATAAAATATTAATAATTTTATGCGACTCAGGACCATTGCAGCTTGTTACATTTAAATGTTTGTTTCCTTATCGGGAAAAAAACAATACTATATATAGTTTGCTTTATATACCGCCAGAAACCAGTTTTACGCTATAATATCAACATTTAACGGCTATGTCTTTCTGAGACTTTCTCTGTCTAAATTCGCTCTTCACAAACTAACATCTTCTTAGTTTTAAAGCGTTTGATTTTGCTATAAGAAACGTTTTTATTCAACAGTGGGTTTTTGTTTTTGGAAACATAGAAGCACGACCCTGACCAGTAAGCTGCAAGAAATTGTTCTAATTAAAGTCATTTAAGAATTTAAGACTTCCACATTATCTGCTTATTACGCAACGGAGGGGGGGGGGCTGTAGGCTGGGAGAGAAAGAGAGACGGAGGAGATGGGATATAGCTTGAAACAACCACACTTCTTCTGACTTTTAGATAGTTTAGATGTGCATCAAGGCCAGTACACTCGCCCCTCCCCAAAATTTAAGTTAAATGTTTTACACGATAACATGAGAACTTAACATCAAATGCATTTCTCAGTCCAAATTTGTTTTTCACAAACTAACATCTTTTTAGTTTTAAGGTGTGTGGTTTTGTGATATTTTCATTCAACAGTTATTGTACTGTACATTTTGAAACATCAAAGCGCGACATTGAACATTAGCTGATGACATGTAGAAACTGTCAAGACGGACTGTTGTTGACCCGAGGCAGAAAGCTACAGCAACAGGCATAGCGGCTGGCTTCAAAGTAAGAATGATACTCCTCAGCCAGTTCCTGGTGATGCAATGTAGATTCGTGAAAAAAGTGTGGACAGGAAATAACTTTTTTCTCATTGAACTCACTTGTTTATGACATGAATGGCCACTGATAGAGCGCAACAGTCAATACAGTGTACACAATTCCGTGCATTTAAAAATTGCCGTACTGTCTCATAAACAATGTTATTTTCAAAGTTTAAGGGTAACAGTACAGAAGAACCTTTCCGTAGTATAGCTCCTCTATCTTTTTTATTTTAAATCCTTTGGCAAGAATTATGACATACATGTCATAATGTGCCAGTTTTCATGATCGTACATGTTCTATATAAATATTACGGCGTTCGTTTGAAATCTCTTTTCGAGTTCTATATGTATTACTGCTTTCAATGATTTCTTCAAGTTGGGTCTTGGAAATGATATGGAAATTAAAGGGAAACTGACAAATTAATAACCAGTACACAACACACTTGTCTGAAATATCATTTATTGAGAAAGAACCTCGAAGTTACCGCTTGATGCAGAACAATGTCAATTTCCGCATCTGTATAAATAATGCTAACAGGTACATATATACATGTATTTAAATCAACAGGGATGTACATTGTAGCCAAGGAATTATTTCCGATGTACGCTTTGTCATGGACAGGGGTGGAAAAATATCCAAGAAATATAAAACCTCATTTGTTCTACGTTACACACGTTCGTCTGTATGTATCCTCAGCCAAGCTACTGATAAATACACAGGAAATGTTACCACTGTACAGGTAAAGGTACAGGTAAAGGTATGAAATTGATACCTGCCATCTTCGGTTTACGGTGTCGGAGTTTCTCCCATCTGTTTGTTTAGTGTGTCGACTTGCGGAGCGAATACAATAGAATCAGCGAGGGGTGCCATAAAACCCACTACGACTCACAACGACTGCAATAAAATCCGTCACGCATTTCCACTAGACTGAGTGGATTTTCACTAAATTAGTGGATTTAAACTACTCATAGTGGGCACCTAATCCCCTGCCATTTCTCCGCGCCCACACAATTGCGTGGTGAATCATAAAAACACGATGCGTGTACTGTACCTGGTGACAGGTGGAAAAACAGAAGATGGTCCACAACTCAACAATGAGCCCAAGCTTTTTAACTTTTACACGCCCTCACCCAAACAGCAAAATTACAAGATGATTTTTGTCGCTAGAGGGCTCACCACTGTTGGCTACATGACCTATAAATATTTCTAGCCCCTGTTGACACAGCGTTGAGGAACGCAAAAAAATTTTTTTTTGCACTTCTGTATATTGTCATTCCAATGCACACAAGCAATGCAAATCTAATGGCAGGCTCTGATGTGTAAATGACATGGAGAGGGTTCATGAGGTGTCAAACCTTCCCAGGCCATTTTTCGCTCAACCTGAGGTTGGTTTTGTTTTTGTTGCCTTGCCACGCTTGCTGATTGTGTTTGTAAAGCACATCATTCGACTGTGCATTGTCTGGCATGGGCACAGCTTGCAGCTCATGATCCTTAAGGGTCCCAGACATGCCTTTTAAGGTAAATGTGTCTACACCGTAGTTTTTAATCAGGTAAATGCCCAGTGGCCATCGAGGAGTGCTTCCTTTGGTAAACTCTACTCAGTTTGTTATGTGAGTTACCAGCACTTGCTTGACAGAGTGGACTAAGGGGCCTCTGTCAACACAAAAAATCAATTCATATACACTCCATATTCTGCTGTGAAACTGTGCTCATCCTTGGTTGCAAAGAGTACCTTCTCATTTTTGTGGAAAATAGTGTGTACAGTGGCTAGCACGAGTCATAAATGTCATCTATGTTCAAGCTGGTGTCCTTTTTAACTTGTGCTTGTCAATCTGAAGGCGTTCGTTCATGACTTGTGCGACTGTCTCGACTGTATTGTGCCCTGGGATGGCATGCACTGGTATTCTAGCAGTGCCTGCAGGTAATCTGGGAATTGTCCTGCGTGTGCATGCAAGCATTATCAATGCAGTTTATGCTCCAGTCCTTATCTAGTGGCTCCAGGCAAGTAGCACATTTCTAGCCCTGGGCAACCACCTGTTGACATTGACATATTGCATTCTGTAAAACTGCTCTCGCACTGTTTCTGCTTGCCAACAAAACATTGTGAAGCAACCAGCCGGCTGCATCGCTGTCTATTTTGTGTCGTTGGATGAGCTTCACATTAAAAAGAGCAGAAAATTGCATGGGGTCACCATGTATAACTAGGAACACGTCTAGGGAACCCCACAGGGTAATTGAAGTGTGTAGCCCTCGCACCATAACTAAAGGGCTGTTATTATCATGGATGTAGAGCTTGCTGCCGATGGTCAGTCCCTGTACTGTGTGACCTGTGCGACACCATAGCCTATGAAGGAGCTTGGGGATGCTCTTTTGCATCAGCGTTTGATTTATGCTGTCACTAGCCTGGATGGTGAGGCGGGTCTCAGTGACCTCCTGCATGGTGTAATTGGCACTCGAGTTGATCTTCCTCTTGTTTGCCACTCGGGCATAGGTGCAGCCAACAATGCGGTCTTCTACCTGCCATTCATCTGTTTGCAATTTCTCTTGTCAAGTGTCCTTGGCAAAGGCATTCAAATGGTCTCCACTGTCATTGGTAAACGCTATATGAGGAACAAAGGCAGCAACGTTTCGCTACTAGAGCTCGTGCAAGTTAATTGCTAAAGGCCATGCTTTATACACACAATTAAGTCCTGGTTGTCCTTGCATGTCATTAGGTCTTTGTAAAGCTCCTTGATTAATGCTTAGGATCTCAGAGGATAAGGCAATGTGGGAAGATCTGGATAAGAGCCTCAGCATAGTACTTGTCTAGATCAAAGACAAGTGTCTGTTCTACTTGCTCATTTTTGGTTGGGTCTCCATTGCCAAGGATGATATGCATCCCTTTATGCTTCTGAACAAAGTTAGCCAGCCACTCAAGTTAGTGAATAATGTAAAGGTAGACCTCTTTAAAGAGAATGGTGTTGCAGCCACTAACATTGTAGGGAGTAAAGGTAGCGTTGTCTTATGCATATGATGGATGCCTACTAAGTAACATATGCAGCATAACCGCATCAAACCCTTGTATGGCTTGAGTGACTGCTGGTTGAACCCAGTGTTGGGTAATGCTACTTTTACCTGTTTCGGAAATTTCTCCTACAACTAGAAGTGGATTGGCCCTTGGCGGTGGTCACACTAGTGTACTGAAAAGCTTGTCCGCTATGGTTTCTATTTCATCCATTTCACCTACTTTCATGGTTCATCTGCTTCTACCAGTCTTGCAGCTTCTTTGTCATCCCATTCTTTACACATGATGAATTGCTTTGTTTAAAGGGCAGACATGTTCTGATGTAAAGCGACACTCAGATTTTGCAACATGCTGCTGAGCAGACATTTGGGCAAACAGGAGTTAGTATCAATGCGAAGGTGCGTAACATCTTGGCACCCACATAAACTTTCTCTTGAGCAGTTCGCAAACTGAAAGCCAGCATCATGTAGTAATTGCCTCCTGCTAAGACAGAGTCCTATAGTAAAGTCAATACCCTGTTCCTCAACGTATATAAGGATTGTGCCCAAGACAAAGTCGTGCCTAGAGGGAAGAAGGATGGAGTCGGTGTTTGCAACCTCTACCAGGTAAAAGCGAGTTGGCCAGATTGGACTATCACTGGGCTTCCCCTAGGAGTCAAACTTGGATAGTACAGGCAAAGATGGTAGTTTGGCCATCATGGCAGTATAGATGCGAGCAACATCAATGCCAATAATCCTGGTTACATATGGAAGATGTTCCTGTGGAAGAAGCAGCCCACAATGTGGACTATGATTGTAATGGCCAAAGAGAGTAAGCAGGTCTTGATTGTAGTGTGAGAGTACAGCCTGTAAGGTCACTTCACTGGCAAGTTTTTGGACCCATCCCATAACCTGCTTGTAGTGCTTCTTAGTCAAGCTCTTGCGATCATCTGACTGGATGCCCACAATATTGCCAGGTAGAGCATGACAAACTTGGGCTATCACTTTACCTACCTGAATGGAAAAACCATCCACAATATCATTGCAACATACCAAACTGCTGGGCTTGATACTGTGAGAATGGTACAAGTCATAGATAAGATCTTCTGGCTCCCCTCCAGTAATGCAGATCACTCTTGTCCGCTTGCTCTTGAGCAGCAAGTGGTGGTCTTTCATAATGTTTATGACAGAGTCCATGTGAATGACTATCTCTTCGGTGTTTCTATTGTGAGGCTGCTTGTTGCTGAGCTGGTTGCTGGTCTTTAGTGGTGGAGGCTCTACCTGGACACGCTTTTTGCTGTTAAGCTGCTTAAAGATCTTAACATCCTTATTCACAACAAAAATGTGGCTATTATGCAGCATAAGTGCAAAGGACAGCACTTTGTATCTTGCATTTATGTGTGTATTGCATCACTCAGGTTCAAACCAGCAGACCACATTGCCATGAATGTCAACAGGTAGGTGCCACTTGTGCAGCCAAATCTCTGCATTGTGCCGACACATCTCCCAATGATTGTCATCAACAGGGACAGATCGGCTAGGGCAGGCAAGCTTCCAGACAGCCTGTGAGTTGTCCACCCACTGGGAGAATACTAATGGCTGTCTGTACCACCCTCATATAGCTCCTTTGGCCAATCAAGTGGAGGCTCTTTCTTTCCTTCAAGCATAAAGATAACATGAACCTCAGGCTCGAGGGAGTTACTAATCTCCAAACAGCTAAACTTGTCCATAGCCATAAAGAGGTTAGTAACAACATTTGTGTCACTTGGTAGCAGAAACATGTAGTGCTTTGTGAAATTGGCATCCTTCTGTGTAAGCATCACATCACCCTTTTCAAATGTCCGAGTCCAAGTCTATCACTTTTCTTCTTGTCTCGAAGATAGACACTTCCACCTCTATGGTGTAGGCATGCTCTTCATTATCTGTTAGTGTGGGACTGGGAGTAGGGATGGGCTCCTTGCACTTCTGTGCTAGATGTGAAGCTGGTGTTGGTTTCTCACTTTTTTGGCACAGAGCTGGAGTGAGCTTCTTGTACATTTGGCATGGTGCTGGAGTCGGCCATTCATCATGCTGATACTGAGTGAGTGTAGTCCATACTATCCACTGGCAGAGTACAGGTGTGGGGGACTATATAAGAGCACCCACTGTGACCGCTTGAGACTCTGGGCTAAGAAGACCTCGTTGAGCTGATTCGTTAATATCCTGTAATGCCTTGTTGTCAATGCTAATTGATAAGGATATAATCAGGGAGACTAATTTCTATATGAATTTTTTTACGTAAAATTTCTTGTTGTCAATACATTTTTACCTGTGTACTACTAGAGAGATCAATCTCTAAATTGATTTTTTAACCTCGATCAATTGTTGTAATACAAAAGCAAACTATTCTGGCACTTTTTCTGTATACACTAAATCATGCTGCACCTTATTGTTGCCACACAGACAACAGATGTTAGATTCTCTTTTCGCTGTTTCTGGAGGTGTAGTTTACAATACTCACTAAGACACAATTTGTTACACCACACAGTTTTAGCAAGCATCAAACACTGACAAAGATCATGGCCTTTCATTTTTGTTATAAGTGTACTTATGGTGTCACACTCCTTTAAAATAAAATGTATACATGGCCCGTTTCCCTTTTTTGCCTGAGCCCATGATGCCTGCCAATTTCTTATGTAATACGAGAAACATGTGAGAATTAGTGGTGAAATGATTAATTGATATATTGATGCATTGATACTTTTGCCATTTCGATACACGTATCGATACAAGAGATGAAGAATCGATACAAAACGATACTTACCCTATGGAAGTAACTTTAATCTTCAGCAGTCATGAATAATTATTAGTCGCCTACAGTTTGCTTTTTCAGACCTGCAAACCCTAACAAGACCTTCTCAGTAAGGCAATCGATTTTTTTCCGTAAGTGAGTCCAGTTTTCATTAAAGTCTAACAAAATATCATTTACTACTATTGCCAAGTTAGAAAACATGCATTTAAACAGTTCAGGAGTATAATTCAAGACTGATGCAGCGACAGTAAACATTATGTTGAGCTAAAAAGTTTGTAAAGGACAATTAGTCCTTAATTACCTCTAGTACAGTTCACAAACTGCAGATCCAAACCCTATGGAGCTCAATGGCTCCTTGCTATCTCTCAACTTCATGTAATCCTTCGCCTTTATTTCAATTTCACTTAGTGACAGCATTCATCTCATGATTTCTCCTGCTACGAGACATACTCAAATCAACACATGATGTCCAATAAACATGATTGTTGCCCTCCTTGCTTTTTTCCCACAAGAATCTTAATATTCCTTTTTAATTTTCTGTACTGACTATGAAAACGTTTTAAGTGGAGTATTGCCTCTTGCGTCTTGAACATGTCACTTGTTGGATGCCATTTGTTATGAAAATTCTACAAGGAACAGCTTGATCATTTAGACGTGTTGCATGACAAAATATGTGCAGTTTAAAGCATCTGAGGTACTCCTGTTAAGTTAATCTGGTTCCCTGACAAACTCCACTGAATCTAACATGAAACCCGGATCTGAATCAAACACGGAGAAACCAGTATCCGGATTGTACTGCACCAATCACATTTCTGTAATTTTTGTTTTTATTCCGTAAGTCCGTATTTTAAGGACCATTTCCATAAGACTTACGGCCATATCGTAAGGGTTGTCAGGTCTGCCTTTTTATTCTTTAAACTGAGAATTTATCGGAGATGGCGGTCACAGGCACAGGAACTAATGTTTGTCAGTAAAAAAGAAAAAAAAAAAAAACAAACTGTTGAAAACACCCACTCACCTTCTACAAATTAACACAAGGTTACGTGGTTTGAAATGCGTCTCCCCCCCTTTCGCCGATTACATGCCAATTATTTTATCCCATCAGCATGTTCAGCCACTGATAATATATATATCAATGTAAAGGAGACTTTCCAAATTGTTTCCCATGTATGATTTAAGTACTTTACTGATTATTTAATAACTACTTTTATGCGAAGTTTCTCTGTTGCTTCGTATATTGTCTACATGGATCGAATTTAAAGGCTACACTTCCGGTGTGTCAGTCAGTGAAATATGTTACATTAAATTCTGATTGGTGGTTATTGTTTGTTGCAGTTCAGGGCAAACAATAACCACCAATCAGAATTGACTGCAGCTTATTCACCATGTGACACATCAGAAATATTGGCATCCAAACTCGATCCAGGTAGATACAAAGCAACAGAGAAACTTCGTTCAAAATGGTTATTAAATGATCTGTAAATTACGAAGTCGTACATAGAGAACAAGTTTGGAATGTTTCCTTTTACGTTGATATAGGTAATCAGTGACTAAACGTGCCAACAGAATAAATAAAATTAGCACAGAATCAGCAAGGAAGCAGATTTCAAACAGTGCAGGTTTGTCACCTTGTGTTACCTTGTTAATTTTGTATGGAAGGGGAGTGGGCATTGTCAATAGTTTTTCTTTTCACTAACAGAAACGAGTGCCTGCAATGTGATAGATTTTGGTTGTTAGTCATCTCCACTCCACATCTGGACTTGCTCTAAATAAGATTTTCCTTGCAGGTGGAAATTGCACTATTTCTTCTGTGTTGAAGATAACACCGTTGTGTCTTTCAAATTAAAGTGAAGACATGAAATTGATAATAAGATGTTTTAGAAGCATTCATGTTGTGCAAAAAAAGGGTGTGGTTACCAAGATGAGTCCTGGATCCGATCATATGCAGTAGCCTCAAATGGCCTAAATGATTGAATTAAAATCAGTAACAACTAATATGTAGTCTGTTTGGATGTACTTTTTTTATTTTGTCAAGGATGAAAATGGCATATAAACAGATGCTAAATCTATGTCTGTCTGTAATCTGCATATTAGAAATACAACCAATATGTCAACACATATAAAACAGCACAACCCTACCACTGACAGACCTTCTAAAGATGCAAAGATCATCAAGTTAATATGTGTATCAATAATGTATCGTATCATAGGCTGTGTATCATGAATCATATCGATATGTGGCACAGGTTTATCGTTTCACCCCTGGTGAGAATGTGGTTCCATGATGTACTGCTGGTTTCATGCCCTACTTGTGAAAACTGAACAGTGGTTTAGGGATGATGTCCATTTCTTTATGTAATCCTTTTAATTAAAAGACTATCTGGTGAAATCAGAATTGGTTATTGATTATTAATGGCAGTCTAAATAATAATTATTCAGAAAAAATAAATTGTTAGAAAAATCTTATGGCACAGGGTTAATATTAAAATGCTACAGCTATAATGGAAAAATTGCTAAAGAGTACATCAATCTCTTGACACTAATTATAAATTATCATTGTCATTAATAAACATGTCATCTAATAATTTAATTTTTTTCCTTCATGTACAATTCTGGTTGCAATTTGTTTTGATTTGTTCATTTTTGACATTTATTTTTTATAATCAGTAATTACTTCAGCTATACCCTAGAGGTGCCCCAATATGACCTATTTTTCTTTACTAGAAAATAAAAATAACATTAAGAAAGTAAAGATTCACATGCAAGTGAACTAAACAAATCTATCAAATACAGTTTTTGGTCTGCCTTATGTTAAGGCATCTCAAAAATATAAAAGATTGTTCAAACTGTTGTGAAGTAGCTATGCCAACATCTTTGCAGTAAATCATAGGTGAGTTCAATATGACCTATTTATCTTTCAAGAAAATTGGGTACCGAAAGAGGTTGATGTCCTTAACACAGCTCTTTTATAATATAAAATATCATTAATATATCAAATCTGATTCCAATACATGAAGTCCTTTAAAAGTACTTGACCAGAAATTAAATTAAAAGACAGGACATGATGGGATGGGTAGGGAAATACATGGTGAACACTTACATGCTTCTTTCACAGAACATGATGAGAGGTTTAAATTATTAAAGGAAAATATCATATCAAATGATTCCAATACATGAAGTCCTTTAAAATTACTTGACCAGAAATTAAATTTGTAACAGACAGGGTATGATGGGATGGGATGGGTCAGACATGGTGAATACTATATGCTCCCTCCATAGAACATGATGAGAGGTTTACATTTTTAAAGGTCACAAAATACAAAGTCACATAACCGATGGATGGGTTTTCAAAGGAATCACCATCAAAGAGATTCACCCTTTACTGACAATGGAGCCTGTTATTATACAATGTATCATATCAAATTATTAAATTTGTTTTGTCAAAATATACAGGAGGGTTGGAAGCTCCTGACCTAGCCCAACAAATTTCACTCATTCACTACTGTTATGCAAACGAGGTTCCTGGTGCATGATACAATCATAAGGTGGATCTGTTGAAGGGCCAACAAAGCTCATTCATGGTACATATTTTGTAAACCACACTGCTCCTATACTTCATCATTAACATAAGAAATAAAGGTGTAATTTGATAGGCAAAAGAGGCGAGTGCATTTGTGTAATTTAACAGTCAGTTAAGCAAACTTTTGAAACATTATGTGGAGTAAAAGGTGAATCCTGAATTTGTATCACTTTACAAAATACATGAATACAAGGAGGAGATGGACCAAGATACATACCAAAGTGTCCAGCACCTCCAAGTGCTAGAGAATGAAAACGAGTTCAGCAACAGAGTGGAGAGTATAGATGCTTCAGTGAATTTGACCGGGAGACAGGAGTTGGATATTCAGAGAAGGGCTACAATGGTAAACGAGTGTTAGTCAACAGAAACAAAGTGTGAAATGGCCTGTGAGTTTCCAACAAAACAGCATGGAGACAGTTTGACGAGGACGTAGACCAACTACTGGAAGTAACATGGGCAGGAAGTGTTGACAGAAACGTAGAAACCATGGCCACCATCATCTACAGTATAGGAAAAGATCGGTTTGGAATAGATGAAAAGAAGCAGAGAAATACATTGCCAAAAGAAAAGCGTAGACTTCGGGAGATTGCTAACATAATAGCAGAGCTGCGGAGGCTGACAAAAAGGTATCACAACGCAGTGGATGAAGAGAAAAAGGGGCTCTGACCTCAGAGATAACCTACATGAAAGGCTGAAAACACTGAGAAGAGCAGAAAACATCAGAAAAAACAGAAGAGAGCGTATGCAGAAGAGAGCACACTACACTGCCAATCCATTTGGATTCATCAAAAAGCTGTTAGGAGACAAAAGATCAGGGAGACTGTCCGAAGGAGGTAGAAGAACACTCAAGAAAAACTCACAGTGATCCAGATAGAGAGAAAGACCTCGGAGATCAACCCAAGCTTATAAACCCAGAAGAACCAGCAGTTCCAATTGACAGTTCAGAACCAAGACTGGAAGAAGTGAAGGACATTATAAACTATGCAAGGGCAGCATCAGCTCCTGGACCAAATTGTGTTTCTTACAAGGTCTACAAATACTGTCCAAGACCAGCCAGAAGATTTTGGAAGCTAATAAAGGTAATATGGAGAAGAGGCAAGTTGACAGAGAGTTGGCTGCTTGCAGAGGGCTGCTTTATTCCAAAGGAAGAGAATTCATCAGGAATCAAGCAATTCAGAACAATATCCCTTCTAAATGTGGAAGGGAAGACATGCTGAATCGTCCTTGTTCGGCATCTGATGAAATACCTGCTGGAGAACAATTACATCAATACTTCAGTTCAGAAAGGTGGAGTCCCAGGAGTACCTGGTTGCCTTGAGCACACAAGTGTCTTAACTTCTTAACGAAGATCATCCAGGATGCCAAGGAAAACGAAGGCGATCTGACAGTTGTGGTTAGACCTCACCAACGCATATGGCAGCATTCCACACAAGTTGGTGAACCTGACTCTAGAAAAGTATCATGTACCAGAGAAGTTCAGGGACATGCTTCAACACTACTTTGTTAACTTCAAAATGCGCTTCACCATGTCAGACTATACAACAGCATGCAGAGATTAGAAGTTGGCATCATAACTGGATGTACCATTTCGGTAGTACTATTTTCAGCTTCAATGATTCTCCTTGCGAAGTCAGCAGAGAAGATGAGCCAAGGATCAATTATGCCATCTGGAATTTGGCAGCCTCCTACCAGAGCCTTCATGGATGATCTGACAATTACATCCAAGTCAGTACCAGAAGGTAGGTGGATGTTAGAAGATCTTGGAGACCTGATCATCTGGGCCAGGATGAAGTTGAAGTCATCTAAGTCAAGAAGTCTGGTCCTGAAGAAAGGGAAGGTGCAAGATAAAATAGGTTAAAAATAGAATAGGAATTGATACCAACACTGAGCAAGCAACCAGCCAAGAGCCTCGGCAAGTGGTTTAAGGACTCCATGAATGACAATGAGAGTGTGGCAGACATGAAGGAACAAGCCAAAGACTGGATGGAATCTATAGACAGAGTAGGCTACCTGGAAAGTACAAGGCCTGGTGTTACCAGCATGGTATTCTACCAAGAATCCTTTGGCCACTTCTAGTATACCATGTCCCATTGACAGCCATAGAAGAAGTTAAGAGAATGTTCAATGCATATCTGCAACAATGGATGGGAATGCCAAGAAGCTCCAGTAGTATCAGCTTGTACAGTACCGGCAGCAAGCTTCAGTTACCACTATCATCAGTGACAGAGGAGTTCAAGGTGACCAAGGTCAGGCAGGTGATGATGTTGAAAGACAGTGCAGATGAGACAGTGATAGAACCAGCAGTGGAGGTACGAACAGGTAGAAAATGGGTAGCAGCAAAAGCAGTTGAAGAGGCAGAACCCAGCCTGAGACACAGTGATGTGGTAGGCACAGTAACAACAGGAAGGTTGGGGAAATCTGAAAAGACCTACATGGCAAGCATCAAGCATCAAAGAGAAGCATGCCATGGTCCAGAAAGAAGTACGTCTTGCAGAAGAGGAAGATAGGCAAGTTAAAGCTGTCAGCATGAGGAAGCAGCGAGACTGGCTATGCTGGGAAGCTGCGAAGTCCAGGAAACTGTCTTGGAGCGACATCTGGAGAGTTGATGCCCAGAAAATCAGCTTCCTCATACACTCAGTGTATGATGTTCTCCCTACACCAACAAACCTCAAGACATGGGGACTAACTGATGACTCGAGCTGTAAACTTTGTGGGAGACTTGCAAATTTAGAGCACATGCTGTCATCCTGCAATGTAGATCTGACAGATGGTCGTTATCGTTGGTGCCATGACCAAGTGCTTGCTGAGATTGCTGCCAGTATGGACATAGCCAGAAGAAAGAAACACCAAGTGAAAAGTGGTCCCGATTTCATCAGCTTTGTGAGAAGTGGTGAGTCACAAAGGCAAAAGACTGAAGCAAGAGGCATCAGTGCAGGATTGGGAAATGCAGGCAGATGTAAAAGGACAACTGAAGTTCCCAAGAGACATCTGTAACACCAACTTCGTCCCGATATTGTACTGTGGTCAGGAGGTACTAAGCAGGTTTTTTTTTGTTGGAACTGACAGTACCATGGGAAGGTAGAATGGAGGAGGTCTATGAAAGAAAATTGGCTAACTATTAGCCACTCATCCATGAGTGCCAGCAGAATGGATGGAAGGCCTGGAATCTACCAGTGGAAATAGGATGACGTGGCTTTGCAGCATAGACCTTTTGGCGTGCCTTGGGAGTCATTGGGATTACAAGACCTAGCTGCAGGAATTTAGTACCAAGGTTGGTAAACAGATGGAGGAAACCTCACATTGGATATGGCGGAAGAGAGAGGAGTGATGGAAAAGCTAATCAATTCTGTGCTGAGTCTGATCAACTCAGTCTGCGCACCCCTAGAGAGTGCTATGGGTCAGCACTGAAACTCTAGGATAGGGGATTCCCACCTGATGATGGAACCAGTTGCTGTGCAGAACTGTATTCATATATTATATATATACTCTCAGTATATGAAAAAAGTATACTGCTACTAATTTTAACTTGGTAATTTATTTCATCTAGCAAAATTCAAAATCAAGGTTAAATTAAAAGTCATGAAAAGAGCTTCCTTTCACTTATACTATCGTTATCAGAAAATTACAACAAGTGTATCAGAATGTAGGGAATAAGTTGATGTTTCATTTTAATACTGATATTAGCAAAATATTAAATAATAAATTCAGAAAGGTATAAAATATAAATTGCTTCTAACAGAACACTGTCAGAGCTAGCTTACTACAACCTGTCACTCAGCACAGCTACGTTTCTAGTCTGAGGGCAAATGTACTCGTACTCTGCTTTCGACCTTGCTGGTCAACTGACAACTGTGAACCTCATTTTAATATAAAAAAGAACAGGCGATATCTTTCAGCTTTCTGCAGTTTCCCCCAATCATGTGTTATACAAGAGCCACTCTAAAGGACCGATGCATTACTGTCCAAAATTAATTTCCAGGGATTAAAAATAAGACCATTTATTCTTTTTTGAATGTTGAAACCATCTCTGATATTCTGGATCAACAAGATTTTCATATCAGTCACTGTGGCAGCCATATTGGACGTAAGATCACCACCATTTTCATTTAGAACAAGCTAGATGACATTAGAAGACTTTTGATGAAAACCCCATGCCAATATGACCATCCATTCAGGATAATTATTGATACAATTTTCTCTTTGTTCCTTGTGGCATCCATATTTGATGTCTGTGGGGCGCCATTTTCATTCAGGAACAACTAGATATCATATTAGAAGTCTTTTGGTGAAAATCCTATGTTGATATGATCATCAATTCTGATGATGTAGCAATAACAAGATATCCAAAATGGCCACCATGTTGGCTCTAATGGATGTTAGATCAGCATCATTTTCATTCAGAACCCAGGGGTCGTGCTACCAGGCGAAATTGGCGACTAAGTCACCGAAACAATTTAAACTTCGCCTTCTTCTACTAGGAAAGCAGAAACGACTTCACCGTCATTTTTTTTTAGATCTACACGGAATGACAGTGGTTTATTGGTTTTGAGATGCCCCCTCAACCTAGCAAGTAGTTCATGTTAAGCCCCAGGCAAAATGGATTGTATATTGCCTTGGCAGGTGTTCATATCAATTGAGTCAACAAAACAAACTCTTGCACATTCACATGCATGTGTTTTTATAGCTGATTGACCAATTAACTCTTTTTTCCCCAGGGATTTTCTTCATATATGTACAACATAGAGAATTTTCTACCTGAAGATAAAGTATTGCTTAAAACCAATGTTAAATGCAAATATGCATAATGAGAAATACAGGACTTGGTTAAAATAAGAGAACAAGAAAACACACGCATGCACACACACACACACTGCTCTCACTTCTCCCTATTCTGTCCAAAAGGAGAAGTCGCTTCTCCTTAAAATTCAAGTCTAGCTTGACCCCTGTGACCAATTAGACACCATAAAAAAAAGTCTTCTGTCAAAATTCCCATGTTGGTACAACTTTCATCGTAGGAGGAGTGATGACAAGAAAATGTTCAAGATGTCTGCCATGGCAGCTCAACTTGAGATTAAATTGATAACATTTTTATTCAGAACCAACTATATAATTATAATTAGTCTTCTGGTGAAAACCCCATGTTGATATGACTTAATATTTAAGAAGTGTAGCAATAACAAGAATTTCAAGATGTCTGCCACGGTTGGCCATATTGTACGTCATACTGGCACCACTGTCATTTAGGACCAACTAGACACCATAAGTAGTCTTGTAGTGAAAATCCAATGTTGATACGACTTCTCATCTAGGAGGAGTAGCGATAAGATTTTTTAGATGGCCACTATAGCAGCCATATTGAATATCAGATCAGCACAATTTTTATTAAAGATCAACTAGAAGCTATAAGAAGTCTTCCAGATAAAATCCCATGCTGATATGACTATCTATTCAGAAGGATTAGCGATAAAAGGATTTTTTAGATGGCTTCTGTGGCAGCCATATTATATATCAAATTGGCACCATTCTCATTTAGGATCAACTAGACATCAAAGTATACTAGTGAAAACCCCATGTTGATATAAGAGTAGCAATAACAAGCTTTGCAAGATGGCTGCCATGGTGGCCATATTGGATTTCAGATCAGCACCATTTTCATTTAGGACCAACAACACAGCATACAAAGTCTTTAGTGTAAACCCTGTGTTGATATGACCATCCAATCAGATGGAGTAGCAATAACACAATTTTCAAGATGTCCACTGTTGTAGTCATATTGGATGCCTAGGTGGCGCCATTTTCATTTAGAACCAACTAGACATCATAATAAGTCTTCTTGTGAAAACATCATGTCGATATGACTTTCTGCTGAGGTGGAATAATGACAAGATTTTCAAAGATGGCTGCCTGGGTGACTATCGTGGAAGTCAGATTAGTACCATTTTTGTTTAGAGCAAACTCAACATTGTAAGAAGTCTTTGAGTGAAAACCCTATGTTGATATAACCCTCCATTCAGAAGAAGTAGCGATATCAAATTTTCAAGATGGTGGCTGTGGGAGCCACAGTGGATATCTGGGCAGCACTATTGTATTTAGGACCAAGCCTTGCGATGAATGTGTGGGTACTGTTTCATGGCAATCTTTCAAGTAATTTAGAAAGAGTAGTGACAACAAGTTTGTGATAATAAAGAGATGTCAGATGACAGACAACAGGCCATCCTGTAAGTTCTTGTCCATGACCAATAGAGACAATAATGGAAGAATAAGCACACTACATATTGTGCACCACCACATAAGCTATACTAGGTTTTATTTCCCTGTAAGTGCCTTGGGATCCCAATATTGCAAAAAAAAAGCCGAGTAGTGTTTAGCTGATAAGGTCATAGATTTCTCCATCACTGTTGCAATGGAATGCAATGATTCCCAAGGGGTAACAACAGTGCAAAATGATAGCCCTATAGCGGTGCCAAAATCGAGGAGAAAACCCAAGTCTGCAGATAGAGAGGCTGTGCCATTACAGTTAGCATCAACAAGCTTGTCACATGACTGTGAAACTTCTCCTGAATCCTCATGAGGTGCTGACAGAGACAATGTGCCACTAGGACAACAATGGCAGCACCCAGATGAACATCTGCCTGAATGACAAACAGCCAATAATCAAGCAACGTGGGACTATCAGCCTTAATTGCTGACAAATTTGTCAACTACTATAATAAATCTGAAGTCCCAGGTTGACAAAGTTAGCAGCACATCCCTAGCAGATATGCCAGGATTGGATGAAC
This sequence comes from Margaritifera margaritifera, assembly GCA_029931535.1. NCBI lineage: Eukaryota > Metazoa > Mollusca > Bivalvia > Unionida > Margaritiferidae > Margaritifera > Margaritifera margaritifera. Next base: position 5,220,179 of record JAQPZY010001633.1, read on the forward strand.
CATCATGGAAATGTGCCCAGCAAGAAATGGTCAAACTTAATGATAACGTTTTTGTTCCAGCAATAATGTCAGTGATAAAGATGATTTCGAGCATGGTCTTTGTGACATCACAACCAAATTTAACTTTGGAAACTGAAAGAAATGACATCCTCAAAGAGCTTTTAGTGTTTTATGAGGTACAAGAACCATGAGGGCAACCCATTCTGGAGAGATTGGCCAAAGTTGTTAATGTGGGTTTCAGGGCACAGGTATAGTTAGATAAATTGAAGGACTTGAGTGAAAAACATTTAGGTCCACACAATTGCCAAAATTTAGATGTGCCCAGGGTTAACTCTGAGATCTGTGCAAAAATGAATAAATCTACCAAACAAAGTGATGCAAAGCTGCAGAAGTTGCAAAAGTTTGTGTTCCCTTTCTTATGCTTATGGATGATGCAAAATAAAATAAATGGTACACCTACATATATTAATAAGCTGCTTGCAGAGGCTGGTGATATGCTGTGGATGCTTTCCAATGGTTTTTGTGATATGTCTCAAAAAAGGAAAGAACTGATCTCCATTATAGTTACCATTCTCTATGTAGATCCCAAAATAATGTCACTGACTTTCTGTTTGGAGATGACCTGGCTTCTAATGTCAAGAATATTGCAGATGCTCAGCAGATGGGGAATAAAGTGTTGGGAAAGTTTTAATTTTTATATAGTGGAAGAAACACAGATTACAAAGGTGCTCAAGCTGAACCCAAATCTTTATTCAAGATAGGGGCCAGGTCCCTACCTTATCAACGGCAACCATATCAAATGGGACCACAAAAGCTTAAAAAGAGGAGAAATTACACACCCCTGCAAGACTTGTGAACAAAGGCAGTGCCCTTACTTGCACACAAACTGTAAATAAGTCTACCTGTGTTTTCTTTTTTGTAGAGTACACTAGTGATTTTTTTGCTGCTAAGGTTAGTCTGTGTGCCACAAAATGGCAGAAGATAACTTCCGATACATGGGTTTTATCTATTCTGCCAGATTATAGACTTAAACTGGATAGCAGTCCAGTCCAAAATTTTATCCCCATTGAAACTGATTAAATTTTCTGACAAAGAATCCACCTTGATTACAACAAAAATTGATAAACTGCTGAATAAGGGAGTCATTGAGAGAATACACTAAGAGTATATAAGTACTTATCTAACATATTCATTAGAGAAAAGTGATGGAGGCATCCGGGTTATACTCAATGATTTACAGTCAAAATGAACCCTGGACTGAAACATACCCAAGTCAAAACGTACCTATGTATGCCGAAATGTACCCAAGTCAAAACATACCTAAGAATGCCAAAATGTACCAAAGTCAAATCGTACTCATGAAGTCAAAACATATCTAATTTCTGCGATTTATTTAAAAAAATAAATTATAATAGAACATTTTGCAGTTCACCCACCAAATTAAAAAAAGGAAAGTATATTATCAGGCATAAAGTAAACCATGATAATCTGGGCTGATGCGGCTTTGGACCAATGATTTATGCAGCTGATCAGCTTGAATCATCAGTGATAATTTCCTTCCGAGTCTTTTTTTTGTTAATACTAGCAATTTTAAAGAGTGATATAATATACTTAGCTGCATTAAAATCAACCAGAAATTTTAGGATTTTATTTTGGGTTTGTTTTAATAATTGTGTTGCAGATTAATTTTGTGGGATATTATTTGTGCATGGATCTCAATAGCTATTTTCTTTATTGGTGCATTTAAGTACAGAAACTTTCTTAATTTCACTACTGTATATACTCGCTTATAAGTAGATGTTTTTCTGCTGAAAATTAAATTCATGCGGAGTAGGGGGCGTCTTATAAGCACGACATGCAAAAAAGTTGATAAATCTAGTTGTAATATTGGAAATTCTAGAGGTTTTCAGTATGTACAAAATACTTTAAATTAAAATCTTTTTATGTTGTCATGCCATTATTCCCATCCAGAAATGCATATATGGTATGCACTGTGTTTATCTGTTTCATTACGGTATTCATTACACAATACTTGTATCTACATTTATTTGGATTTTAAATTAAATATTACTCACTTGAACAATACAGCACATCATACTACATTAACTTTTTTCTTAAAAAAAGTTAGGGTTTATGCGCCCTTCTTGGACATTACACCATGTATTTTGGCCATGACTTTCATATGCGCAAAGCAGAAATTATACATTGTAATTAATTCTAACCAATAGGAGTACCTAGACTACAATGTCGCAATTACAGATAGGTATAAATGTTAATAAAGTGCCACCAGAACAATAGATTTAGTTTTTTTAGTTTTCAAAACTTCACCAAACATCAACTAAGTCCAAAAGATCCATATTTTCTTTTGAATTAACCCCTAAATATGTAGTTGTAAACTTGAGGTTACTTATCAGTAACATCAGTGACCTCTATGGTCTAAATAGATGAACACTATGGTGTTAAGACACCTATCAATTTGTTTCATGTACATTTATAGGTGTTGTTGTCAAAATTGTTTTGAAATGTTTTTTACTCTTTCATTTTCTAATGAAGTTTTAGAAACTAAAAAAAATTGCTTGTTTAAGTGGCAGTTGATTAAATATTTTTACCTATTTGTAATAAAAATACTGTCTGTAACCAAGTCCAAGTGCATAATGGTCCATTGTAGTCTTGTTTTGTGGCCAATGGGAATGTCCTATTCATTCCATAAATCTCTCAGTCTCTTTGACGTTCTATTTTTTTTATCAAAACTGGATGCTGTAACTATTTTCTGTCGGCCAGTTATGCAAGAATCAGGCTCATTTGCAGCCTTGCACTTGGCACCAAAGACATTATGTAAAATTACCATCGGAAAAGTACAGGTGATAATCACTAGAAAACTGAAGTATATCCGTACATGACACACAAAAACCGCTGATTGTACGATGATTAACATAGGAGATCGTATTCCTCTGACAAACAAACAAGTCCCAACATCTTGGCATTATTTTTCCAAATACTGTATACAATAAAATGCAAGTGTTCCAAACATTGTAGAAGGGTTTGAAATATGATGCATTCAAAGTGACTGTGCTGATTGATGATTATCACAGCAGACTGTCAAAGCACAAGCATGAGTAATTATTCTTTTGATAAAACGATCATTATGCACTGGCAATTGATTAACAGGTGTCTTAATCTCCTTGTCTGCTAAAATCTAACCTATGTGGCTTCACCCAAATCCCTGTATAATCACTTCAGCTTCGTTTGAAAGCCTGCACCCTACATGATTGATCCTTGCTTTGTAGAAAAGGGAAGAAACAAAAGTTCGCAGACAAAAAACAAAACAAAAAAAAAAAACTTGCATACTTTGGACTCCAAAATGACAAGCACAGGTACTTTTACACGGACTTTGGCGTCCCGGAGAACCCTGTTTCCTTCTATGGCAATATATAAAATTACATTGAAACTTGCTGAAGGTGGTTGGCATTTAACTTTGGGACATTATTTAGCATTTTTGTTCCATCTCCACCATTTAAAACGTATATCCAGCATTTTACTTCTCAGATGATTGTATTCGTTCAATGACAAGTCCATGCTTCATGATAAGCTACCTTCCATTTTCACAAAACTTTGCCAAACATTAACAATATTTCTTTGATAATAAACCCACCTGCTACTTTCTTGCAATTTTTGTAGGGTGGTCACCTGGTCTTATCATGGGAAAAATGCTGTATAATATGTGTGTATGGGGTCTATCTTTACTGTTGTAGGAATAGTCACATGTATGCAAAATGACAACAGCTCACACTAACTCCTGTGCACACACATACACACAAAGGCAAGCATGTACATACCATATCTACCTACTTTCAATCTGCACCTAACTGCAAACATAATAGACTCATATCTAATGTCATACAATTTGCCATCACATCAGTCTGGAGTCTATGCTGTTTGTTCCAGCCACAGTCTGAATGGAATAAACCTTGATCTGCCAGTGCAACATGTGATGGCAGGTCTAGGTCTACACAGCAGAATGCAAACTGCACAGACCTTGATCTGAGAGTGCAATATGTGATAGCAGATCTAGGTCTACACTGTTGCAAGCAATCAGCACAGACCTTGATCTGCGATCTAGGTCTACAACATGGCATGTGATTCGTATTGTAAGCAATCAACATAGACCTTGATCTGCTAGTACAACATGTAACAGCAGATCTAGGTCTACAATGTGGCATGTGATTCGTATTGTAAGCAATCAATATAGACCTTGATCTACCAGTACAACATGTAACAGCAGATCTAGATCTACAATGTGATATGTGATCAGCACCGATCTTGATTTGTCAGTACAGCATGTGATGGCAGATTTAGGTCTACACTGCAGTAAGTCAACAGAAATATCTTCATCTTCCCGTGCAACATATAACGGGAGATCATTAGGTCTACACTGTGGTAAATGAACAGCATATACCTTGATCTGCCAGTACAACATGTTACAGCAAATCTAGGTCTTAAAAAAAGATACACTGCTTGCAGTTTGGTGCACATTATACAAGAAAATACACTACCTGAATTAAAATGGATGTTGTCCTGGTTTGAAGTGTGAGCATCCAGATTGGACATTTCACTCTGCTCTTGGTCAGGAATGCTGTTTTGCATGATATTGTTGATCTGTTTGGCTGTCTCACAGATGTCATCTATTCCTATTCGTATCTCAGCATCTGTCATTATCTGTATCAGTTTATCATACTTTCCTACACTAATTACCCCTTTTTCTTCAAGACAAGACAACAATTCACCCATGTCTTTTATTTTATCCACAGTTTTCGTGACAAGATATGTTCGTGCCATTTGTTTTATGCTCTTCAGTGAGTTTTCTGTAATATGCCCATCTAGTGTAACAAAGAGCCTATTGTGTATCCTCTTCGCCTCATCCTGAAAGCAAAATTGAATACATACTTATCAAAAACTGTGTTTTACTTTAGTGAAGCAAACAAAATATGAAATACTTTCCACTAAACATTACTGAAAAAAATAATTTTCTGCTCTTCCCAAGTTTTATTTCAGATGTTGATTCCAATCTTTTTATTTATTTTCATATCACATAAATATGTTACATATGCTAAGGACAAATTAGAAAAACGATTTTGAAGTAATTTTTTAAATAGCGGTACATATATTATATGCCAAGGATGAAAAGAGAGATATGTCAGTAACAGTTTTTTTTGTTGTTGTTGGTATTATTGTCAGATTGTATCTTGCAAATATATGTATGTACTATTTACATAAGGCAAATCAAGCAATGATTTTTAAAATAATTGTTAAAATACAGGTACATTAATTTGTTTTCAAACATGAACTTGTAAAGGAGAAATATGTGAGTAAAACTGTTTAACCTGTGTATAGAATTGACTTGGGGGTGGGGTGAGGGAGGAAGATAGAACGTAGAACTGTCATTATCGACATTTTAAAAACTTTTTAATGCAGGTAAATATGTAAGCCGATGATCCTTTTTATATCTCTCTCTCTCTCTGTATAGGCAGTAGTTTCTATAGAAATTTTGTATTTTGATGTGATTCAAAGCCTTATTTAATCAACCCATTATTTAATATGTGAAATAAATATGAATTTTGAAAAACTTCTGATTTACAATAATCATCAATGTCAACTTTTCTGCAATGGAAGTAAATAAAGTTACCAGCTTTCTGTCAATATCAATCAAATTATATGGTTCAACCATAACCAGTTTTCTAGTTTCTTTCATAGGTTATCATAAATAATTCATTACACATCTTTAACAGTTTGTAAATATTCTACATCCAAGATAAAAAAAAATGTATAAAGAACATGAAATATAACTTAAGAAACCCATCTTGGAAACTTGGAAGATTATTAAAAACAGTCCAAGATATGTGACTGTTCTCCCCCTGGCCAATAAGCTGTAGTGGTTCCCCATAACTTACTGTCAGATCCACAGTCCCCCAAATGCCTTTCATTTTAGCATCACTTCATCTTAATTCATGTTGCCACTACGCATTCATTTCTCCATCATACCTTTTAAAGACTATATCACACCACAGGATTTAACATTTTATGACTAATTGGACCATTTTCCAAGAGTAATCTGTATTAAATCAATGCTAATCCCTTTTTTCTAAAAGAATAATTGCCATCTTTATTCTAATTTAATCACACATTTCACCTCTTTTCAAATCTGGGAGCACCTGTATCTTGTAAATTTCACATGGTTTTTTATTTGGGGGTTTCAGCTTCTGCAGATCAAAAAGTATTTATGATACACAAATAATTATATTTTTTTACTTCATTCTCACTAGCAAACAAATAAGTTTCACTAATTTCTGTAGTTTTCACTTTTGTAAATCAGTTTACTGCTCATGTTCAATATACTCAAGACAATACCATCCATAATTCCCTGTAACTGTGACAACAATACCATCCATAATCCCATCACTGTCACAAAAATGCCATCCATAATCCCCTGTAACTGTCACAACACTGCCATCCATAATCCCCAGTAACTGTCAAAACCATGCCATCCATAATTCCTTGTAACTGTCACAACAATGCCATCCATAATCCCCTGTAACTGTCACAACAATGCCATCCATAATTCCATCAGTCACAACAATGCCATCCATAATCCCCTAACACTGTCACAACAATGCCATCCATAATCCCATCACTGTCACAACAATACCATCCATAATCCCCTGTAACTGTCACAACAATACCATCCATAATTCCCTGTAACTGTCACAACATTGCCATCCATAATCCCCTTTAACTGTCACAACAAAAATGCCATCCATAATCCCCTGTAACTGTCACAACAATGCCATCCATAATCCCCTGTAACTGTCACAACAATGCCATCCATAATACCCTGTAACTGTCACAACAATGCCATCCATAATCCTATCACTGTCACAACAATACCATCCATAATCCCCTGTAACTGTCACAACAATGCCATCCATAATCCCATGTAACTGTCACAACAATGCCATCCATAATTCCCTGTAACTGTCACAACAATGACATACATAATCCCCTGTAACTGTCACAACAATACCATCCATAATCCCATCAGTCACAACAATGCCATCCATAATCCCATCACTGTCACAACAATGCCTTCCATAATCCCATGTAACTGTCACAACAATGCCATCCATAATTCCCTGTAACTGTCACAACAATGCCATCCATAATCCCATCACTGTCACAACAATGCCATCCATAATCCCATGTAACTGTCACAACAATGCCATCCATAATTCCCTGTAACTGTCACAACAATGACATCCATAATCCCCTGTAACTGTCACAACAATGCCATCCATAATCCCAACACTGTCACAACAATGCCATCCATAATCTTATCACTGTCACAACAATGCCTTCCATAATCCCATGTATCTGTCACAACAATGCCATCCATAATTCAAATAAACTGTCACAACAATGCCATCCATAATCCCATCAGTCACAACAATGCCATCCATAATCCCTTGTAACTGTCACAACAATGCCATCCATAATTCCCTGTAACTGTCACAACAATGCCATCCATAATCCCCTGTAACTGTCACAACAATGCCATCCATAATCCCATCAGTGTCACAACAATGTCATTCATAATCCCATCACTGTCACAACAATGCCATCCATAATCCCATCACTATCACCACAATACCATCCATAATCCCCCATCACAACAATACAATCCATAATCACCTGTCACTGTCACTACAATGTCTATTCACTCTATGAGGCAAAGGATTTTATCTCAGCTTTATTCGAAGTATATTTAAGATCCTTTGTTCTTTAATGAAGTGACATTGGTGGTTACTTCAATTACTTGAGGGTGTTTACTTGATGAAGAAAGAATCACTTGTTACTAGTTTTCCAAAGAGTCTAAATAGTACATGCAGTTAGGACATAGGAGCAGCAGTAGGAAGCAATCATACTAGCTCAAATAAAAAAAAATAATACTTCCACTAGGGTTCCCAAAGTGGCTGTGGTGGAAGCATTATTATGATGAAATTGGTTTGGGGCCCCTCAACCATGAGTAGATTTCAAGTGACCATTGGGGTGAATCAAATGAAGAATAAGCCACATCCATCCGTTATTGTTTTGTATATTAAAAAATATATTTTACAGGTACAGATTCAAAATGCCAGTGGGGACTAACGTGCTCTTGAATACTACAGGTGAAAACCAAAAGGCATGGGAAAAGCTGCATAAACAAGTTCTACAAAGTACATGCACAGCGGTTTCACAGTGGAGGAACCCATGCTTGTACAGGATGTGGTGTGACATAAAAAGCAAGATATCCTTGCTGCATTGTGGAAGTGGGACATTGCAAGTGCAAAATGCCAGGGAAAGAAAAATGTTGTGTTTGAGGAATAGCAGGTACCTGTCTGGCATTGAATGGTAGGTGTGCCTTCTACCCAGGAATTATTTTTATTGAGGCAAATATAGCATGTACAGTACAGCTCACATGATTTTTTGAAACCCCACACTCTGTGGTGGGGGACTTAATTCCCTCTACTTTTGTTCTGCGGTGGAGGAATAATACCCTCAAATCACCACCACTTCTTGGCAGGCACGCTGATGGCAACTCCACTGTGCAAGTGCTGGTCAACTTTACTGATTGACATTTGAACAGCCAACGAATGAAGACCACCCATGGAAAGACTGTGATGTCAAGAGTGATTTACAACCAGATCCCATTTAAAGAATCAGTCATCTTTATTTCGATCATATATTTCGACAATAAAAAAAATAATTTTAAAAGTCTTGTATATTCAGTACATGTATATTTAGAAAAGGCTGATCGACTTCTTTTGCAGTAATTTTACGATTTTACTTTATTAAAAGAAATCTGAACAAATTTACACACCGACTTAACGAGAGGCACACCTTGTTGAGCCTCTCTTGAACATCATAAATTTATCTTGTTGCTCCAAAGGAAAAGTAATCCTCTGAGATATGGACAATTAAATTTCGAACTGACATCCACTTCTGTTTAAAAAAAACAACCAAACAAACAGAAAACACACTGAATTTAAACTGAATTGCAAACCACGTGCTTAGTCCTTAAGCAGCAGTGGCACAGTCATGAGGCTAAAATACACAACTTTGAACTGGTTTAAGTCTGACTGCATGTGTACTGTAAGGGACTGACCATTTAATTTATGGGGCTAGAAAGTTCTTTCTGACTAGGATGTTTTTTTTCCTTTCATCACAAGATAACTTTGCTTCAAGAAAAATAAGGAATGGAATAATATTATTTTTTATACAACAAATCAGAACAAGGCAAGTGTTTTCAAGCATTACCCACCCCCACCCCTCATTTAAAAACTTAAATGATCTCTCCATAATAAAGATTTGACTTGGGGCAGATGTTTACAGAAATCAAGACAGTGACCATTGTCAACACTGTTATGAAATATTGACAAGGATTATCATCAAAAGATGATGTCAATTTCAGCTTGGAAAGGTGTGTTTTTATCATATGAAGCCATCTGACTTGGAGCGTTGTACTAATAACAGCCTGAATTATGGTCCCATCATTATCAATGGAAGTTTGGTAATTGTTTGTAATTAATCTTAACTCAACTTATTACTGAAATGAATAATAACTTGGAAAACTGTCAAAACTCAGATGTTCAGAGATTTTAATTTCCAGCAAATTTAGGGCATTCTGCATATATGTATGGTCTCCACATGTATCCTCCTATTTGCACATTTTTGTAAGGGGAAAATATGAGAACAAACCTTTTATCATCATAGATAAAATAGTAAATCATATGGAAATGATATGTCAATAACCTAATTATAATATTGATCTATTTCTCATAATTATTTTGACACAGATATTATAGTATGCAGTTTCCTGTTTGTGATTGATGGAGCGTTTGGTTATTGAGACAAAAAAAAATGTAAACTAATTTCTTTGAATAGTGTTTGGCATGTTTCTACAGCTACAGTTACTGTGGCAGAGTGGATAAAGTGTGTGACACACACACACACAAACACATATTTGACTTTGAAGCACGAGGTCGTGAGATCATACCCACTGACAGTTCACATGTAAAGTTAACACATCAATAGCAGAGAAAACAAACCATATTGATAGCTTCTGTAGTGCTAGGTTATTAGTTTGCACATGAGCATTTATCTTCAAAAAGTGTATGTGTCAACCTTCATGTATTTAGGATGACTTTTTGTGACCATTTGTGATTAAAAAAACACTACTTTAATAATTAGTGCAAAATAGTTCAGTTTAAATTAAAATACAGATACAAAATCCTAATAATGCTTTCTTAGCAATAGTTTTTGCTTTTGCATGTTCATGCAACAACCGCTAGAACTATGCTTTCTCAAGCTTCAATTACCCGTCTATAATGCTGTGATTGGATGTCAGAAGAAATTGCACATTATGTTAATGAGAACTCATGCATGGGGTAACCATCGGAACTTTTGCGATTTTTTTTCACTTCAGCACGAATGCGATTTTGTTACTGTTCGATGTTTATTGTTCTTTTGATTGCAGGGAGTACAATTTCACTGCCTTCATATAATCATTAAAAAGTATGTTGCGCAAATTGCAACAGAAACAAGGACATGAATGGATCTGTAGATTCATTGTGCAAAATAGTATTAATACACTTTGTGAGGCATTGTCATTATGTTAATATTATCTAAAATTTGATTTGGCATTATGTATCATACATTATCTTCATTAGAACTAGGAAATATTTATAATTAACTGAATGATCACATTTTTATCAGTATATTGCTTCTGAAAGAGATAATGATGTAGATAAATCGGTGCCCTCTCTCTCTGAACTTCTTTAGAGCATGCTTGCAGGCCGTCATAAACAGTATACCATGCCCATATTATCAAGACCACATCCACTCCATGGTGTTCATTGGATGCGACTCCGCGAGAAAGCGTGGTGTGCAGAGCTTTTCTCTGCAAGACACTGCAGCAACTCTGTCAGGATGCATGGAGAGATGGTGGAGGTTTTTTTCTTCTTAATCTTCTCCACTCTCTCCACCCCCATGCCTGGACTCCCATATAAACAGAGATGTTGATCCCTACCGGATGCAGAGTATGTAATTGCTGTATCCATTAAAGTTCTCTATCTTTTTGATTAATGTTGCTACTTTAGAGCTCTGAGCCAGACTGGATGATTTCTATTATCTGATACTGAACACAGTTTTGCTTGTGGTCAGGTTGGTTTAAGTGTTAGACATTGGGGTCACCTTCTTATTTCCGATATCCCTTAAGGTGTTCTCTTATTCTCACTTGGAATTCTCTTTAAGTCTCACCTAAATCTTGTTTTCCGTAGAAATGGCAGGTGAGTAAGTAATTAACATTACGTGTAGTACACTGAGCTCTTAACTTCGAAGTATATTTGAGGTTTGTAAATGTACTTCTAAATATTTTTGATTGATCAATTTTCATGCAAAAGGTGCAATTAATGGTCTCGCAATCTAGAACTCTGTTTGCAAACGATTTACCCGTAAAACCCGGGTGTTCACTTGAAAACTTAGCTCTTATTGATTGATTGCTTAATTTAAAGCCAATTCTCTGTACAAAAATGGGTGGATTGTGGAAAGTCTCTTGCAGAGTCAGGCTGACAATTACCCATAGAGGTTCTGATTGTCGGACTCTTACGTACAGATACGTTTAAATCATAATAATTGACTGTATGGACCTGATTTCTTGCAATGGTAGGGTGGTAGTAATTATAATGAAGATAGCAACGTTTATCTGTAGGTCAAATAAATCAAATAATATTTTAGCTTTTTCCCAAAACATCGCAGTATCAATGTATGTGATTCTTTCCTTTGAGTATTCCAATTCCCTCTGACGAGGGAATGCCTCCACATGCCATCAGGCAGTACCTTCCTTCTAGTTGCAAAAGCTGGTACATCATTATTCATGTCCTATTCCTATCACAGGAGAAATGGACGAAGTGTCCTTCCTCGTATTATTATACAGTACATATATGATTTATAGGTAAATTGTAAGCAATGATATGTAACAATAACAATGCTGCCAGGTGGCACTTCCATCAGCAGAATGTCACTATCTTGCTATATTTGTACAGGGAGGGTACCCCAGTTTACTGGGCTCCCATTCTTTTAACTCTGATTGCATTATCTCATGGATGGCGAGAGAATTTACATCATCATCTGCACAAATGAAACCATGTAGTTTTCCTCTGAAACCATACAGTATTGGTAAGAAGCTGACATGGCTGTGAGAAAAGTTTCTTGACAAATCCAGAATCGGTGTGGATCAGGGACGGTTTCACACATGAGAAGTTTTATTTATGTTTCTAAATATGGAATTTTCTTTGGTTTCTCTTCCATTTATAGAATAGAGCTGTGTTTTAACATACCCCTTGCTCATTTGCAACCGGAAATGAATTTCTCTTCCTTGAACAGCTGGTAGAGGTAGCAATGATATTTATACTCAGTTTGTTTTGATCATCACCGCTACAATACAGTATCAAACTTGCTTGATACATATCGTTATTAAATTAATGTAGTAAAAAATATATTCATACAAATTTATACTTGTATCTTGTGCAGATGTGGTTGTTTTCTGCTAGAATAAGGTGCCCCCCCCCCCCACCTTAGCAATTTTTTTGCCTGTTGAGGCTATTATAACATCCATTTCCCTACATAAACATCTTCATTTGTCTGTGCTTTTATTGTTAATTTACACTTTCTTTAAAAAATAATTTGATATTGTTGTGTCACAAAAAATATCAAAGCAAAATACAATGAAATTAAAAAAAAGTAAAACTGAAAAAGTATATACAGAGCTGTTTTGAACTTTTCAAAAGAAATATTAAAGAAAAATAAATATTTTATGCAAATCTGTTATCATAAAAAGTATTTTTTGATGAATTAGTCTAAAAAAATTTCTCATACAGGTAGGCATTTATAAGGAACAAATACCAAGATTGTCTATTGTTACATTTTCCTTTTGATTTATTTGCAAAGTAAGGAGACGGATGTTATGAATGTCATTTGTTTTTCACTTTCACATAAATAAAACATGAATAAAGGTGTTTATTATTTGGTTTTTAAGGCTTTTTGCTAATTTGAATGTTGGTTTTACCCATATTTATCACATCCAGTCTACTTTTTTGTTTTTTAGAAAAGATAAAAGTGGGTTTGTAATCCTTATACTTCAATATGATGTCTTAAACCATACAAAACCTCTTATATACCACAAAAATGAGTAAATTATGTCTCAAGAATGGTCTGGTTATATCCAGCAGTAACTACTTAAAGAATTAACCCCAAAAAACATTCCATTACCTGATTTGAATTCATTGTATACACTGTACAAACAATGCTCACTTTATAAAAGAAAAAAAAATTGCAGGTGATAAAATAATTATTTTTTGCACTTACTATAAACAAAAACCACGAAAAAGATTATAATTTGTAATTACTGATGTTATGACCTTCACAAAAATACCATATTTATGAACCGGAGATTACATTTTAAATTTGGTCTGTTATGCTTACGATATGAGCCCTGTGGCCACAGCAATCATCTCTTCTGCCATAAGACATAACGGTATTCAAATCAACACACAATATCCAATAAACGTAAATGTTGCCCTTCCTGCTTTTCTTGTCAAGAATCTGAATATTCCTTTTTATTTTTCTGTGCTGACTATTTATATTTTTAAGAGGCATATTGTCCCTTTCATCTTTAACATGTATCATTTGCATGATGCCAATTTTTGAAAATTCCATAAACAGCATTAAGATCTAGCAGACATTATGCATGAAAAAATATGTGCATTTTAAAGCGTCCAAGGTACTCCTGTAAGGTTACCCTGGTTCTCTGACCAACTCCACTGAATCTAATATGAAATCCAGATCCAGATCAAATACAGACAAGTCAATATCTAGAGTTTACCACAACAATTGTATTTTCGTTAAGTTTTTCTATTATTCCATAAGCCGTTATTTTAAGGATCATTTCCGTAATACTTTTGATTAATACTTAAGCGTGGGCAGGCCTGTATACACTCTAAAAACTCAGTTCATTGAGGGGTGGGTGGGTTGTCTACCACCCTTCACTTCTTTTTTTGTTGGCTCCACTGATCACTTGGGATCCATTCATGGTTGAGGGGACACCCAACTATTTATCCCGACGACACTTCCACCATGGCTATTGTAATAGCCTATATGGGGTTTTCTTTTTGGTGACCTTTGGTGGAAGCATTATGTTTTTAGTGAAGCTGGTTTTAATTGTATGATTGCCACACAAACCATCCCCAGACCCTAGCTAATGCTGGAACTGTTCATAGGTAACAATCTGCTCAGTACCAATTTAGGTATTGAATAGTTACTTTCCTATTCATACATTATGACTTTAAAACATACCATAAAATGCACCTGAAATTTGCATATTTCTTTCATTTTATAAACTTCAAAATAAAATTATCACTCTCATTGATCAAGTTTCATTTGTCTGCAACCAGCATGCAACCATTTACATTGTTTTCATAGGATTTACAATGGCAAGAAACTGGGTGGTGGCTTACAGACCTGAAATGATGTCTCTTCAAAATTAAATGTAATGCATTGAATGTTATGTTGACAAACATGTTTACTCAATGATAAATAATGTAGTTTATTGGTATTTCATCAGAATAATTATTATATCAACCTGATTCATTGTGTAATGTGTGCTACTCCCTATTCATGTTTATAGCTGACTTTTCTAGGAATGCCACATTTGATATGAAAATCATCTTTATCTCAGAAAAGATTTAGAATAAAAAGGAACAAAGTGGTCAGCTGCAGCAAAGGTATAGAAATAGCTTGATTCTTTTCACACTAACTTTTTTGTTTTAATATGGCACATCTATAGCTAAAAAACCCTAAAATTTCTGAATGCCTTTATGAAGAAAATTTTAGTAAGTTCAAATGGTGAGGCACTGTCTTTGGGGCGGTGCTCAAATCAGAATGTGTATGGTATCCAATATCTTGAGTATTACTTGTATGTTACCAGTACTATGACAAGTATTACTATAGAAGAGAATTGTCACAATTATACAATCTAACTGCTTGTATGTTACCAATACTTCTGCATGACAAGTATTACTATAGAAGAGAATTGTCACAATTATACAATCTAACTGCTTGTATGTTACCAATACTTCTGCATGACAAGTATTACTAGAGAAGAGAATTGTCACAATTATACAATCTAACTACTTGTATGTTACCAATACTTCTGCATGACAAGTATTACTAGAGAAGAGAATTGTCACAATTATACAATCTAACTACTTGTATGTTACCAATACTTCTGTATGACAAGTATTACTATAGAAGAGAATTGTCACAATTTATAATACAATCTAATTGCTTGTATGTTACCAGTATTATGACAAGTATTACTATAGAAGAGAATTGTCACAATTATACAATCTAATTGCTTGTATGTTACCAGTACTATGACAAGTATTACTAAAGAAGAGAATTGTCACAATTATACAATCTAACTGCTTGTATGTTACCAGTATTATGACAAGTATTACTATAGAAGAGAATTGTCACAATTACACAATCTAACTCCTTGTCTGTTGCCAGTACTTGAACAATTAGGCCAACAACAAAAAATGTGTTTGTTTCCTATTGCACTGGTTTTAAAATTAGTGTAGGCAGGTGGCATTTTTTATTTTTTTAAATATTATATATAAATCAAATAATATTTCAAGCGCTTCAAAGTACTGGGCAAATCTGGCTCGATTAGATGCACAAATGAATTTCGACAATGTGATCTTTTTTATTTTTTTTTTAAAAAAAATGGGGGGGGGGGGGGGAAATTGAAAGGGTCGGCAATGAAAAAATAAAACGGTCGGCTTTATTACTGGAGAAGTGGACTATCACACTTATACAACCTAACTCCTAGTATGTTACCAGTATTTGAACAAGTATTACTAGAGAAGTGGACTATCACAGTTATACAATCTAACTCCTTGTCTGTTGCCAGTACTTGAACAATTATTACTGCAGAACAGGACTGTCAAATTATACAACCTAACTCCTTGTATATTACCAGTACGTGAACAAGTATTACTGAAGAAGTGGACTATCACAGTTATACAATCTAACTGCTTAATGTGTTTCCAGTACTTGAACAATTATTACTGGAGAAGTGGACTGTCACAATTATACAACCTAACTCCTTGTATGTTACTAGTACTTGAACAAGTATTACTGGAGAAGTGGACTGCCACAGTTATACAACGTAACTCCACTTATGTTACGAGTACTTGAGTAAGTATTACTGGAGAAGTGCACTGTCACAGTTATACAACCTAACTCCTTGTATGTTACTAGTACTTGAACTAGTATTACTGGAGAAGTGGACTGCCACAGTTATACAACGTAACTCCACTTATGTTACGAGTACTTGAACAAGTATTACTGGAAAAGTGGTCAGTCATATTTGTACAACCTAGCTGCTTGCATGTTACCAATACAGAAATAGTATTACTAGAGAAGTGGATTGTCACAGTTATACAATCTAACTCCTTGCATGTTACCAATACTTTAATGAGTATTACTAAAAAAGTGGATTCTCACAATTATACAATCTAACTGCTTTAATGTTACTAAGTTTCAATAATTTCTACGGAGAACTCTGAGATTTCATAAAAACATTTTCAAGATATCACACACAGATTAGAGGATATCTTATAATCTTTATAATATAACTGTAGTAAATTTGTAAGACATGAAATATAAAGAATCTTACACATATGCTATTTTAAATAGAAATTGATGAAATTGTTTGAAGAATATCTATCTTTGGCAAGCAAAAAGATTGAAATAATTTAACAAGTTTCATACATTTCATTTGAATTAAGGGAGCACAAATGTTAGACTCTATTTATCACAGGACAAAACTGATTTAATACAATCACAAAATAGTGCAATGAATGAAAAATACTGTGCAGTACATTCGGATACCTTGCACTTTAAGCCTTCTAAGCCTTAGATAACATGGCAATGTCCAATTTTGGTGTCATGAGGTGTTATGAAACATGTAATATTGAAAATATATTACACAGGTTTATAAGCCAAAATAATTGGTAATAATAAGTTCCAAGATATCAGTTCTCTATAAAAAAAAAAAGTTTTTAAGTTACTCGACAAATTTCAGTATACCAGTAAATTTTATTTGTTCTTATTGTAATCATTATTATTATTATTATTATTAATATTATTATTATTATACCCCTTTTTTAAATTAAAAATTATTTTACCACTTTATTGTTCTCTGATTAAATTTACTGGCTTTTATCATTCAAAAATGGAGGGATACAACTAAATTTTCTCATCTTCAAATATGGAGTTTTCGATAAAGGATATGAACAACAGCTGGATATCACTGGCATCATACAGGAATAAAAAAATGAATTATGGTCTCCTGCTTGAACAAACGCCAAAAATTTAAAGGTTGTACCTAATGAATACTGGCACTCCTAGGTATAAAACTCGGACTGCTATGTGAATTCAGAGAACAGCATTTCCATAAATATCTCTTTACAAAAAAAATAATTTGGATCCAAGCTCACTTGTCATAACAACGAATTCCTTTTCACTACTGGAATTATCTTTAGATCATATCTCAGAATTTACTTACCGGTACACATTGCTCTGCATTGAAACTATCGTTGGTGGTACTTGCAAGTGTCCCTAAAATATTCAATACAGGATACAATTAAGGAAATCTATGCACACAATCAAGCAGAAATGTAATTATAAGTATAAAAAACATACCCTATGGTGCAGTACTCTCTGTATCTTTCTCTCCCCCTCCCTCCCTCCCTCTCTCTCTCTCTACTACTACTTTATGCTATGCTTTGCTTCCACAGTGATAGAAAAAAATATTTAATGTGGAAAATTCAAAGTATCTAAGACACTTGTAAGCTTTTTCAACATGTTTACCATCTTTATTTGAAATACTGTGAACAGTTTGAGAGTTATGCTTCAGAACTGAACATGTTTAGAGACAGACAGATAAACATGGTCATAACTACATCCCAAATAGACAAAACAATTTAACAAGAGGATCAGGTGGTTCTGACATTGCTCACCTGTGTAACTGATGTATGTTAGCCTGTGAAAGCCAATTTATACATAAAATTTAAACTGTGGATTGGAAATAAACATTATTGGAACACTTATGTCTATTGACGTTCATGTTGCTTATCTTCTTGCTTAGGACATATAGTAACAATAGTTAACTATATCCGATATCCTGCTTATACATGATTGGTTTGACAGGATTCTTCTGTTTGCAAGCCAATCGTGGTCAGTATTTAATCTTTTGTTCCTCTGTTTCCCCTGCAAATCCAGCGGAAGTCATGAAGCCACTTCCTATGAAGCTGTCAACCGACCAGGGAAGGTATCCTCACTGTGCCACGGCTAAAGGCCCTACCAGATCAAGCTGAGCCTTTTGGGATGAAAGATCTCGGAGATAAAAGCTGGAGAAAGTGGACTCAGAACTCCATCCCACGGCATGAATGATGTCAGGCAGGGAACAGTTTCGCTGAAATGCAATGCTTGTGGCGACAGCCCTAACTTTGTGAGCCGAAATACGTAATAAACTCATACGAGTTGGAGTTATTTCCTGATATGCGGAACATATAATCCCTCTAATCCAGGATGAAAGTGCCTGTACTGATATGTTGTCCTTTCCCTCTCTGAGGGGTAAAAAGAGGCATGATCTCCCTTGATGAACCAGCTCGGTCCTTTTCAGGTACCACTTCAGAGCTCATACTGGGTTCTGTAGACGACCTTGAGATGCAATGATTTCATTACAAAAGTTTGGTTGCCCATGAATGGTAGTCTGTTCTTGCCAATGAAAGCAGGAGCCATCATGAGTGATACTGACCCGTCTTGTCTGAACTGTAAGTAGTTGGGGTCCACCGATAGCGCATGAATTTTGCTGATTCGGCCTGCCGTTGCCAATGCAACGAGGAAGCAAGTCTTGTATGAGAGATGAACCAATAAGCAGTTCAAACGGTGTCTTGTGTAGCCATGTGAGTACCCATGGGTGAAAACTCTCCATTTGTCTTTGTAGACTTTTAGAGTGTACGGCTGTCTCGCTCTACCGATTCTCTCCACCACTGGTTGGGAGAACTGTTTGTTGTTGAGGGCTTGTTTAATATGAGCCAGGCATGCAAGTTCAGCAATTCTGGGTTGGGATGAAATGCCTGCCCTCATGGTTGCTTTAGTAGACGTGGAAATGTTCCAATTTCCCTGGGAATTTCTGCAGCCAGATTGATGATGTCATTGATCTATGATTTTCCCCACTTAAACAGGGCAATCAGGATGAGGCAACACTCCAGTTCTTTTGCTTTCTGTATCACCTCGGGATCAGAGGTGTTGGCAGATAAGCGTATGCGTTTAGACCATTCCAATCTATGGAAAGTGCATCGACTGCCAAGGCCTTCAGATCTGGGACTGGTGAGACAAAGGTTGGGAGTTTTGCATTCCACCTTGTCACAAATAGATCCACTATTGGTTGATCCCATAGGGCATATATTCGAGTAAAGACTGATGGGTGAAGAGACCATTCCGTTTGTATTAGTTGATTCTTCTGGGAAAGCGAGTCCACTAATACATTTAGTTGGCCTGGAATATGACGAACTTGAATGTGGATCTGTCGTTGATGACACCACCTGAGAAAGTCCCAAACGAGAACACAAAGATCTGGTGACTTGGACTTGGTTCCCCTCTGCCATTTGATGTAAGTCACCACAGATGAGTTGTCGGACAGATTGAGAACTCCCTTTCCATATAGAGCCTCTTGCCACCAATGAAAGGCTTTCGAGATGGCTTTCATCTCAAGAAGATTGATATATAATTTGCGATCTTGTGGGGGCCACACTTAATTTGGCTTCCTGGAATGACAGAAGGTGTTCACCTCAGCCATCTGTGCTCGTATTGGTACAGACTGTAATTTCCAGAGGTTGTAACTGCAGAGGTACACCTGACGTGAGCCAGCTGAGGTCACCCCATCATATGAGATGGGACTTCATCTCTGGAGATTTAGTGAGAGGTTTGTCTAATGGGCAATGGCTTGGCCTCCATTTGGACAACAGGGTCAATTGCAATGGGCGCATACAGAGGCGACCTAGGATGATGAGGTCCTCCGCCTCATTGAGGAAGCCCAGCAATAGCAGAAATTCTCAGGCGGAGAGTTTGTCTTGTATCAGCAAGGAAGCCACCATGGTACTGATTTTCAATGTTCATTCATGAGGGAGGCATACTCTCTTTACCCGAGTGTTGAACTCCATCCCTGGATGGACAAAATGTTGCGATGGTATTAGGTCGGATTTGCCCTCGCCAACGAGGAAGCCGAGCTTGAGAAGAAGAGTAACAAGGGATCTCATGTCTTGATCCAATATATGACTTACCTAATTTTTTTGTAGGATGTCATCCAGGTAGTTTGATGTAGCCGCCATAGAGTTGATCTGGACATGGGCCATTACCCGATCCGTCACTCATGTGAAAACCCAGGGGCTGATGTTATATCCAAACTGGAGCACTTTGAACTGGTAAACGGTTTTACGGAATTGTATAATTTCTTTTAAATAATGGTATAGTTTTATTAGTTTATAACCTCTGTATAATAGTGTAATAGGTGTCATTTTGCAGAGTGCACATATACAATAATTTCAATGTGACCCAGTATATTGGTCCTGGGAAAATCAATATTATCGTTTGAAGCATTAGTCACGTCACGTGATCCAGCGCGTGGTGTTTGCACTTGACCTGACCTAGATTTTGCAATCCAAGAATGATTCATTTTGTTGACCAGAAGTTAGATAGTAAGATCATAATATTAAGATGTTGATTTGAGATGGAATAAGAAATGGGTTTTATTTGTATTTCAATGATGCAGTACTGAAACTATATAAAAAGATGTAATCACAGCATTAGTCATTCTACATAGTTTCGTCAGCTTGAGAGGTCTTTAACGAAATTGGTTCGTTATATGTGATATTCTGCTTCAGAGATATTATTATACAGTACATTTTGGATTTAGTACTGCTACTTCAGAAATACTTTCCAGACAGTACTTTTTGGGATTAACTACTGATATTTAAGAATTATACAGCTCCATTTGAATTATCGGAAACATCTCTAGACCTTGTGTGATATTTTATATTCACAAGGATTACTTGGAATTAATAACACTTGAATATAACTGATTCTTGTTAGTACATCAGTACAGTGGTGTTTTCATTCGGAATATTTGGATTAACTTCCGGATTTGTGAATATTAGAACAATTTAGGACTTTTAAGGATATTCTATACTGTGAGTTATTTTTAATTCTTTCACTTTGATTGTTTGTTGAAATATTATTAAATTTTAGGAAATTAAATATTTGTGTTTTAAATCTTGAAAGCTTGTTCGAGTCTTTTCTTTTGTTACATTACCCCTAGTCATAACAACGGTGTCTTTGTAGGCAAATCTTAGGAACTTCTCGGAAGCTGCGTGAATAGGGACGTGAAGATCCGCATCTTTTATGTCCACACTGATTATGTAGCCTCCCTTCTGGATGGTATTGAGAACCCGACGTGGTGTTTCCATTGTAAACCAAAGGGCACAAATGAACTGATCGAGTGCACTTAGGTCGATGACGTGGCAAAGCATTCCGTTGGCCTTTGGTACCAGGAACATCCTTGAATAAAATCCCGGAGAATGTGCATTGTGAACAATTTCTACCGCCCTATTCCGGAGAAGGTCGCTGATTTCTTGCTGCAGAGTGGTGTCTTTGAATGGGTCATTGGGGACGTTTGTAGCTGAAGGAACCCTGGACAGAGGGGGAGGTGTGCTGAAGGTATTCTTGAGTCCCTCCCAAACCACTTGCTGGGGACATAAGTCGTCGTGGCAAATATTGTCCAATTCGGCAGCGTAGAATTGGAGCCTTCCACCTACCAGGATGTGTGGAAAGGGTAGTGAGTACGTCAATTTTTGTTGTAGGGAGGATGCCCTGGAGAGAAATGCAGGTGAAAACGATTGCCTTCTCTCTGCCTCTTGTCCCCTTTTGTTCAGGAGGACTGTGTATGCCATTGGGGGTATGGTCAGTAGGACAGCTTCCCAGTGGCCTGTGTCCTAGGGGGTTGCTGTGGCTCTTTTTGATGTCTTGAAAAGTGTCTCTGCTGTGGCTGGGATATTTTTGCAGGGAAAGTTGTCTCCTTGGTGGCTTGTCGGTCTATTTAGTTGATCTTGCCATTAAACACAAGGTTCGAGGACAACGGTTGTGAATGAAGCTTTGCCTTATGGTGGTCTTTGAGAAAGGTGGAGGTAGAGAGCACGGCATATCATTCTGCCAGTTGTAGGTTCGTAGCTGCTTTGACAGTATTGGTCAAAGTATGATGAGCAGCTCTGTTTAAGACGCGGGCCTTTCTGGACAGATTCCCACACATGGTCTGTAGGATTCGGGGAAATTGATGCTAAGCTGTATTCCACTTGTTGGAAGATCGCCATGGATACCAGGTTCAACATAGAACCCACGGCCATGATGTTGCACACCAACTGTTGGGTGTCATTGAAATGCTTCCTGTCCATGTGTATGGAGTATGGCTTAGTCATTACCACTGCAGCAATGTCACGGTTTACTGCTGGGGTATCTATATGGAAAGCTGGCGTGTGTGTCTTGTAGGATCACTGACTAAAATTTGAGGGAAGGCGTCATTGCATGAAAAAGAGTCGGATGACACTTGGGTCTTGTAATTGGTGATGTAAGCAGCCCAACAGGTCAGAAACTCTACCAGACTGTGGTAGTAGGTGGAAAGTTGGTTGGGCTTTTTGGTCAAGAGGTCCACAGATGCCGGGATTTAGGACCAGGTAGTTGATGATGAGGGAGGAAGGGGACAGAACTCCGGAGGCAGGAGGTGGAAAACTTCCTTGATTGAAGCATTGAAGGCTGATTCCTTGTGAGCCATAGCGAGGTCCAACAGAGACGAGCAGGATATGGAACCGTTTTCATCATTAGTGGATAAAGGTGGAGACATCGACTTCTCTTGTACCACCTGCGATGGGGCAGGAGATGAATGTCAAGGGCGAGAGCTGACCATGCTTGCAGAACACCCCGAATGAGATATGGTGACTTCTAGGCGGCTGTTAAGTGAAGGTTCCCCTTGAATGCCAAAGGCTTGACAAGGCAGTGAAGTGACGTCCTCTGGGTACTGAGGCACTAAGCTGGGCATCTTATGCAGTGAGTGCCTAGTGGCACTATGCCCGATAGCCTGATCCCCATGTGTGCCCTTATGGCGGTTCGGTAGACTGGACAGAGGCCCTTGTGGTAGCATGACGTGATCCAGTTCATAAGTCTGAGACACAGTACAGGATATCTGATCCTCGGTCATCGAATCTGAAGTACGAGATATTCTGTTCTTCTCTCGATCTCAATGCACATTAGGTGATATGGCATTGATCCCTGATACCATGCCACATGAATACTTATTGCATTGTCATCCTTCAAGGGGCGCTTCAGCGCCTTCCCTTTAGGTGACCTCTATGTTGCAGCCCATTGAGATTCTGTCCACACTGCGCACATTCTACAAGTGTTTGTAGGTTGACAGCCGGAGCAAACAACATATGTAGGGTGGTTTTCCGTCACTTGTTTCCAATGTTTACACAATCTACATTGAGTCTTGCCAATGGTCAAATAGAGCAGATGATAACATGTATAGCCCCGCATGCATCCTGCTTACGACCCATAGCGTGCACGTGAGAACAACACACTATATCCTTACCTGTAAATGAGTGTAAATACAGGTATAATATTAGAACGTCGCTATTAATGCTTATGAAGTGGACGTTTGGCAATATTACTGGAATAAAAGTTACCTGTAGGAACGGTCAATAGAATGCCTAGACAGGAAAATCATCTAAGCATCAACTCTAGTACTTACAAAGTGGACGCCAAGATAACTTACCTGTACATATCCACCTGGCAGAATCTATACAGCAATATAAGTGGGTTGTATACCACACACAATATCAGCACAAATAGCGCATGAAGCATTGCTATTGATACTTATGAAGTGGATGCTATAATATCAGTCAGTATCGCATTACATTTACCTAACCATGAGGTGGACGCTAAGATTAGATGAACATAGAAAACTTACCGGTATGTATCTGACTGTGCAGAAATTATACAATAGAATGAGTTTTCTATATTACACACCATACCTGCAAAGGAAAGGCTATAGCAATGTGAGAGACGCACTGGCAAACCGTGCAGGTACAGTATGAAAGCGCCCGTGTGCGGATGAAAAAGTGATAAAATGACAAAGCTTGTCGTCAAAGCAAGAAAGAAACGTTGGAAACATATAGATTGAGTATACTTCCCTTAGTAGAGAAAATGGAAGTAGTAACTTAAGTATGCATAAGATTTAGTGCCAATCGTTGAACGAAGGGGCAATCACTGTAGCTAACTGCCACCTAGGTGGGCAGATAACTTATAGCTTTTAGGTAAAAAGTTTTTAGCTTGGGAGGGCTGGATTTGTGATGTAGTAGTAGTTTTTCACCTAAGGTATTATGATCGGGTAACATATTTTTGAAGAAAGCATGGAGCAGAGCTTCCAAGATTTAACTAAAGAGATGCAGGCAAAGACTCAAATCATTTAAAGGTGAAGTTACATTAGTGAAGAAAGAGATGAAGGAAGTGAAAGAAAAGATGGTAGGAATAGATGGAGAGGAGCAGAGTTTAAATTTTTGATCAGAAAGGATGGGTATGCTTGAAAGTGAAATGCTAAAACAACTGCAAGAGCAGATTGATAAGAATAAGAGAGCTTGAGAAGAAAAATTAAGGGAAAAATAGGAGAGGAAGTACAGTCTTCTTACCTATGTTGTTCAGGAAAGAAGAGAAAACGTGTTAAAATTTCTTGGCAACTGATTTACGGTTTGAAGATGAAATTGAAAATAATATCTGTTTTTGCAATATACATAGGCTACCATACAGAGATTCAAACATAGAGGCACACAATAATTGTGAAATTTTTCAGTTATGCTGATAGGGAATTAGTATTATCAAGGTCAGAGAATCTTGGGTGTACCAGAAAACTGGTGCTACCTGACCTTCCAGCCAATATGAAACAGGAGTGGGGAAAACTTTCCAAAACTGCTTAGTACAGGATTTGACAGGAAGAGGGCATGAGAATGAAAATTTCTGTTACCATGGTTCGAGAAACTAGAGAGGGAAATGGAAGACCCAGGCATAGAAAATAAAGAGCTTGCCATAAAAATTCCTGAGTGAAATTGCTTTTTAACTTCTATCCCATTTCTGGAATAATTAAACCAAACTTTCTACTACCTTAAAGAATTGAATGCTTTGCTATGCGCAAGTGCATCTTTATTTAAACATAAAGACATATAATAATGTGCAAGAATACAACTTTGGATCTCTGAAGGTACATGTTAAATGACTTTGTGGTAGATATGATTGTTACATACTGTAAATCCAAGGGCTCATTCATATGGAATGTATTGATCTGGATTAAATATCTATACATTTTGTACATTTATTTGAGGATTTTCTTTGCTGAGTTATGATGTGAAGTACCAGATTTATAACCTATCTTTCAACTTTTTCATGCATGTACTAACCCCTATACCATTTCAACCATGCACACATCACAAAAAAATGATGCTACAAAGTTGCTGGTATAGGCATTTGTGCATAGCAGACACACCCACATATCGACTCAGTAATTGATTCTCATCTAAGTACACTATCACTCCAGATTCCTACGACAGAAATCAAGGTATATAGAGGTTATTACAGAGAAATACAAATATACACCAAACACCAAGCAGACAAGGCGATATGTGCCGTAACCCACTGACCCTGGTTCGAATCTCCTTAGACTATGAAATAAAAATTCTCTAACCCCGAAAACGTGTATATATATAGAGAGAGAGAGAGAGAGAGAGAGAGAGAGAGAGAGAGAGAGAGAGAGAGAGAGAGAGGATACAAGGTACACATTTCATTGAGGATAAATTTCATATATTTTTAGAGCACAATGGGGGTTATGAATTATTTTCAGTTGTCACAGGTCAATTAACTCTCGAGGAGTTTGTATTCTATCCAAAAACAAACTTTGAGTACGATATAAAAGAATGTAAAAAGAATACTGATGGTAATCTAACTGATGAAAGGAACTTTTCTTTAATTAATGTATATGGACCAAATAATGATCGTCCAGAATTTTACAAGAATATAAATGATATTATACATGAATATGAAAATGAATCTTTATCATATGTGGGGACTTCAACTTGGTTCAAGATCCAGAGTTGGATTAATTATAGAAATGTAAACAACCCTAATGCTAGAAATGTATAAAGTATAAAATAAATGTTTGGCCTTGTTATTTAGAGCATTAAATGTAGAAATAACGAGATATACATGGAGACGTAAAACTCTTCTAAAACAAGCTGGATTGCATTTCCTTCTTGTGTCTCAATCTATTATGCCAAACATATGAAAAGTGACAATTGATCGAAGTTATAGGTCTGACCACTCCATGATAATATTGCATTTGTGTTCAAATAAGAGGTAAAGTTTGTGGAAATTTAATAACAGTTTACAAGAAGATAAAAAATATATTGAAAAAAATGAGGATAAAATTACAATATACTTCAGTTGATTATCATGGATATACTGACAATGTACTGAATTCTGATATAAAATTTACTGTATCAGATTCTGTTATGTATGATGTTTATATAATATTATAAATATTTTAGGAAATTATAAATGTTTCTTGACTTTAATATTTGCTTAAATCTTAATGTTATCAGGAAAAACATTTTTAACTAGTGTCCTTGAATTAGGTTGTTTTGATCAATATGTTTTCTCAATTTGAAGGTCAAGGTTGATTTTGTTTACAGTTAGAATTCCATTAAGATGACTCACATTCTAGAACATTCTGTCATGTGACCAATCTAGAACATTCTGTCATGTGACCAATCTTTATATATATCATGTTTGGTAGACATTTTGTTCAGTTCGACATTACCATCAGTCTTGTAAAGAGCTATTACAGTTGTGAAAATTCATTCCAAATTCTAAGAGAGGAATTATTTTAATTATTCATTGGATTATTAACAGTGCTCATAAACTTTTGGATTTTGGATTTTGATTGACAATTTTGGAATTTATGTGAACTTATTCAGAGATTTTGGATTACTTCATTTTGACTTCAGCACATCAAGATTTCTAGTACATCAAGACTTTGGAGACCATTAGCACATAATAACATTCAAGGACACATTCTATATTTAGGACTTGTGATTAGAACAATCATTCTTATTGGATTATTAGGATACATAAACACATTACTGTAAGTGACTTTTTGATTTTTCATTTTAATTATCTAGTAATAAATTGCTTGTTGATTTTTACTTGATTTGTTGGTTTCACTTTCTTTCTGTTACATTTTTCTTAGACCATAGAGTCGTAACAGAAATTGGGGGCTCGTCTTCTGGGATCTGAATTTCTTTAAAGCATATTAGAGATATTAAATTTATCTTTGAAATTCATATTGATTTTGTTTTGGAATTTTTTTTTGTCTTTGGCAAAGATTTTTAATAAAGAAATTTGTTTTGTGTGAAACCAACAAGCATTTACAATGCCATCTAATGTTCAGAATTTCATTTCAAAACCTACCCAGGAGGGGTTAGAGTGCATGAGAAAGGATGAGTTGCTCGAGCTTGCCAGAAAATACAGTCTATCTGAGGCAAAAGTATCATTGACAAAACAGGAGATAAAGATTATTTTAATTCAGTATTTAGTAGGAAAGGGAATTTTTGAAAATAGTGCTTTAAGTTCGAAGAGAAAACCTGTATCTGGTTCTGACAGGAAATTAAGGGAATTAGAGTTAAAGAACCAGATGGATTTAGAGTTAGCAAAGCTTCAGATTCAGAGAGAGAGAAAAAGAAGAGAGGCAGATACAGATGGAGAGAGAAAGAAGAGAGGCAGATACAAATGCAGAAAGAAGAGAGGCAAATGCAGATGGAGAGGGAGAGAGAAAAAGACGAGAGGCAGATACAGATGGAGAGAGAGAAAGAAGAGAGGCAGATACAAATGCAGAAAGAAGAGAGGCAAATGCAGATGGAGAGGGAGAGAGAGAAAGAGGAGAGACAGATGCAGATGCAAAGAGAAGAAAGGGAAATGCAATTTAAATTAAGAGAATTAGAACTGGCAAACAGAGCACACTCCACTCCTTTAAACACAAGTTCAGGTTTTGATGTTACTAGATATATTAGGTTAGTACCCCCTTTTCAGGAAAAAGAAGTAGATAAATACTTTCTTCATTTCGAGAAAATAGCTGAAAACTTGAAATGGCCCAGAGAGCATTGGACTTTGTTATTACAAAGTGTACTTATTGGCAAAGCTCGTGAAGTCTACACTTCACTGTCAGTACAACAAAGCACTGATTATGATTTGGTTAAGGAGTACATCTTGAAAGCTTATGAGTTGGTAATAGAGGCATATCGACAAAGGTTTAGGAATTGTAGAAAAGAAACTGGACAAACTCATGTCGAATTTGCAAGGGATAAAGAACAACTATTTGATAGGTGGTGCTCAGCCAAGAAAGTTGATCAAGCTTATGATAACCTCAGACAGCTCGTATTAATTGAAGAGTTCAAGAGGTGCATCCATAGTGATGTTAAAACCTATCTTGACGAGCAGAAAGTGGAAACTTTGGAAAATGCTGCTCGTATGGCTGATGATTATTCCTTGACTCACAAAATTTCATTTGGCAATAAGTCGTCCTCTCAGCAGTTTTCTGGTAAAAAACCATTTCAATCTCATTCGAGTACTTCCAAATTTCACAACAGCACAATTGTTAGGAATCAAACATCTGATAAGACTGATCAGAAATCCTTATCTCTTCCTACGTGCACTTATTGTAAAACGAAAGGGCACGTTATTTCTGATTGCTTCAAGTTGAAAAATAAGCAACAGAGTAAAGACAGAGCTTTTCCAAATGCTCTTATTTCTACGAGGTCAAGGTCATGGTCTTGTATTGAAAGCAATACATTTGTTGAGTCAAACAAACCCCAGTCTGATTCTATTTTAGAGGCTTATGAACCATTCATGTCAGAAGGTTCTATATCACTTATTGGTGATTCTGCCAAACCTATCCCAATTAAAATATTAAGGGACACTGGAGCTTCTCAGAGTCTTTTATTATCAGGTACTTTGCCTTTGTCTGAGGAATCTTCTTCAAGTGAAAGTGTTCTTGTTCAGGGAGTAGAGTGCGGCTTTGTAAATGTTCCTCTTCATTGTGTAAATTTGGCATCAGACTTAGTTTCTAGACCTGTGACTGTTGGGGCAGTGACTTCTTTACCCATAGAGGGTGTTCATTTATTACTAGGCAATGACCTAGCTGGAGATAAGGTTGTGGTTAATCCACTTGTAACTGACAAGCCTTGTTTGGATCAGAAAGTTGATCCTGTCGAAACTGAAATCCCTGATTTGTACCCTGCTTGTGCAGTTACTAGAGCTATGGCAAAAAGAGCTCTTGAGATTGATGTTGATCAGGATATTATTCCTTTAGCTGACACATGTATTGGTCAGTTTTTTGATGAGGTCACCTTTTCCTCAGGTATTGATCAATCAAATGGTATTGATCACAGTGATCCTCTTTTGGCAACTCATCCTCTTTGTCCTACTCAGGATGACAAGACAATCTCTTGTCGTTGAACAGGAGCAAGATCCCGAGATATCTTGTTTGTTTCAGAGGGCTATCAGTGAAACTGAAGCCACACAAGTTCCAGTGTGTTACTTTGTGAAAAATGGGGTCCTTATGAGGAAATGGAGACCACCTGATGTACCCGCTGGTGACGAGTGGTCAGTGAGCTATCAAATTGTTGTTCCTAAGTCATATCGACAGGAAATTCTTAATTTAGCCCATGAAACTCCTTTGGCTGGTCATTTAGGAGTCCGTAAGACTTATCACAAGATCTTGAATCATTTTTATTGGCCGAAACTCAAAAGTGATGTTTCTAAATACTGCAGATCTTGTCACACTTGTCAAATGGTAGGAAAACCCAATCAGAAGATACCTAAGGCTCATTTGCAACCTATTCCTGCATTTGATGAACCATTTAGTAGAATAATAGTAGACTGTGTTGGTCCTTTACCTAAAACCAAGTCAGGCAACCAATACTTGTTGACCATCATGTGTGCATCTACAAGATTTCCAGAGGCAATTCCTCTGAGAAATATAAAAACTAAAACTATTGTGAAAGCTTTGGTGAAGTTTTTTACACTTGTTGGCCTTCCCAAATCTGTCCAGTCGGATCAAGGGTCAAATTTTATGTCTGGAATTTTCCAACAAGTTATGCATGAATTAGGCATCCAACAGTTTAAATCTTCTGCCTATCACCCTGAAAGTCAAGGTGCTTTGGAAAGATTTCATCAAACTTTGAAGAATATGATTCGATCATATTGCTTTGATACAGAAAAGGATTGGGATGAGGGTGTTCATTTGTTGTTGTTTGCTGTTAGGGAATCAGTTCAAGAGTCGTTGGGTTTTAGTCCCTTTGAACTAGTATTTGGTCATACTGTCCGTGGACCATTGAAATTATTGAAAGAGAGACTTCTTTCAAATGAAGACTCAAAGATTAATCTTCTTGATTATGTTTCTGATTTCAAATACAAGTTGTCAAAGGCCTGTGAAGTAGCAAGAACTAATCTTCACACTACTCAGTCAAATATGAAATTAAGGTATGACAGAAATTCACAGGAAAGGAGTTTTAAACCTGGTGACAAAGTTCTGGCTCTCTTTCCCATACCTCAGAATCCTCTTCAGGCTAAATTTTTTGGTCCTTATACCGTTGAAAAGAAAGTAAATGACTTAAATTATATCATTAACACTCCTGGGAGACGGAAACAGAAACAACTTTGTCATATAAATATGTTAAAGGAATATTTTGACAGAGATAGCTCAGCTAATTATTCAGTTAATTTAGTTGTACCTGTCCCACACAGTGAAGATATCAACGATGGAATACGATCAGACTATAGTGACTCTGGTATAACCAATCTTCGGAATTCAGAAATATTGAACAACCTAGACCAGAAACTTTCACATCTACAACAACAGGAAAGAAATGAACTAAAACAGCTATTACATGACTATGAGCACTTGTTTCCTGATGTTCCAACACGAACAAGTAAAATTTATCATGACGTTGACATTGTAGATTCTGCGCCTGTGAAACAGCATCCTTATAGGATGAATCCTCTCAAACAGAACTATCTGAAGAAAGAAATTCAGTATCTACTGGAGAATGATTTCATAGAACCAAGTAAAAGTAACTGGAGTTCACCATGTATTCTTGTTCCCAAGTCAGATAATACATTCCGTATGTGTACTGACTATAGAAAAGTCAACAGTGTCACCAAAACTGATTCATTTCCAATCCCAAGAATGGACGATTGCATTGATAAAATTGGAAATGCGGAATATGTCACCAAGTTTGACCTTTTAAAAGGATTCTGGCAAATTCCACTGACGGAAAGGGCAAAAGAAATTTCAGCATTTGCAACTCCAGATGGACTTTATCAATATAAAGTCATGCCATTTGGAATGAAAAATTCGCCTGCAACGTTTCAACGTCTGATGAACATGATAAGATTTGGTCTTGATAATTGTGACGCTTATATCGATGACGTCATTATCTACAACAACACCTGGGAAGATCATTTGGTAAGCATTCGAAAATTCTTCGATCGACTCAGTGATGCGAATCTGACAATTAATTTGAGCAAAAGTGAGTTTTGCCATGCTTGTGTCACATTTTTAGGACATATTGTGGGACAAGGTCACGTTAAACCTATAGACGCTAAGGTCAAAGCTATCTCTGAATTTCAAGTTCCAATTTGTAAAAAGCAACTGATGCGATTTCTAGGTATGGCTGGATATTATCGGAAATTTTGTTCCAATTTTTCCAAAATTGCTGAACCTTTGACAAGTTTATTGAGTAAGAAAACCAAATTTCATTGGTCTGACAAGTGTCAGGAATCTTTTGACAAGTTAAAGGCCATGCTTAAGAATGCACCAGTTCTTTCTGCACCAAATTTCAGCCAATCATTTAAATTATCTGTTGATGCAAGTGATGTAGGGGTTGGTGGATTATTGATTCAGGAAGACAAAAGTGGTGTGGATCACCCTGTGTGTTATTTTTCTAGAAAACTAAACAAACACCAGAAAAATTATTCCACAATTGAGAAGGAATGTTTGGCTTTGATATTGGCTTTAGAGCATTTTGAAGTGTATGTTACCTCAGCTCTTTCTCCAATTATTGTGTACAGTGATCACAATCCCCTTACTTTCATCAACAAAATGAAAGATAAAAATCGGAGATTGTTGAGATGGAGTTTGATATTGCAGGAATATAACATTGACATCAAACACATCAGAGGAAAAGAAAATGTGATTGCAGATGCACTCTCACGTGCCTAGAAATGTAATATTGCTTGATGTAATTAAGTCCAGTATCGTAAAACAAGTTCTTATGTAATTTTTGGTTATTGTAGTATTAGATGTATATTCAAAAGAAAGCTTTATTATATAAATCTTTCTTTTTCTTTATGAGGGGAGGTGTTATGTATGATGTTTATATAATATTATAAATATTTTAGGAAATTATAAATGTTTCTTGACTTTAATATTTGCTTAAATCTTAATGTTGTCAGGAAAAACATTTTTAACTAGTGTCCTTGAATTAGGTTGTTTTGATCAATATGTTTTCTCAATTTGAAGGTCAAGGTTGATTTTGTTTACAGTTAGAATTCCATTAAGATGACTCACATTCTAGAACATTCTGTCATGTGACCAATCTAGAACATTCTGTCATGTGACCAATCTTTATATATATCATGTTTGGTAGACATTTTGTTCAGTTCGACATTACCATCAGTCTTGTAAAGAGCTATTACAGTTGTGAAAATTCATTCCAAATTCTAAGAGAGGAATTATTTTAATTATTCATTGGATTATTAACAGTGCTCATAAACTTTTGGATTTTGGATTTTGATTGACAATTTTGGAATTTATGTGAACTTGTTCAGAGATTTTGGATTACTTCATTTTGACTTCAGCACATCAAGATTTCTAGTACATCAAGACTTTGGAGACCATTAGCACATAATAACATTCAAGGACACATTCTATATTTAGGACTTGTGATTAGAACAATCATTCTTATTGGATTATTAGGATACATAAACACATTACTGTAAGTGACTTTTTGATTTTTCATTTTAATTATCTAGTAATAAATTGCTTGTTGATTTTTACTTGATTTGTTGGTTTCGCTTTCTTTCTGTTACATTTTTCTTAGACCATAGAGTCGTAACAATTCACTATTTCTAGATATATTGTGGGTTGAAATTCGTGGAAAAACCACATCATATGCTTCATGCGTAAATTAAAAGAGGAAAAGGAACTTAAACAACAAATACAATCCTTATATAATTGTTCTTATAATTTATAAATATTAGAATCTAAACAAAAAGAACTTGAAAGCATGAGAAAAAAGCTCTGGGGAAGTATTATTCAATTCAGAGTGAAACTGGTACATGAGGAGAAAATGACAAGATACTTTTACCTGCTAGAAAATAGCAACTATGTGAATAAAATTTATTAAGGACGAAAATAAATTATTTCTAGCTAATTTGATATTCATGGGGAAGTGGCGGTGGTGGCTTTAACACCATTTTTCAGCACATGATGGGCTATACATGGTGGCCAGTATAACTGGTGGAGGAAGAACCCAGGAAAACTGCGGGAAGAACCACCG
Organism: Margaritifera margaritifera; assembly: GCA_029931535.1. NCBI lineage: Eukaryota > Metazoa > Mollusca > Bivalvia > Unionida > Margaritiferidae > Margaritifera > Margaritifera margaritifera. The sequence goes on from JAQPZY010001633.1 coordinate 5,254,105, forward strand.
ATCCATGGGAAGATACTGGCAGCTTTCTTACATACCCACATTGGCCGAACCCGGGACTCAAATCCACATGGACAGTGGTGAGATGGCAGTGATCAGTAAAGGCGAGCACTTTAAAATCACTCGGCCACCCATGGCCCCTTTCTAGAGGAAGTTATAGAGTATGAAAAAAATCTATATAATGAGGAATATGAGATGAAAGATATAAATTTAGACGACCTTCTAAAAAAAATGTTAAAATTTGATCAATCCAATGACAATGTGCAGGGCACTTAAACTTATCTACACCTTCCCAGCTAAAATGTTCTGAACTGAATACAATGTATACAGAAATACAAAAATGAATGGATCAGTGAAATTTAGTCAGGATCAGTACAGATTACATTATATTGATCTTGTGGATCAGCGAAAAAGATTCTAATTTCAAACCTTGGAATCTAAATGGGCAATTTTAGAAAATATCCCTAATACACTAAGATTTGCACCCTATAAAAACTACTCACTACGGTATACATTATTTTGATACCCTTTACATCTGCAACCTACGAACACTAAACACCATACAATATCTTGTTATCTTCTATACTTGCACTCTATGAAAACTACCCACTATACAATATTTTGTTACCATTTATATTTACACCCTATGAACACTACCTACTATACAATAATTTCTTACTCTTTACATTTGCACCCTATGAACACTACCCACTATACAATATTTTGTTACCCTTTACATTTGCACCCTATGAACACTACCCACTATACAATATTTTGCTATCTCTATATTTGCACCCTATGGACACTACCCACTATACAATATTTTCTTACCATTTATATTTACACCCTATAACACTATCCACTATACAAATTGTGTTGCCCATTTACATTTGAACCCAATGAACACTACCCCACAATATTTTGTTACCCTCAATATCTGCACCCTATGGACACTACCCACTATACAATATGTTGTTACCCTCTAGATCTGCACCCTATGAACACTACCCACTATACAATATGTTGTTACCCTCTAGATCTGCACCCTATGGACACTACCCACTATACAATATGTTGTTACCCTCTAGATCTGCACCCTATGGACACTACCCACTATACAATATGTTGTTACCCTCTAGATCTGCACCCTATGGACACTACCCACTATACAATATGTTGTTACTCTCTATATTTAATGATTTACCTTTTACTGCATTTTGTTGGTTTTGTTTACAATATGTTTTATCTCTCAGGGAATTCAGTTTTGATTGCAGTTGTGTTAAAGTCAAATATACAGCATACTGTGTCATGCTGAAGATATTACAAAATGTGGCATGTTTTGCAGATCAATTTTATGAACTTAAGAACAATGCAAAAATGTAAATCTTACCCTTCTGCAAGGAAAGTTTCTCGTCATTCCCTTTTTGTTCCTCAAGTTTTCTTTTCACTCCTTTTATTTCTTCATTAAGATCCTTTTGGTCTCTCCGTAACTGTTTTATTTGTTTACCTTTCTCTTTTTGTTCCTTAAGTTTTCTTTTTACTCTCTTTAATTTTTTGCCAGTTTCCTTTTGGTTTTTCTGTAGTTGTTCTTCCAGTTTTGGTAATCTGACTTTTATGTCCGACTGTTCTGTGTCCACTTTAGACAAATTTCTTTGCAGCTTCTTAACATCACTGCCAATATCTCTGATGATTTCTGTGATTTTTATGTCAAGAATATCTGGGTTTTTGTCAAAGAAGGACACCACTTTGTCAGAAGTATTTTTGAGCTGAAAGAGAAAACATCCTTTAGTAATGACTATTCCAGAATCAGATTCATTTTATCTCATATCTCACCTAATATTTTCTCATCATAATGCATCCTGTAATAAATACAAGTCTGCTCATTAACATCTATACTATTGACAGTATGCCATCTCGCCTACTTTACTGTTGCTTGAATAAAAAAATCAAATAGCTGAGCATGAAAATAAGTTACTATAACCTACCTTTTATTGGTGTGAACATAACAGGTATGTTTAAGAATGTGTTGATGTAAATATACCCCTACTCCAATACAGTCTCAATACAAAGAAACTGCGTGACTAGTTCCCTCTAGCTGCAAGTCAAAAAAAGGGCAACAGTTCTTACAACATGAAGGTCAGGGCTTTCATGTTGAACCCATTATCAAAGCACTGGTGTTAATGTGTGACCTTGACCTTAAGCTCAAAATATTGTGTGAGCATGTCACACAATGAATTATCTTAGCTTCATAATGATATATCTCAAGTATGAAGAAAATCCATCAAGAGGTTTAAGAAGTATAAGCAAATGAAAAAACTTGAGAAACAAATCCTTAATACAAATTATCTATGAATGTAACCTTGACCCCAAGATCAAAGGGGCAAGAACATGTATTGCAGAATTAATTGTCTTGGCATCATATTGACTGATCCCAAGTATGAAGAAAAACTATCAAGAGGTTTAGGAGATATAAGCAAATTAAAAAACTTTGACGAAATTCTTGACACAAATTATCTATGATTATTGTCTTAAACCTAAACTCAATGAAGTAAGAGTGTGTACTGCAGATTTAACTGTATAACATCATAATGATTGATCCCGAGTATGGCAAGCATGCATGTCACAAGATGAATTGTCTTAACCATATATAATGATGCATCCCAAGTATGAAGAAAATATATGCAGGTGTTTAAAAACAAGCAAATTGAAAAACAAATAACTGAAACCTTAACGAAAATTTTCTATGCCTGTGACCTGGAGTCCAAGGTAATGGTGGAAGTGAGTGTCTCACAGAGTAAAATGTCTTAGCTTCATAATGATTCATGCAATGAATAATGAAAGTATATCAAGGGTGTTTGGAAATAACAGCTAATGAAAAATCTTTAACCAAAACCCTAATAAACTGTAGAGGATACTACTGCCAATGGCAGAGATGTGACTGCTATGTCTCACTTCCCACTAATGTGGGCTTGGCAAAAACATTGAAAGTGCAATGAATGGTCAGTATGCACATCTTCATATGATGACCATCATATCTACCAAGAATCAATGAAATTCATCAATAAATGAATAGTTAAGATCACAAGATTATGTCACAAATTGCATCTAGCTATAACTTCAGTAGAACTCTTCCCAAAAAAATTGTATAACTACAATGATCAGTCAACATACATACCTTCTGATGATGACTATATTTACTAAGTTTTACAGCAATCCCCTGAAAACTGGAATTTCTGCAAAAATAGCCTTTTCCCAAAAACATTATACAACATTAACTGTATCTGAACTAATTGCTAAGTCAAATGGTCAAAAAGATGCATTTGTCAAGTAAAAATGTACTTGTATCATTCCAAGCAAGGTTAAAATATTTCATGACCAAAGGTAAAAGATGATTATTTA